>VWZN01002329.1:340287-372559 GCA_013396955.1 Regulus satrapa | reverse complement strand
AAGAAAAGATAATCTGATAGCCTAGCATGGTAGGTGAGGATTCCCTTCCTTCCTTATGTAACTAGTTCACTTACAGCTTCAGCATGGAGCATCTTCCAGGTACCTCTCTGTCTGCTCTCAGGGATCTGTTTCAGTCATGCCTTCCCCAACCCATCTGTCCAGGAAATTTCCCTGCCCCGACCCAAATCCAACAGCATTAATTCTTGCTTTCCAGCCCACCACTTCTCTGCCTCTTTTCCTAGCCCATTTTGGGTTCCAGGACCTCTTCCCCTTTCCAGGACCTTGCTTCAGGCAGTCATCCCTCTCCTCTGCCAGCCACATCACAGGGCACAACCCCACTTCCCAGAGTCTTCACCATCTGCTGCCCCACTTTAAGGAGTGCCCAATCAAAAATATGGGAGTCACTGAGGATGGAGGAGTTCTCTTTTGATGACTACTGTGCAATGAGCTACTCAACACCCTTACAGAGTCCACCTTTGGAGAAGGGAATTGCAGAGAAAGTGACCAGCAGGGGCTACAAATCTGTGCAAAACAGTCACAGGACAGATAACACTTAAAGAGAGCTGGGCTTTTCTCCAGCCTCCCAGCTAAACTGGAACCAGCCATGGATCAGGTGCTACCGGGGATAATTGCCAAAATGAAAGGCACTGTGCGGTCAGCTGGGTGTGAGGGTTGTTGCTGGGGCCTTGCCTAGGTCAGGGCTTTGGTCTTCTGTAGCTTCTAAGCAAATCTCCAGGGAGAGATGAGTGGCTTTGTCATAGCAAAAACAGTTGTTGTGGAAAATAGGATTCTGCAGGCATAAGGCAAGCTCCTAGGCAAGCTCATGTGCTGCAGGGAATAGTCTGTGCAGAGATGGTATTAAGTACTATTTTATCTGAACGTAATGAAACCACATTCCTGTAGGGAACAGGAAACCCTGAAAGATTTCTGGGGAAGGGGGAAGCTAGTGTACTGGGGTGAGTGTAGCTCACCCCCAAAAATAAAAATAAAAAATAAAAATAAAGTAAAAATAAAGCACTGGAGAGGTTCTTGCCCTAGTCAATGGTTTGCAGCTCTGTGACTCAAGGCAGAGTGAACGCTTAGAACTGAGCAGGCAGGAGTTTTTCAGAAAGCAATGAAGTGTTAATGACCTGCTATTAGCCGGCTGTTTTTTGTGATACTCTACTTGTATTCACTATTTGTACAGAGCAAAGGAAACCTGAGGTTAAGTCACTGGCTGGAGGTCACCCTAGCTCAGCTGTATAAGAAATTTCTGGCTTCTTTTCCTCAGTTATCAGACTGTACTGACTGGAAAGGGAAAGGACTGGTATGTTAAATCCAAAATAGAAGGAAGTTTGGTCTGTTGAAATGAATACAGCAGTGAAAGAAATGCAAAACAAATAAGAGGGGACTGGGAACAGCTCAAATTATGGCACTATCATTTTCACGTGTTTATGAGTTGCATAATGAAGTGAGCAAATAAAAGGAAAATGCTAGATGAGCTGACTTGGAAGGATTTAGCATTTTTCCTTGTGATGTCTTTGTTAAGAAAGTGCATTTAAATTGGCTGAGCATAGGATCTGGTATGCTGGGAAAAAAATCATAAGCAGAAGTAAGGAACTAATGGTAACGTGTGGGAGATATCTTGATGAGATATTAATGCAGCTTCTAAGACCTTAAAATGATGGTCTGGATGAGGAAGTGAAAATTGAATTTTCTGTAGAGGCACCAAAAATTACCCACAAAACAATTGGGATGTGGGGGTAAAAGTAAAAGAAAGTATGGGTAGGATATAATAAAGGAAGCTTCCTCTTAGAATAATGCAAGATAGCATGCCTAGGGGAAAAAACAAACAAACAAACAAAAACCCAACAAACCATTTGGAGATTGAACATCTCATGGGAAGAAGAAACTAGGGACTAGGAGTCCCAAGAGGAGAAAAGAAATACAGTGTATTTTAAAACCTGTGAGATTTGGGACTCTGTAAGAGGGATCAGACTAGGCGGACAAGTTAAACCTCATTACAAAGATCAAATATAAATTCCATTGGACTTGTATGCATGGACTATATATACATCCTTAGTCCCTTACCTAACACCTACACTGGAGTAGTTTTGCATGGGTGGCTTTTTAAACAGGCTGTGACCTTCACTGAGAGCAACAATAAATAATCATTAAAATCATATGTCAGGAACTAAAGTGACAACAATGCTTTGTCTCAGAGGAAGACTTAGTGGTGACTCAGATACGTTGCTTTTGTTCTCTCTATCAAATAGTCTGGAATAATCTCCCAAAGGAAAGTAGGAAACCTAAGGGTTTGTTATTTTCAAGCTGAGCTGATCAAAGTCATCACCTCTCTATGATCTTCTTCTACAGAAGCCAAAGCTGATGAGTAAAAAAATAATCACCAATCTGATCGTGGTCAGGTGTATCTCCAATAATTTTAATCCTTCAAATGAAGGATTTTTTTTTTTTTTAAATTATACTTCAGTTCTTCTCTATCAGGAAAAAAAAAGGTGTATAATTGTATCTCCTGATCCTTCCTATTTCCCTCATCCTCTTCAGGTTTCCTCTCTCTGTCTCCTTCAATAGACTCCTGGCCTTTTCTCCTAACTTTCTACATTGTAGAGCATTTCTGATGGCCCAGGCCACAGCAGAGCAGCTGGTACTTACCCAGGAGAATCAGAGAGTCTGGGTTGACCCTGTACTCCGTCTGGTAGGACAGGCTGCCCGAGCTGTTGAAGCTGGTGGAGAGCTCTTGGTGGAGCACTGTGTTTACCCTCTCAGCAGTTGCCTCCTTCTGCTGACTCTCAGGGATTTGGAGGGTGAACCAGAAGAAGAAGGTCAGAGCTCCCTCCCTAACAGAGAAATAGCATGTAAAATATTCTTCATCTCCAGAATTGCTGGATAGACAAACCTGGGAGAATTACCCTCCCCACTATTTTTCCACAAGTCAGATAAATCTGTGTAGATTTTCCAGCTCTGCTGCTGTGACCCAGAGGAACCTGAGTGGGGCAGGAGAGCTGCAATATCCATGTTGTGAGTCAGTGCTTTGTGGGAAGAAGCCTTTCCATGCCATCTGGCTTTAGTGATGACCATATGAGCTCAAATTAATGTGATAATTAATCAAGACTACTCTAATGAATAGTGTCATTTCAGGTAGAAATGACCTTTGGGTACTACTGACCAGGGGTGGAAAAGAGAAGCTCAAGACTTCACTGTTTCATCTCCCAGGGGTGACAAGCAGATGATTTATGACCAGATACCTTACCACAACCCATTAATGCTGGGCAGACTAATGCTGCAGAAGACTGTGCCTGGGAAAGTTCTGTTCAACCAGCTGGCAGAGAAAATTGGCTGGGGGAGGACCAGGAGTTGTTGAAACACATCTTTGTTCAGAAAAGGCTAGAGGAAGATGTGCAAGTGAAATTTTCTTTCCCCAGTTGAAAATGGAATTACATTGAAGTTGAAATGTTCCTAAGGTGAAGGACAAATTTAGGGGTGTGATTTTCCATAGGAAAAAAATTAGAAGAAAATGACCATCAGTCTGGAAATTATTTCTGCTATCCTGTTCTACTGTTATGACCTGCAAAGCTGCAGTCCCGCATCTGTCCCATTCCACTGTTATCCTGTTCCCAGGTGGTCCAGGCTTCTTGGCAGGAAAAAACTTTTCCATGGTGTGTTCTGGCCTCTCCCTTCTGGTGCCTAGAGTCAGGCCATAAAATAGCTTTCTTGAATTAGAAAAAATAATTTCCAGCTGCTTAGTTTCTACTGACAATGCCAAGGCTTTTTAAAAAAAATTTAATCTCTTCCCAATGATTTTTTTTTTCTTTTTTACTCTCTTGAACTTTTGCCTCTCTGAAAAATTTCTCAGTTTTGGCTTTTAATCATGACCTGGAATGAACAGGAACATCAAAATATCCCCAGCTCTGTTATGCTGGAATAACTCTGAATCTGGACTGTCCAGCCTAGCCTGGAGGTCATGGCAGGGGCTGCAGAAGTTTGTCATGGGCAGATTTCTGTGAAACCAGAGTACAATTTACTGGAAGCTTTCACACAGGAACAAGCAAATGTGCTGTGGGTGCTACTCACCCAAAGGCATACACCATGCTCGAGTTGTAGTAGCGACCCAGCTCCGTGGCACTAATCAGCTCCTTCAGCTGCAAAGAGAACGTTGTCTGATAACTACAGTGCAGTGTTACAGTGGCTGGTCCAACCTTTCCTCCCTCTTGCTGCACAGGGATGTACCCCCACCAAGCCTGCCCTTGCATGGGGGTGCCCTTCCCCTTTCTACTCACTGAGCAGCCTCAGGGCTGGCTGCGTTCATGAAGCTGCCCTCACCATGTTCTGGAGCTTAGCTGACTCCACCCAGAAGGCTCTGGACTCCACCTGCCCAAGGTCTGGGGAGTACTGGCGGTTGAGGACCTGGAGGCTGCCGCAGTAAAACTGCAGGATGGATGGCTCCAGGTGCCATGGTCTGTAGTCTGGCGAGAGAAGACTGGGTTACCTTCGTGACACGTAGGAAAGATGGGGTTACCCCTGTGTACGACTGTCTATAGGCCACCCAGAGTCACTAATGTGCTTTGGGCCAGGCATTGCTATTGCTGTGACTACCCACCCTCTGCCTCCTGCTAGGGGGGAAAAAGCGTGAATTTTTACCTAGGAAATACCAGATTGCTGCAGCAGCTCCAGCCAGCGCAAGAAAGGCAATCCCAAGGGGCACATAGTGGAGGCAGCGACGTGAGTTAGTCTCTGACTTGTCATTTGAAAGGGAGCTGGAGTCTTCCTCCTGTTCCTCGGCCTCCATCAGGCGTGTCTGGTGACACAGCATGCCAAGGTCAGGCTGGATTTTCTGCTTCCCTTTACACCCTCTCTGAAGGTGTTATGTCAAATCTGTCCTCCTCTCCCAAGATCAACAGCCCCAAAAGATCACTGTGCAAATCACCAAAGACTTTGCTCAAAGCAAATATAGGTAAAACTGCTAAATCAGTGGGAGACAGGCTTCCAGGACACTGGCTTGTCTACACCTTCTGGTAAAATCTTGGTTTTCAAAGGCATTCCCCGGGTTTTGCTTCTGTCAAAACTGCAAATTAGTACAATAATGAATTTCTTTGAATACAAAAGTGTTGTCCTCCAGGCTGGGAATTGTTTTAAAACTGGCATTTTTTTGGTCTAGAAATCAATGCAGAAGAAAATTGGTGACCTGAAATGTGAGCAAAAGTCACACAAAGCAGCCACTGCCTGGGAACCTGAAGTTACACTTTGCCTGCTGTGCCATTTTTATCTTGATCCCTAAAAGTAAGCAAACATTGCCATTCCCACCAGGCCGCGTGTTCCCAGGCAAAGCCAATGCTGGCACCGGCTCAATTAGCTGAGCTAATGAGAAGAGAACACCTAAGTAATGTTCAGCCCATCGCCACCACCTGCTTGTGCCAGGGGACAAGACTTTCTGTCTTCCTCTGCCCCTCATCTCCCCCAAGCATCTTCTTTTGCTTCTTCCTGACTGCTTCCCTTTTGCCTCTGAGGGTAAGAGATACCATCGCCCAAGAGAGCCACATTAATACTGGTTTTATCACCCACTTTCCTCCTCCTTTCCTCTGCCACCACATAGGGCATGCCTGCCCTCAAAGGTTTTCTGTGTTTCTGCAGTTGGAGAGGAAAGGGATGTGATTGCATCTGCATGGGAGAGCACAGAGGTCTTGTGGAATTCTTGGGTCCCCTTGGTGTGTCTGTGATCCGTTTTTGTTCCCAGTGGTGCACGCGAGCATGGGGAGAGGAGTACCTGGGAGGGACCTGCTACAGCTGCGGGAAGAGGAGGCTGGCCTCATGCACATTTTAACCCACGTGGATGCCCACTGAGCGTCACTTGATAAGAGTGAGTGGGCTTTTCATCCTCCTCCCCCAGGTACAGAGCCCCAAGCCCTTGCAACGTGGAAACACATTTGCAGAATGTAACCCCAGGTAACTCACTCCGGAGCATTAGACCCAGCCTGGTGAACATCAACACTTGGACAAGCAGTCACACATCCACTTGCTCTAGAACACTCTTCCAGAGAGGCAGGAGGTACAAATAGGGCCCAGCGCAGACCACCCTCCCTTGCTTCTTTTGGGGCACCTTTCTGTGCAAGACCTGGGGAGGATCTCCCCAAGGAGCCAGTCTGGGTAGTCCAGGAGAGCAAGGGCACTTCTCCACTAGCAGAGCATCCCTTCAGAAACAGCAGGCATAAGCAAACAACCACAGATGGAGGGGCAGGGGAGGGAGGGCAGGAAGCAGCAGAAGAGCCTCTTTGTTAGTAGATTTGATGGCAAGCACTGGGGTTTCCCCCAGAGCTACAGACCTACCTCTAAAGCCTGCTGCTGCCTGTGAGACCTGGCCCACACCCTAACTCACACCTGCAGGGAGTGGGGGAGGAAGCAGGACATCTATTTACCCAGCTCAAGGTCTCCTCAGTGATCGATACCCTGGTGCCATGTCCCTTCAGCTCGGCCTTTGTCCTGTACCATCCTGCTGCAGTGGGCCAGCACACCCTGCACAATGGCTTTTTCCTTTTCTGAAATGGAGGGTTTGGAGGCAAATTATACTTCAGTATCTGCAGAGAAGATCTGCTCAGAAGGCTGAGCAGGGGAAGTCCAGAAGAAGGTCAAGGTAGGAGCACCTGAAGCTGCGCAGGGAAGAGCAATCCAGGAGACTGGTGCAGATCGCTTACGTTGTCCTTCTCGGGGGACAGGGAGTTGCTGAGCAACTGCTGTGTTCCTTAGCCACCCTCTTTGGTCCCATCGGTGTGTGCTTCCCCAGCACAGGGATGGAGCAGATGCTGGCTGGCAGGTGTGGATGTCTGGAAGGAGGGAAGAGGCAGTAGAGAGCAGGTTGGGTTACCACAGTGTTCATGCAGATGAAAGCGGAGCACAGTGCCTCTCAGTGCCAACCTCAGACTCCCTCTTGTCTTCTTGCACTTCTCGCTGCCCAGTCTCCTGACACTGGGCTCCCCACACTCAGCTGCACCACTCCCTGCAGCACTTGTTCTTCTTCCAGCCCCAGGTCCTCCTCAGATACTTTTCCTACACAACCTTCTACTTACAGTCCTGCAGGTCTGTATGTGCCCCTTTGTTTTTCACAGAAAGCAGAGACACTGCAGCTAGAGCAGAGTAAACAGAGTTATTCTGTCAATAAATGCTGACTCCTGACCCAGGGCTGAGCTCCAACCAGTGACATCCACCTGGGGTTGAACTCAGTTGGGCTAGGGCTCACTTGGGCTCATTTTGGCAGCTGGGCAGTGATAGATATTTTTCAGCTCTGGACCACATTTAGTCTGGGACTGCAAGAAGAACCAAAAACCATCACTGTAGTTGCCTCATGGTGGATTCTAGTAGAGAAACATTAAATGTAGATAGAAAGCTGTAGTGTTTGACTGAGAATGCTTTCAGAACTGCTCAAGAGATTTGAGACCTGATTTCACTTCTAAAAGTTACTTTGAACCAGAATTTCCACAGATAATGAGGGACAAGCTGCATCTTTAGGCACATGTGTATTCATACACATAGCTTTTCTGAGTTTACACTGAAGGGCTTGCCGCAGTGGGTCAGAACCCATCTGAGGGTATTTCTCAGTGCTAAAGACCTTATGCTTTTGAATCAAATTTCCTGGAAAGAAGAATCTTCATTTTTTGGTGCTTTCAGTAGAGCAAAAAAATGTAGAATCTCAATCTGATCTGTCTAAGTAAGCATACCACATTCTATCACCACAGGCTTTTGAATCAACCAAGGACCAAACCCTTGATCAGATCTGACTTCAGAGGAATTTTTTTACTGCAAATACCCCTTGCTTTCTGTTTCTCCACAGTAAATAAAAAGGGAAGAGCTGTGGGAGGAGGCTGAGAGTGATATCTATTTAGGAACAAAGTATTTTAGAAAGAAGATGAGAGATGTGACAGCTATCGTTGCCGTCTCTAGGCTTAAGATAAAGAGAGGACTCGTGCCTATGGCTGTTAGCTCGTTATTTTCACCACCAATATTTTCCACACAGTGCTGTTGTTCAGCCTTGGTTTGCCTCTGGTACTGATGGACACGGCTGTAGCGTGTTTCTGTGGGTTTGTGACCCACACACCGTGCTCTCATGGGCTCGAGAGGGGACCAATGCTCCCCGTGCGACATTTCCAAAGGGCTGTTGGGAACCCAGCCGAGAAAGGTCCCCAGATCACCAAGAGTGCTATGACTCTGGCATTCACAACCCGTGTTACTCACATACAGGACCTCATGATCTCCTCTTCCTGGAAGAAAGGTCTGGTTATCGCCAGATCTGACGCTGAGCACTTCCTGCCGCAGTGTGTCACACATTCACACCCAGCATGGCTGCGAAAGCAGTGCTAGCAGCTTGCCAGCTCCAAAGCTGTCAACATTTTCACAAAAAGGTAGGGGCTGGAAAAGTACTGAGCTAGCAGGACAGTCCTCAGGAGCTTGCAACAGGATCACCTCTAACTCTGCTTTCTTTTTTAGGTGTCTGGGTCCCTTGGGGCAGGGAGTAGGAAGGAGAGCTAAAGGTATATTAGTCCGAGCAAAACTTACCTAGTTCCCTATTTAGAAAAGTTGTTAATCATTTCCCTCATTTCCCCTCACCCCAAAGGACAGAAAAACATTGTAGATTACTTAATATTTTGTTTATTTACAAGGAAGCAAACTTTTTTTTTTTTTTTTGTATTCAGCAGCAAGATGTACTTGGTAGGAGTACAGATATATAGTTTGGTCATGCAGAGAGAAAATTAGAAAGGAGAAAGTCCAGCTAGAACTCAATCTAACTACTGTCATAAAAAAATAACAAATACATTAATAACAAAAAGAGGGTCAAGGAGAATCTCCATTCTTTATTTGATTTGACAGCAAAGATGAGGCTGAGCTACTTAATGCCTTCTTTGCCTCAGTCTCTAACAAAAAGACCAGATGTCCCCACACCCCTAAGCTAGAAGACAAACACAGGGAGCAGAATAAACCCCCTATAATCCAGGAGGAAGTAGTTAGTGACCAGCTGTACCACTTAGACACTCCCAAGTCTGTGGGGCTGAATGTGATCCACCCAAAGACACCGAGAAAACTGGCAGAAGAGCTCACCAAGCCACTGTCTATCATTTATCAGCAGTCCTGGCTCGCCAGGGAGGTCCCAGAGGGCTGGAGGTTAGCCAGTGTGACACTCATCTACAAAATGGGCTGGAAGGAGGATCTGGGGAAGTACAGGCCTTGCAGCCAGACCTTGGTGCCAGAAGTCATGGCACTGGCCACCTTGAGTGCCATCGCACGGCAGGTGCAGAACAACAAAGGGATCAAGCCCAGCCAGCATGGGTTTAGGGTCCTTTTGACCAGCCTGATCTCCTTCTATGACAGGGTGACTACTTCATGGATGAGGGAAAGGCTGTGGATGTTGTCTACCTAATTGTTAGTAAAAGTTTTAATACTTTTTTATACTATACTACCACAGCACTCTTTGCTTTGTTGTACTCTTGCTTTGTAAAACACTGGCTGGATGGTCAAGGCCAAAGAGTTGTGGTGATTGGAGTTAAATCCAGTTGGCAGCCAGTCACCAGTGGTGTTCCACAAGGCTCAGTATCGAGGCCAGATCTGCTTAATATCTGTTGATAATCTAGATGAGGGGATCAAGGGCCCCCTTTAGTTGGTTTGCAGATGACACCAAGCTGGGAAGAAGTGTTGATCTGCTGCAGGGTGGGAAGGCTCTGCAGAAGGGTCTGGACAGGTTGGATTGATGAGCCAAGGCCAGTGGTATGAGGTTCAACAAGGTGCCAGGTCCTGTTGACAACAGGGTGGCAACAGCACCATGCAGTGCCGCAGACTGGGGGAAGAGTGGCTGAAAAGCTGCCCAGGGGAAAGGACCTGGAGGTGCTGGTTGACAGTGACTGAACATGGGCCAGGTGTGCTCAGGTAGCCAAGAAGGCCAATAGCATCCTGGCTTGTATCAGGAACAGTGTGGCCAGCAGAGCCGGGAAAGGGATCATCCTCTTGTACACAGCACTGCCGAGGCCACACCTCAAATCCTGTATTCAGTTTCGGGATGCTCAGTACAGGAAGGACATTGAGGTGCTGGATGGTGTCCAGAGAAGGGCAATAGAGATGGTGAAGGGTCTGGAGTACAAGTCCTGGGAGTAGCAGGTGAGGTTGTTTAGCCTGGAGAAAAGGAGGCTCAAAGGTAAACTTGCTGCTCTCTATAACTTTCTGAGAGGAAGCTCTGGCAAGATGGAGGCCAGTCTCTTCTTCCAGATAACAAGTGACAGATCAAGAGGAAATTACTTCAAATTGCACCAGGGGAAATTCAAGTTTGATCTCAGGAAAAAATTCTTTACTGAAAGATTGGTTAACCATTGGAATAGGCTCCCCAGGGAAGTGGTGGAGCCACCATCTTTGGAAGTGTTCAGAAAACAAGTAGATGTGGCACTTTGCAATATAGTTTAGTGGGCATGGTGGTATTCAGTCAAAATTTAGACTAGATAATCTTGAATGTTTTTTCCAAACTCAATGTTTCTGTGAAGGAAAAGCTTAAGAAAGTCTACAGGGGGACAGTGCAGCTTGGATCCTTGGCCCATGTAAGATAGCAAACTTCCCATCAGAGGCAAGGGGCTCAC
Organism: Regulus satrapa; assembly: GCA_013396955.1. Classification (NCBI taxonomy): domain Eukaryota; kingdom Metazoa; phylum Chordata; class Aves; order Passeriformes; family Regulidae; genus Regulus; species Regulus satrapa. The sequence continues at coordinate 361,958 of VWZN01002329.1, read as the reverse complement.
TGTCTCTTTTTAAAGTCCATCTGAGAAGATTCTCAAAGTACAGGAAATAGCTGGGAAAGCCTTGTCCTTCCTTATCTGGGAAGCTGTGAGGTCTTCTCCTGTTTTCTCCTGGACAAAGTGGAACAGTGGAACAGTCCAGGTCTTGAGAGAGAGGGTGAAGGAACTGATGACAGGAGAGAGATAGTTCCTGAAGCCCTCCCAAATACAAGTAGGCTCAACTCCTCTGAGCAGTTCTTTTGAGGTGAAATCCAAGCCAGTAGGTGACCCTGCACCTGGGACTCAGAATGATATTCAGGATGCATACTGCAAGATCAGTTAACAGTGTAGGAGCAGGAATCTCAATGTTTGGACATTTAGACAGAGACAGGAAAGAATTAGTTCTAGTTGACACTCACAGCTGTGGCAGAAGCACTAACAAGGTCAATATCCTTGAGGTTTTTGGAATAAATTCTCTTAGAGTAGTTTTTAAGAGATGAGAAGAAGTCTTAGCACAGGGCTGGCATCTTCCTGCTGCTGAAAAGTCCAGAAATACGGCAATAAAATGGACAGATGGTACAAAGGGTGAATGCAGGGATCTTCCTTTGGCTTACCACTTTTCTTCTGTGGCTTTTTCTTAATGCAGATCAGGGCATGTAGAGAAAGAAGAAAAACAAAGTCTGCGCTATCCCCATTCTTCACAAGTGGAATGAGGTTTTCTTTTCAGTAAAGGTGCTGTGCTGATTCGTGGGTTAGTTTTCTGGGCTCCTTCACCACATCTTTGCTACTAATTAGGCAATGGTTTCCCCTGAGCAGTGGAAGGAATGGGTAGCACTGCTGTGATGTTTTCCAGTTATACAGGATGTGGGATGAACTATTCTGCAATCAGCTTATCATAGTAAAATAACACTAGTTTGCCAGCAGAGCAGAAAGGCTTTCGATTTCATGAAAAATATTGTAGCAAGAATGGGAAACTACGTGAATTCTTTTTACTGCCACTATCGGAGCTGGAGGAAAAAAAGAGAGGGAGGGGATTTCCCCAGTATCTTAACCCAATAATGGGGATTTCTTTTTACACTGCACTGTTTAGACAGCTGACTCAGTTTTGGCTGTGAGCTGACCTTAGAGACTCTAAGGTCTAGACTCTAAAGTCTAAAGCTGGACCCAGTAGCTTAGAATGTAATCTCTAATTAAAACCTAAAGTGGGACATAATAGAAAAAAAAAAAAAATCACACCCTTGGTGAGCCAGGAGGGGATGTCTTCATCCATTTCATTATCAACCCCAGCACTGACTGTCAGTGCTATTGTCCCCTGTACAAAATATCATATCCACATTTCAGGCATTTCTCCATCCCATTAGAGATGGAGAGATCCCATTAGAGATCCCATTAGAGCTTTTTAGGCCAGTATGAGGCAAACAGATTGTATGCCTGCTCAGTCCCAAAGCTGAGTGCTATTTTACATCAAAATTCAGAGCATGGAAGTGCTGGCACAGTCTCCTACTGGGAGCTGGGAAGGGAAAGATGAATTGGTGAGGTTTCAAATGTCACTTGAGAAGTGTGAGGAGTTTCTATGCCGTCGGAGCCAGTATTAACAGAACAACAGATTTCGTTATGAAGATAAGCCCTTGTTGGTCTGTGTTCTCCAGTGTCATTAGCGAGCAGTCCCGATGCGATCGATGCTGAAGTTACATTCATGTCCTGAGGGGGGAACTGTCCATCTAGCCTTCCCTGCAGAGGTGGCCTTTCCCACCTGTGGGTCTCCTCCAGGCAGATCCTAGATAGAGCAGTGGCTGTACTGGCTTTGGAGGTCACTCAGAGAAAGGTAGGAACCAGTGTTTGGGACCTGGCTGGAGAAGGCTGATTTGCATGGATCCTCATCCTGTCTTTGCCTTAGAGGTGGAGGCTGGGAGAAGGAAGGGGTAGCATTTTCTGCTGGTGCACAGGGGTCAGCTGGAGGGCCCCCCTTCCCACTCCCCTCTGTTACACTGACAGTATCGCGGTCCTGCAGGTCCTGTGGGTCAGGAAAGTTTGTGTCCAGCTGGCACATGGCCTCAGCGAGTTGTGAAACTGCTTTGTCCATCACCTTCTCATCTTGTTCCAGAACCGATGGTGGTGAGGTGCCCTCACCTGACTGGAGAGCCCCAGGAATAGCCATGGCCTGCTGGGCTTCACCTGCTGTCTCTTCCATGAAGGAGCTCTTTTGGCAGCCCTGGGTCTCCTCCGTACAGTGGAAGAAGTTGCTGGGCAACACATTCATGTCCTCTGCCAGTGTGCAGAGGTCTGGGGAGGGGAGAGCCTGGTAACACTCATCATCCTTGCTGCCACTGCCCTCCTGGGTGAAAGGCTCATAGGTGAAGTAGACCTGACAGGGCTCGATCTCGAAGGAGTTGGAAAGGTGGAAGAAGAAGTAGCCTTGGTTGGTGAAGCAGCTGGATCCAGAGTGCACACTGGTTTCCATGGGAGGATCAGGAGTCAAGGTTCCCTTGGAAAGTAGAAATGGGGGTTCCTGGTCATTCTTCTGCATCACCTCGAGCATGGAGATCTCTGGGATTGTGCTGTTCATGCAGTAGGAAGATGTGGAGAACGGGGAGGAGAGCCATTTCTGGTGGGGAAGAAACACAAGAGAAAGAGAGACTGTGAGTACCAAAGTATAACACTCAGAGAGGAACCAAAGCTTTCTTCTACTGACTGGCCACAGCAATCAAGTGACCTCTTCTCTGTCCAAGCAAGGGTTACCAGAGGCAGTGGGGAGGGAAATTCCCATTCATGATGTCTCATCTGCAGGATTTTCAGAGAGAGTATGTCATTCTGTCACTTTAAAATTAAGAGTGGATCTTGTCAGCCTATGTTTTGAGATTTCTGGAGCAGGGAATTTAAGATGGAGAATTGAAGTGAAACAAAGGGAATAAAAAACATAGGAAAAACCATTACAAGACCATAAGATGAAGTGAGGCATGAAAAACAGTATTGAGGTGCATCTCATGCAATCTATTACGTGGTGCTGAACAAGCTTCTGATATATCCACATAGCCATATGCAGATTTCTTGTCTAAAGTGCTCTTCCAGGCCCCTTGTGCCTAATTTTCACATTCATCATGAGCAACATCCTGCAGTGCATCATTATCCTTAAAAATAAACTGGTTTTGATGACACCCAAATCCATTGCCTTTATGGCTTGTAAAGCAAATTTTTCAAGTCCTTTCTGTACTGAAAAAGTATCTTGAGTGCCTACTGCACAACCCTGTCCCCCTACTCTGCACTCTTTCCCTGTAGTTTAAGCTTTTAAAGCCTTTTTACACCTTGGCTTTTCCAAAGCTTTGCTGTTTCTGAACCCTCTGCAGTTTGTTTCCATCCTTCTTAAAGCAAGATGTCTCTTGGGATCACCTCCCACGTCTTGCATCTGACGCTCCCTTTAATGCTGCACATAATGGTAATTGTCTCCTTGCAGCTGCCCATAATCACAGAGAGCCTAAAGGAAGGGGAATAGTGGAGTGAGAAAAGAAGGCAAACAGACAAGAATGCAAGGAATAGCTACATGCTATCCAATCTGATGGCAATTCACAACAGGAGCAGAGGAGAAGCTCGCAGCAGGAAATCTGGGGAAGAGGTGGGCAGCCTAGGTCAGGTAGAGAGGCACTGAACTGGGAGGGAAGGGGATTGTGAGAGGCCAAGCTCCCTCCTGCAGGTCCCTTGTTGTCTCTCAGGCTGCCGATTATTGGAGTGGGATGCTGTGTTTTGTGTGGTTTGCCATTCCTCTGTTCTGTAATTAGAAATGCCTTAGCTGAGCATCAGGTTTTAGAAGGTCAGAAAACAGAATTTAAGCGGAGAACCCAGCAGCTGGTGCTACAGGCACATACATCACGTGTGCATGTGTAGGTCGACCTGTCCTAGGTATGTGCAGCTGGACACTCCTTTCCCTCATTTTTCCCCCCTATGGTTCCATCCCCAGTCCAATACCTGAATGTCACCTCCATGAACCGAAACAAGTGGGGGAAAAAACTTCTCAGGGTCTGGGATATGAATCTTCAGGATCTTCTTAAACCTTGAGGAAAGAGAATGAGAAGGACAAGTGAAACAGGGCCTGATCCTGATCACTGTCACTGTGGTGGGGGTGAAAGAGTGCAGTGCAATTCACAGGTACTGTCCTGGCATGGGGAACAGGTAAAATAAGGTCAAGCCTGAGGGCTGTTCTTGCTCTTGAGTGGTCTGAGAGGCACTAGCTGAGCCACGAGATTTATAAAGATGAGACAGATAAACCTGGCACTGGAAAATACATTTCCCTCAGCCTTGTCCCTGGGGAAAGACAACCCCTGGTTCTAGTGGTTTCTTCCCTGCCTTGCCTGGTCACCTTGACCTCTCCACCTGCCCCCTTCAGCCCCTGTCCTGATGACAAACTGAGCAGGCCTCCCTTGTTTCCAAGCTCCCACTGCTGTGAGCTGCTCCTTCTTTGTTTTGCTGCCACCACAATGACTCAGGACTGTATGGCCTGAGCAGGGGCATCACTGGGAGAGCTCTGCCATAACTCTCTGCCCTCCTAGCAGGATGCTGCATGGCATAGCTGGGACATACTGGCTTTGCAAACCATCTGAGTGAGTATGCCTTGCATTGTACAGAGACCTCTCATTCCCTGGAACAAATGTATAGTCATCCTGAGGCAGCATGAAGTGATCAGTTTCTCAGAGGGGTTGGATCATCTTGTCATCCCTTTGCTGAAGCTTTGCTGTAGGATGTTCTAAGGAAAAACCCTCCTGACCTCTGGAGGCAATCGGTGTACTCTCAGAAGCATCAGAACTTGCTAGCTCTTGCATATAAACTACCTTACATCATTGCAGATGCTATTTTTATTCATGCATGTCTAATCCTTCCTTGCATCTTACCTCAGCATTATTCTGCACTCTATTCCCCTAGGTTAATTATACTTTGTGGAGAAAGGAGGCCTTTTTAACTCCCTCTGTGCTGTACATCTAGCACTTCCTCAGCTTTGTGTTATGACTCGGGGTAAGATAGTGACCAATGGCTTTCTCAGTATTCATCTTCCTTCAGCGTGGGTCTCTGTCTTTCCTTACAGAGATACCATCCAGCCTCTGCAACTTTATCCCTGAGAATGTTAGTCCCTGCTCCCTGCCATGATTATCAGCACCCTGCTTCTTTACCCCTGACCTGAGATAAGAAAACCTGTGACTGTTCCTAACCATACCAAGCTGAGAGGTCACTGTTCCTATTATTGTGTCAAGTCACCTTGTGAAACACTTTCAGTCCTTAATAAAAGCAGTGTCTGGGTGGGAACACTGGCAAAGAGGTCTTGAAGCATCATGTAGGTTTTTTCAGTGCATGGACCAGGGAGAACAAGAATTGTATTCCTCACTCAGGAGTTTTGCCTGCAGGCCCAATGTCACCTTATCCTGCCTGAGCTCTTGCTGGAATGTTTAAATGAGAAGGTAGTGGTAAACAGCCTTGCTTGGTCCTTTCTACAGGGACAGTTCTCAACCCAGTGACCTGCTTTTGAAGAGGCAATTTTGATGCATCCCTGACAGGAAACACCACTCTAACCCCTGGGCAACAGATGTGCTGAGGTAGCTGTTTTAAATTTAGCGAGGGCATGGCACCAGGTCACAGGAGCATGGTGCAATACAAAAGTACTGGTGAAACCACATCATCTCAGGTGGCGTTATTTCTCCACAGGCAAACATCAGTCTCAGAAGGTTGGGCTATAAACCATAAATTGGTTGGCTTCAAGCCGTCTCTATCCTGAGCAACCCCAGGTGAAAAGTAATCTGAGTTTTGAGAATACACAGAAGATACAGGAGAGGAACAGAGATGTAAACTTAGTTCTCAATTACCATTTCAGGGTTCGTAAGTTAATGAGGAAGGCAGTCCCAATGATCACGAAGAGGAAAGTGCTCACTATCAGAACTGGCAGGACTGGCTGGGATGTTCCTGCAAGATGAGAAAGAATAAGGAAATGGCTGTTAAAATCTAACCAGGATTCTGTAGGTAGAAGCTGCAGCCCTTTCATGGCTGTTTAAGGTGATCAAAGTGGGCCTTTTTTATACTTTTATATAACATTATAATATAATCTAGAGTTATAATATACAGGTCAGGGTATATGTGAGTTCTGCTGTGTTGTATAGGATGCCTTTGAGCTGATACAGGTTTCAGAGTCTAAGCTTTGCTTTACAGATAATTTGTGCTGAACAGCTTGAACTCCCTAGTCATAACAGGACCACAGCTAGAGGTTGCCACAGGTGGCACAGTCTGATAGCTGAAGGTCCACCAACCTGTCTGTTTCATTGCCAAGGAAAGCAGGGACTCCTAAAACCAGCTAAAGTGGGGTTGGAGGCTTGAAACTGCATTAATGGTCAGTGGGGGAGAGGGAGTCAGGGGGTTCACAGGTCTCTGAGAAGACAAGAGGATAAGGATAGAGAAGGTTAGGGATCAAGGCTTCTTTCTTTGGAGAGGTGTAAGGAAGCATTAGGAGGCTAGGAAGGTTAGAGCTTTACACCATATTTTAGTACTTGGGTTGTAGGGTTAGGACAAAGAGACAGGGTTCCCACATTGCCAGGGCTGCCAGCACTCTTCACGTTTGTTTGGCATAATCTCAAACATTCCTTAATCTGTCTCTTTCACACATATCTCCCTAGTGCACCTTTGCTTGGTCTTGCTATTCTGGTGCCTGTTTCCTCTGCCTGCCCCTCATCTCCTGCCATCCCTTGTGTCCCTTGGTCTGGTCATGCAGAGAATCTCTGGAGCAGTTAGGAGAGAACAGAGAGAAATAAAAGACGGAGGAGACATTTTTAGCACATTCTGTCTTTCCCTGTCCTTGAGATGCTACTCAGATCACTTTGTCTCCTCTGCCTCTGGTACCCTGGTTATCTTTGGGTCTTGGTTGCCATGACAACTGGTTGCGGCTGTATCCTATTCACTGACATCACACTGTCAAAATTTGATCGCCACAGCAACACAGTGCCCTTTCTAAACATAGCTCCTCTGTTTATACCAACACCAGGAACAACAGGGAGGGGTTGAGCAGAGGCAGGATGGGGACAACATGAGGAAGAATAACCTCTACCTGCTTATTTTTTGTAAAAAAAAAGACAGAGGCCACAGCCATCAAGTCACTGAAGGGAACTATCTTCCAAGGCTGGAAGTTCATAGAGTGACTGATGCAAATCTCCGCAGACCTTTTTTGAAAGGGTCTTATCATGCATGTCAGTCAGTAAGTCTTTCCCAGTTTCCATGAGACTTTGCTCCCCAGGCTCAAGTATTCTTCAGGAACTGAGAGCTGTTTCACTGCATTTCACTGAACATTACCTCACTGAACTGGGCCATTTTAGGAAGCTGGGAGAATGTTCCCAGGTAACATTAGCATTTGGGAAAATGTCAATCCTGGCCACTGGTTCTGCTGATTAGCTATCTGGCCTTACTGCTCTGGGGAAGCACTCCCTGATTTATAACTTGTGGATTTTGCCTGGCTTCTGGAAGCCAGAGGGGCTTTGCTGAGGCCAGAGGATCTTTGCCTTTAAGCTGTGATGCTGAGATGATCTCACCTAAGTGATCAGGAGGGGCAGTTTTCAGCCTTTCTATTACTCTTTGGTTAACAGAGTTCTCCCTACACATCTTCCTTCAGTTTCTCACCCTGTTCTGGCCATTCTGCCTTGTTTGCCCTGAATCCCCATTTTCCCCTCCAGGTCAGACTCATCCTTACGGTCAGCGTGTGTTCTCCAAAGGACTGGCTTGCTCCACTCACTCCACATGCCTCCGTAGTTGCTTCTGGCACTTGGCCTTGCACGGACAGCTGCCTCATATGTCGAGCTGGGTGAGAGTCTCTCAAAATTTGCCCACATCTGGTCCTGTTCAATGGGCAAGTTCACAGCCTCCTGGGATTAGGTCAAATGTAGATCATCGTCAACACCCTGGTTTACAACCTCACATATCCATTTTCTCTAAGGCTCTCAGAGATCACCTGTCTCGAGGCCTTACACCTCATGCATGGCTTGTTCACCCTGAAGGAAAACTCTGTTTGTTTTCTTTGCTCATCCCTGTCCTGGAACTGTCTGATTTTTTTTTTGTGTGTGTGTGACAGCACTTAGTAAAATAGGATCCCCATCTGCCTCCTTATCACCAAACACTGGCAGCAGGTGACACACAGATAAAAGAGCAGGGGCTGTCATCCTCTCTCCAGCTTCACCAAAACTGGTTACATCCTAAGAGCAGGGCCAGAAACCAATCTTGGAGGACATAAACAAGACCAGGATTCATCCAGGACTCATAGAAAATGAGGGTAAGGGTTAGGGTTAGGGTTCGGTTTGGGTTAGGGTTAGGACTAGGGTTAAGGTTAGGCTTTGGTTATGGTTAGGTTAGGGTTAGGGTTAGGGTTTCTGTTGGGTTAGGTTTAGGATTAGTGTTAGGTTTAGGGTTAGGTTTGGGGTTAGGCTTAGGGTTGGATTCAGTTTAGGCTTAGGGTTCGGATTAGTTGAGGGTTAGGGTTGTGTTTAGGGTTAGGGTTAGGGTTAGGGTTAGGCTTCTGTTAGGGTTTGATTTGGGTTCAAATTAGGGACATGTTTAGGGGTAGGGTTAGGTCAAGGTTAAGATTAGGGTTAGTTTTAGGCTTAGGGTTGGGTTAGGGTTAGGGTTATGGTTAGAGTTATGGTTAGAATTAATTTTAGTTTTGCGTTAGGTTTTGGTTTAGTGTTTCTGTGAGGTTGAAATTATCACATTTCCCAATTTCCCCATCTGTACTCACCTCCCAGGACTGATTCACATGCCGGTACCGCACTTGGTACTCTCGCTTCCCATCCAAATAATGTGAGGAAATATTCAGGTTCCATGTTAACTTGGAGGTGTTTTCCGTTATGTTAACCAGCTGAAGTTTTCCTGGAGGCCTCAGCTTTACTGGAAGGAGAGAAGAAACAGTGATGATATCCTCATGCTCTCTCCATAACCTGACTGCCCATCAAGCCTCTCAGCAGCAGGAAATCTCCTTGAGACAGGTAAACACACACAACCAGCAAAACAATGTCCCATGCAGATGTTTTTCTTCTGGATTACTGAGCTGAATCCTTTTAGCAAAGACTGAAACATGTCACAGTGTGGACAATAACAGTGGTCAGAGAGGAGTAGAAGCTTTCCCAGACTGGCCCTGGGGAAAGCATGAGAAAGTTTGGAGGAAGAATTTAAACAAACCTGGTGTCTGTGCAAATGCCACAGCGTGAGATACATGATGTTTATGCTAAGATGTTTACCAAGGTGCTATTTTTTTTCTGCACCAATAAGCCTAAAGTATTCTTTGTTTTCCAATCCATTTCTAGAGCACGAAACAGACTATATAAATGTGTGGTATGCCTTAATAAGTATCAGTCACTTTTTTCCTTCAGATAAGTTTTGTGTCACTGTTCTTTTGATGTTCCTTACTCGACAGTGACACCACAGCTGTCATAAAGAAGGGTGGAAGCACATAACTAGAGGGAGGGCAGAGGAAAAGCAGCAAGACTTCTTCCATCCAGCACAGATTTTTCATGAGGGAAGCTGAGCTATCATTACCTGTTTGAAGCCAGATATGGGACAGGACAGGATGTGGCTGATATGACACTGCATGACAGAGGAGCAAGTGGCAGGAGTCAACACTGTGCTCATTGTAGCAGGGGACAAGGAAAAGACAAACGCCTAAAATCAGCTGTGGGTGTTGCATAGGAGAGGATGAGGAAGGAAAATTAGCTATCCTCTCGTGGGGAAGCCTCAGACACCAGAAGGCAGATGAGTACTCACTATTTGCAAATGGCTTGAAGTTTTTTATTTGCACAGGTGTTTTGGTTTTATTCTCTCCAGTGTGGCAATGGACAGACAAGTTAAAACTGTCTGAAACGGTGAAGCACTGAATCTGCAAGGAAAATTAACCATTTGTGACAATGAAACTTCATGAATAAGCGTTCAAATTTCTAAGCATTGCCTATCCATAAAATGACTAGGCATACTTGACAATAATATGGAAGGTATTTGTGGCAGTAGGAGATAAATCTCAGTGATTAGTGAGGAGCCAAAAATTTATATTTCATGTGGTTGGATTTGTTTGTTTGTTTATTGGCAAGAAGGGCACAAAATTTTGTGATACGGTGATTTCTTGGGATTCCTGTATGTGCTGACTAAGCAGGGGAAAAAGTTACTCTCTGTGAGTGACATTTATTGAGAAATTTTATTTTTACCGGAACATTTTATGTTAAGACTGAAAGGTAAGGCTGAAATTGCATTGGTATTAAACATGACACTTGAAATGCAGTGGTGCTGAAGGGCCACATAAATCACACAGTACTGAACAAGCAACAGAGAAATTAGCTTGATTAGAAAAAAATATTTTGGAGCTATGTACCAACCCTGTAATTTGTCTTTGCACATGATATGCAAATGTAGGAAATCTTGTCTGTTACTAGACCTGGTTGTGACTTTACCAATAAAAATATTAGTTCAATTTTGGGTGGGTGTTTTGTGAAAACATGGGGACTGCAATGACTCTGGATACGACTGAAGGAATTACACAATGGATCTAAAGACAGGTTTAAACAAAGAATAATAGAAGATCTGCATCACCATTAGCTCCAATGATACATTGCTGTTGTATCTTGCATTAGATACATCTAACCACACTTCACAGTAGCTAATGATCTGGATAATTGCATTGATATTTTCTAGGAAAATAAGATGATTCAGAGCTGGCGGTGCTGCCCATCCCTGCTCAGAGGAAGGGATTAGGGTCAAACACAGGTGACTGAGACACGGGACACTGCAGAAGATCTGTCTGTCCTGCAGCTCTCCTGCATGACAGACAGATCTTCAGGACAGCATGGCCCAGCTCACAATGAAGCCAATCCCTGCTGCAGGGGACCCCACAGGAGGTATGGATATCAACAACACACAACACCAAACCAGTCCCAGTTCCAGAGCTGGGGATTAGGTTTGGGCTTCTTATACTACCCCTGGATGTTACACTGTTTATACATCAAAAATGCATACATAAATCCTTTCCACTTTGTCATTAGCCAAGACATGCCAGATGAATTACTCACATTAACATCTGGGTTGAAGTTTTTGATGCATGTCCTCAGTCCTGTCATGTGCTCTGCCTTGGATAACTTGCAGTACTTCTTGCGTTTTTCAGGTGAGGGATGTAACTCCTGTGAGCTGGGAAGTTATAGCTTTGTAGTTAGTCAAATATTATGCAACACTAAAGGGCTTTCAAAGCATTTTACATCCTTCTGTATTTGCTGAATGGGTTAGAGCAAAGATTTAATCCTACTTTCTCTCCCCATTATATCACTCAGACAAGTTTTATGTGCTGGCACATGGAAGTCCATGTACCCCAGTTATTTCAAGGCAAAGATGACAGCAGATTTCCCATTTCAAAGATTTCACAAAATGCTCTTCCTATCTTCTCTGCTTCCTGTTGCTATCAGAGGGCATACAGAGCCCAAACTCACCTACAGCAACATGGCTCTGAAAGACAGGTGTCTGTTTCAGCCCCTCTAGGATTTACAGGTCTCCTTCCAGACACTGACAGTCCTGTAGGACCTCAGATGCTCAGTGACATGTACCTTCTGAGCCAGGTCACATCTCAGCCAGCCAGGACAGTACATTACAAGTGGCAGCAGTACACCTCTCTTCTGCCCTGACAAGACAGAACCACCCTTCTCCAGCTCCATCTCTATACATGTTCATTTTCCATTGAAAATGCCTTTCAGTCCCAAGGGTGTCTGCCAAGGATGAGGGATTTTTGGAAAAGTGAAGTTCAGATAGAGCCACAGAGCTGGAAAATGGGTTGTGCTGGACAGTTTGGGACTGTCAGATGGCAAAAACTGAGCAGTGGCTGCCAGCATCTCAGCCCACATGGAGATAGAGACAGAGCTCAAGACAAAAACACCTCAGCTCTGTGACTCCAGTACACCTGGCCTGGGAAGGGGAAGCCAATGTTTTTGTAAAGTGGCATTGTTTCTCCTCAGTCTCTCCAGTCACCTACCTGTCACAAAAGCCTTTCTTTGATAGAATTTCCAGCTGGCATGGTGCTTCAGCCAGGTCCCTGCGCGGCTCCCAGTCGCAGAAGAGAGCTGCCCGTGAGTCATACCAACAAGTGAGGCTGGAGGCACCTGCCAGCAGAGAAGAGATGGACAGCAACATGGCTAAATTAGCAACAATGCTTGGCATTAATCATCACCCTGTTAATCACCTGCCCCATCCCAAACTACTGACTGACTCCTCTGCTGGCCAACTCCAAGTAAGAAAGGCAGTGCCACTCATTTCTCTACATCCTTGGAGGCTGGTGTGCTCATCAGAGACCTGTAATATTGCAACCTCCTCTGGTTGTATCTTACAACACAAACATTGCACAGCAACATACCATGGTGCACACACTGCCCTGGCTGACTGCCCTCCCTGTTCACCCAGCTGGCACAGGTGAAAGGAATCACTTCTTACCTTGTGCCGAGTCTGATGCCCACAAGGGAGGCACGAGGCTGAACAGGCAGAGGTGAGACAGAAGCAGCAACGAGGGCTTCATCAGTACTGGCGACACACTGGAGGAGAGAAGACACCCCCACAACACAGCTCAGCAATGGAGCTTAGGAAAATGCCGAGATATCATCTCACAGGAGGCATTCACTGTCCTGGGATGCAGTGCCCATCTTCTAGGTTCAGAAACTCATATCCCTTCCACTCCAGAGTCTGCACTTCTCCCTCAGCACCTCGCTGCTCTCCTGCCTTGGGTGCTTTGCTCAGCAGTGAAGCTGTTCACAGGGCAGCACAGAGGCTGTTTGCAGGAATCATGCCTTCTGAAAACGCGTGAGTGAGCACACAGCAGTCCGTGTGCGTTGTCTCAGGCTGCCTGCTGACTCAGGTAGAGAGTAGTGCTGCCTCGGCTGCGCACAGCTTGTGCTTTGAAGAGCTTCTTTTTTTTTGTAAACCCTAGGGCTGAAATAACTAGGCGCTTGCTGAGTAAGAGGGTCCCTGGATGCAACTGACAGAAGTTAGTTGCAGATCTCCTGGCTTAGAAGTCAGATTTTGAGTAGCATGTTTGGGACAAGTGGGGGAATCGGGGAGAAGGAAGTGTTGACCAGGTTCTAGAAAGGCAAGGTTTTACCATATCATAAAATATTACATAGTAGTGCACAAACTATGTATCATGCCCCCTTTCTCTGCCTTAGAAGGACTTATGATTTTAGGCGTATCAGAAAATTCGGGTTTTGTAATTTGGAAACTCAGCAGGAGTCCTTATCCAGCCCAGGCACCCAGGGAACCTTCTTGTCTTACAAAGCCTGTATGCTCCATATTAGAAAGACTGGCCTTGCAGACTTTTCATCCAAGCCTCTCTCTCTCCATCCACTCGGACACCTGTACTTTGAGATCTGCCTTTGCCCACAGGAGAAGGAACCACCCTCAGCTCTCACCAACCCTGGAGCTCAGGCAGACCTGAGGAAAACAAGATGGAAGCGCCACTGGACCACGCTGGGACTGCCAGAGGATTGGAAAGAGAGGTTTTATAAAGGGCTGGCATGAGCTTAATGCCGATTCCTGTTGTGATAAAAGATTAGGTTCAGAGGAAGAAAAACATGATGCCAGCACATTAGCAAACAGGGGAGAGAAAGAGAGAAAGCAGGCAGCGTGGTTGTGAGATGCGGGGTACGATTTGAGAGGATTGTGGAGAGACAGAAAGATAAATATGTTCTTAGCCCTTCCCAACAGCGAGATCCTTGTCAGACTGAAACTCCTTCTAAGATGCTTTCAGATCAGCCACCCCCATGTGGGAGAGAGCTGGCATTGTCCCCTTTACCTTCCAGCTCCTGGCACCGGGCAGTCCTGGGGTCGTGAGGGTGGATGGCAGCAGGTGCTGAATGTCAGTGAGGGGAAGGGTGAGGGGAAAAAGGGAGAGCAGTGAAGGCAGATATCCTGGCTCAGTGCATGTCCATGAGAAAAGAGGCGCCTATAGTCCAGCAGTTCTGCTCTCCCAAGCTGTTTCTCTCATATATGCACGGTCTTTCTCTGTCTTCTCCCTCTCACCTGTGCACAGGAAGCTGCCGCTTGCTTGCCTTGTCAGACTGAGACAAGGCCCCAAAGTATCAAAAAGGCTAGTAAGGCCAAGAATTTTTTAAAAAATGAAACCTAACCACACTCTACTTCCTGCTGATAAAACGGTATGTGCAGAAAGCAGGTTAGAGGGGTCAGGTATTGGCACTGTTCAGACATTCTGGGACAGTTTCAAACCATTGCTGGGAGGCAAAAGAGGGAGCAAAAAGGGCCTATTGTGACACTGGCAAGACCCATAGCTTCCTCTTTTGGACACCCAAAGGGATAGCTTATATTGCTCTCGAGGTCTGCACAAATTTACAGATCACTTTAAAACTGGAGACAGGAATCTGTGTACGGTAGAAATACCATGGACCACTTTGTGAAAAATAGCTGGAGTTGCTGACCTGAGCAACACCTGAATGAAAGCTGACATCATTGCCCCAGTTTTAGTGGATCCATGCTGGGTCACAGTGGGAGCGGAACCAGGACAAAGATGAGTGTGAACAAGTTTGAGGCACACCCTCACACTAGCAGATGGTGTGACACCACAAGAACACCCATCTCACTGCCTTCTTACTCCACAAATGGAAGAACCGCCCCCTCTGACCAGAGGCAATACCACCCTGCAGTAGCTGCAGTGCCTGTTTGGCAAGGCTTGTCCATTCAACAGGCCAGACAAAGACACAAAAAATATTTCCACCTTTGTCCAAAGCTTCCTATGCCCTCAACTTTGCAGACAGATCGCCCCTTTCTTTGCCTTCACATCCCAAGTCAAGGCAGAGGTACAAATGCAAATCCACAGCCTGATGGCTGCCCGGTTCACAGATAGACATGGACCTGCAAACATGTCTGCACACCCCTCTCTCTTTACAGACAGAAATAGAATTCTTTGAAATGCCACATATTGAGTTTCCTGTCTGGTCTGGACTGCACAATGATGGCTGCTGCTGTGAGGCCAGATGATGAAAGTCTCCTCTTACAAGTACAGTGGTCACCACACTTGGTGCTCTACACCTCAGTGCTCCTCATGCTCTCCTAGAGGAGCTCAAGGCTCAAGCTCAAGTTTGGCAAGAAAGTTTTGCTGACCAAAAGTTGCCAGAGGCTAATCACAAGTCTCCAGGCTGCTCCTGTTTGAGGACTCTACAAACAGGGAGGATGCAACCTAGTTTAACAACAAAGGGATCTTAAATTCAGGTAGTGGAAAAAGGGTGTAGGAGGAAGATGGGTTCTTAGTCACAGGAAGCCCAGCCCAGACACTGGATGTCAGAAGATCCTAGACAGCAAAAAGAAATAGTGTTGGAACAAAACAGTAGTTTGAAGGCAGAGCCATTTTGCAGAAGGCTGCAATAGTCAATCCTCATAGCCATTTCTGGGAAAGCACTGCAGTAGATCCAGAACCAAGCACTCACTTAGCCAGCAGTAGTGGAGGGTAGCTCCTCTTTCTTCACTACACACAATAAGGACCAGGACTCTTGAGAGCTGTCATTTGAACACATCTGAAATCTCTTGTCATGGCCAGGCTTGGGCAGGACAACTAGGGAATCAAAATCAGCCAGGTTCTGCTGAAGAAGAGCAGGGGAGAAGATGGGCTGTGTGATCTCCTGCTCTGGAAACTGCTGGCTGTGTATGTTGCACCTTGGAGACTCCCATCTGGGTGGAGATGTAAAGGTATGGATCCTCAGGCCACAGACCACCTTTCCCAGGAACTCTGAAAATAAATGCAGCTTACTCTGGCACAGAAATCCTTAGCTGAAGCAATGAAATTCTCTGTGAGCAAATTCTTGGTATCACCAGCATTGCAGCTGCAATGGAGCTGCATGTTAACCATAATTTTTCCTGTTTGTCCTTCAGACTAGGAAAACTTGCACCTTCCTTAAGATAAGAGATCACTTTGGGTAAGCAAGTGCACAAACAGGTTTTTTATGGTTCAGCTTAACAAGGATAAAAACTTCCACTGTTTGTTTTTTGGGTTGTTTGTTGTTTCATTTTTTTTTCTTTTTAATGCATTAAAATAATATGAAGTTGACTGTGCACAACGGTATCTGAAATAGAAGTAGAATAGTAGAACAATAGAATCCACTTGAAATAGTGGAGGAGGAAAACTTAACATGTAGTCAGTCACTATAGGAGTTGAGTGGCTGATGCAGCCGGAAACAAGGATTTGTGTGATCAGCTGCCTCCCTGGAGACTGTTTATTTCTAGATCTGTTTCTTTGTGATAGATTTTTGCGTATATTTTCTGCCATCTAGTAAGGACTAGATATCACACTGAAGATTTTCCCATGGAGGGTCCCAATGGAAAAACAGCATTCCCCAATTAAGATTCCCTTGCTTGATAAGGAATATACCTCTTTGTCAAGGGTAACTGTAGTTGACTGACTTTTCCAAAACTGTGGAGAGAGGGGGAATGATCCAACAGATCAGCTACAGACAACCAAATCTCAGTGTGGGGAGACACAAACTTCCTCAGTATATTTTCCACGGGAACAGTTTAAATTTATTGAAGCAACAACTGTGGGGCATAAATAAGAGAGGGTTTCCTCGAGAGACATGATAGTGCTATTATGTCCAGACCCCACTTGGCACATGTAAATTATGCTTGCTGTGAGCACTGTTTTCAAACATGATTGCCCAAGATGTTGTGCTACTGAGAATGTGGCACTTTTTATCTCCTTCACACTGATCTTGTTAGGAATTGTGCCATTTGTAATGTGAGAAACCAAACAAAACCACATTGTCAGCAATACATGCAAGGTGTTCTTGTCTTTACCTTCCTGTCCCCGTAATGGTGGCTGAGATGCTTAAACTCTGCAGTCAGTGGTGTTGTTCAGTGTTAAATTGACAGGTAAAAGTGTGATGGTGGAGATTGGGTTGAAGGTGTTGTTTGGTCCAGCTTGCTTTCAGGGGCAAAATTTAAAAGTTTTGAAAATAAAAATTTTAAAAATTAATAATTTAAAATTTAAATTTAAAATTTTAAAGTTTTAAAAAATACTCAGGACTGAGGCATATACTAATGCACAAGACTTTTTCTCCTCACGCTGTTTTCATTAGAGGAGTGCTGCTGAAACTGCTTATTTTCAGGTGCATGTCTCCTGAGCGTCTCTGCAAAATGGCAAAGGTGAACAGGGGAACAGATACCGAGAAGAAGAGTGAAGGGCAGAAGTATTTGTGTGGTGTCAAACTACCCCCCGATTCATCTGCTCATCACGTTCGTTAGGCTGGGGACCCAGCCTCAGTGGGACCGGAGTGCCAGGCTAACTGGGACGCCTCGCAAACTGCCCAGCTCACCTCAGTGGAGGGCTCAGCGGATCCGTCTCGGCGTCCCGTCCCCATGGCCATCTGGAGTGGAGCAGTGGAGAGGGCACAGAACAAGCAGGAGGTGAAGGGATAGGGGCAGAGATGCCCTGTTGGCCGCTAAAGTTTGCTTCCTGAGAGGATACACTGCGAAGGTCTCTAGAAGCTCTCTAAGTTATTTCTGGTACTTTCCAAATAATGTTGTTTTAACTATAACCTTTGCATTGAATTTCCTGCCGATTGTATGTGTGCGCTTCTCAAAACGACGTTGTTTTTCTACATCTGCAGTTATTTTTCCCCTTAAACTGTAGCTCTACTCCGAAAAGTCTCTGTAAAAATGGCCTTGTGGGAAACCACCGCTCAGTGTATAAGTGAGGTCTTTATTGAATTTGTTCACATTACAGGCCCATAGGAGGCTTTACTTTGAATCAAAACAGCAAACTTGGGCTGATGCGAGAGACGTTTTTTCCACCCTGTTCCATCATTCCTAGAGATATCGCTGCTACAGGCTGAACACTGCCCTCAGGTTAATCTCCATCTCTGTGTTTAAGTGGAGAGGCATTTAAGCAATGGAGTTTATGATCTGGGACTGGGTACCACAATGGACTAACAATGCTGGGCAGAAAGTACTAAGCCTACCTATGGAGCAGATGATATTCCTGCATTTCTTTCCTTCCAAATTCTGCCAGACAGAGTGTCCTGATAGATGTGCCCGATAAAGGCAGCAGACATCAAATATACACACAAATACGCAAAGTGTTCAAAAGTAGGGAATTGCCAGCCCTGTAGGCTATAGAAGAACATGGACAAAAGTGGTAGGAGGCTGAGGCATTCACAGGCACTTTCACTCGAGGCAAGTCAGAGGCCAGAGGTGGGAGGGGATGGAGGAGGTGTTCACTTTCACTCCTTGACAGTGATGGTCACAGCCCCAGAGAAGTGGGGAAAAAGTGTGGGAGGGAGAGCATGCTACTTTCAAGCAGTTTCTCTCTTGGCCTGCCTGGCTGTGAACACAGTGCTATGATCTCACGAGGAGGAGCATGGGACAGTCACAAGATGCCCCTGCTTGGGACCTGAGCCCTGGCTCCTCATTATGTTTGGGTTGCACTAGGCAGTGTCAGGACTTTGGCTGGAGGGGCTGGAGCCCAGCAGCAGAGTCAAGCTTTAAGAGAGCTCCCAGCAGTGAACACCTGTCTCCTTGATGAGTGCTTGTGGTGCCACAAGGGCTGTTCAGACCCAGAGTCCCTCTCTGGACACCTGCAAGGATGACTTACTGTCACTCTGGGGCTGGCTCAGCAACATGATGGAAGGCCACTGCCTACACCCTTGTTTAAGTCTGTGGACATGGTGTCTGAGGTCCAGAAGTCATTTAAGCCACAGAAGAGTGGCAGGTGATCTCTGTCAGCTTGCCTGTGTATGCAGATGGTCTTATTTTGCCATACTGCAACGGAAAACCCAGCAGTGGGAACTGGAAGGAAGGTACCTACCCATGGGACTATCAGCGTGTGTGTACGGCTCTCACATCCTCTCTGACTCTCAATTTCCACAGCAGAGAAAGGGATGTAAAGGGCACCTTCCCATCTTCAAAAACAGATTGATAGACCAGGCTCTGGGTCTTGCATCACACCCAGGTGTCCACTGCCTAGGCCTGTGGGGCCATTATTGACTTACAGTATTTAAACATGCACTTATATATTTAAACATATACAATACTTACAGTATTTAAACCCCTGAGAGTTCTCCTGGCATTGAATACTGAAGATGCATGGCTAGACTGCCTACAGAACTTGCTCACAGACCTGTACTGAAGATGGATTGCCTGTGCAAGCGATATGTTCCATGGGAAGGCAGCACTGGACTCAGAGAACAGCCTTACACCAGATCCATGCCCAAGCAAGGTAATGAGCTCAACGCTGGCTGATTTGCTATTCAGCATCAGTGGCTGCTCTTGTCCTTGAGGGAAATCATTACCTTATTACCTGGGCAGTCTTGGAGAGATAAAGCCTTACTCTGTTTTTCAGCCTGTCAATGTGTTACATCTCTCTCTATTTAAAGTTAGAGAGTACAAATACTCAACAAGCCTAATATGAAGCAATGATAGCTTCCAGACCTAATAAATTGAGAAGAATTTAAGGATTTATTGCACATTCAAAATTGCTTGAAGGCAAGACACAATACACAATACAATGCAAGGAGATTTTTGAGAATAAACCCTCAGGTACTTTGATTATGAAGTCTTGCTTCCAGTTTAATCACATTTCCCTTCCTTCTCTAGAGAAAAAAATCATTACAGCCACTACCCTCATTCTGCTCAGAGCTCTCCTTGCTCCTCTATTTTCTTTATCTCTTTGCCTGAGCAGCTTCTAGAAAGGGAGTTAATTAGATTGTTGATTTTTTAAAAAAAATATGGTTGGTGATGTCATGCTTTTCCAAGGGCCAACCCCCTACTCCCCCTTAAGCCCTTCCGGGGTTTACTGATTTGTGACTGCAGCAATTATTAACTTTCACGTCATTAAAATGCCTGAACAGAAATTACTTGTTTGGAGGCAGCTTCCTGTCTCCTTACAGCTCACTGCTCAGGAACTGCATTCCTGCTGCTCCCCTGGGCTCAGCCAGAAGAGCTGTTTTCCCTCTGCTCTGTGGTTTCCTGGGTTCAGCTCTCCCCCCATTTGCCCTCTAACATGGCTGCTCCCCACCTTGGGAGGCAGAAGGTCTGAGGAGAAAGGCCACAGCCAGTGTACTTCGGTGTGGGGAATGGAAGGGAAGGATGGTGTTCAGGTGGATCACCTGACCCAAGGACTTGAGGGCACTTCACTCCCTCAAGGCATGTACCAGGACACCACCCTGTGAAACAGCTCAGAACAAAGAGCTCCCCAGCACCTCAGAGAGCACACCTCTGTTGGGGTTTTCACTCTGGGATTGCTCCTCTGAGGATTTGCCTCCTACAGAGCCCTCCTCTGAGGCAAACTGCCTATAGCAGAGAGGTTCTGTGGCTTGATGAGGCTGCACACAATCAAAAAGACTATTTTGTGGTGGTGGGTAGGCAAGGCTGCAGGTCAGTGGCGACTACTAACAAGATCCTGGTGCACATTGCAAAACCACCGCTTGGAGGAAAAGCAAGCACTGTGGACACTACTGCTTTCCTCACTGTGGTCTCTGTGGATTTTCCTTCAGAGATGCAACACAGAGCCCTGTCCATGTGGTACCTGTCCGTGGCTATAACACAAAGCCCAAGCTGCAGCTCACCTCATCTGCTCCATCTGTGCCTGTCTTTGGGAAATGGGATGTATATGTCTCAGGGAAAATGGGACTTAGTTCACTGGGAGAAAAGACACACGGGGTTGAACTTTCGTCCTCTTATCTTCCTGACTGACATGCACAGGCAGGGGGGAAATGTCATTTTGTGTGTCTTGTGTATCACCGTTCCCTGCTGCTCTGGTAGCTCCCACATAAGAGACAGGAAAGGGCACAGAGCACTGAAGCAGTCCATAATTTCACCCTCCCTCTCCCTGCAGTTGCAAAGAGCAATGGCATGGGGCTGGGAGAGCTATTTTAGGCGGGTGCTGTGCCCTGCAGCTGGAGCAGGCTGCAGGGAAGGTCCGTGGGGGCACTGCCCTGTGCTTGCACCTGAGCACACATTTGTGCACACAAACATACACACGCACGGAGCACAGTTCAGGCCCAGTGGGGAAGCACGGGGGGCATCAAGCACTTGGCTCCACTTGAATGCTTACTGTGGAAACGGGCCAAGGACAGCACGTGTCCACAGGCACCAGGGTCCCTTCTCTTAGCCATGGTCTACTTAGGTGAGGTTTTAATTTTAATAGGAAACGTGTACTGTTGCTTTTATGCTTCAAGGTCGAGAGTGTCACTACCTTTCCCCAGTGCTGACCTTCCATGCACCACAAAAGATCCCCCCCCTTTCTTGCTACTTTCCCCTTTCTCCTGCAGGCAGCAGGTTGCTTCATCAGAGATGCTCATTGTTCAGAGGGAAGGCGGCTGATGAAAAGGGCTGCTCAGGGGTTTTAACCTTTTGGTCTTGGAAATGGTGCTGGCAGGCTGGTGCAGCATCTCTCCCTCCTTCCCCCTCCCCTGGCTCAGCCCCCGTGGCGGGGGAGGGAGGAACGTGGGCGGTGGAAGGAGCTGTGGTCCCCAGATGTGTGAATTGTTGCCGAGTAGAAATAGCTCACCACGGACAAACGGCAGCTCAGCTGAGAGCCATCGCCTTGGGCTTTCGTCGCTGACCTTTCCCTCTCGCCCTTCTCTGTCTCACCTGCCCTCCCACTGCTCCCCCTGCACTTTGCACTCCGAGAGCTCTCCGCACAATGCTTTGAAATGGTGGGGAGGACTGACATA
>VWZN01002329.1:327367-340240 GCA_013396955.1 Regulus satrapa | reverse complement strand
GGTGGGGGGAATTAAAAAAGAAAAAAAAAAAAAAAAAGCCCTTCAGAGAAGAGAAGGCTATGAATTCATCCCCTCTCCATTTCCTCCGGGCTCAGGACAAGCGAGGCGTGGGCTGAGCCAACTCACCACTGTCTCTGCCTGATCTACACATTGAACTGGAGTCTCAGACGTTCTGCCTCCATGGCTGGCAGGATTGGGGATGAGGGAGGAGAAGGAAGCTTTTCTGAGGGTCAGGGGAGTGTTTCAGTATCTGCCATACAGTGATCAAATAGAATAAATTAAAAAAAAAAAAAAAAAAAAAAAAAAAAAAAAAAAAAAGAAATCATGTAGTACAGCTGTAAAAGCCTGCATAATTCTCTTAGATTTCCATACACAGAAAAGCAGGAGTTGGGCAAAGCAAGGGCTTGGGAGGTGTTTTGGATGTTCTGTGGAATAGAATTCCTGCAGACCCTTGGCCCTAAAGATCTGCTGAATTGCTGGCTGTGGCTGCAGGTGACAGGACTTTGTCGCCTGGAATGTCCTTTCTGCCATTCCACTATTTCAGGGGAAGAACTGAGGACGTGTGGGAAGACAAAAAGTGTCTGTAGGGGTGAAGGTGAGAATGCCACAAACCCAAAAAAGCATGTGTAGGGCAAACAGAATGCAGTGCCCATGGCACCCCATGGAAAATGCTTTCTCTAGGACTTTGTCGTGTCAAACACCTGGAGGGGGATCAGGACTTCAGCACAGGGGATCAGAACAGTGAAAATGTGCCTGCAGGATGTGGGTCAGTTAGACAAGAGACCTACTGTCCTCCCCCTTCTCCGTGGACCATTTCTTCCTCTGGCTACTTTGAAGCATTGCTTTTGGTCATAGTGGCCCCTGTGAGGTTTGGACACATCTGCCCCCTCAGGAGCGCGTTGCAGCTCACTCCGTCAGTGGAGGCACCTCTGCACTTCTCCATCCTCACCCACGCTGGCAACGGGGGCAAGTGTGTTAAAATGAATCAAGAGAGCAGACTCCTGCCTCCCTCTCACCCAAGGCTCTATTTACAATCTTCCCAGGTAGTTGGGGAGTTCCCTACCCCTTAGCTTCTCCAAGCCATGAGCTCTATATTCAGCTCCCTCCCATTTTAGCTGTTGCAAGCAGAGACTGGGGAAAATGTGAAGTTGTGCAACAATTCACAGGTCATTTGTGAGTAAAGTGACGTAAACTCAAGACACCGAGTGGTCTGTGGAACGAGAAACCACCAGAAGCCTTTGATTAAAGCCTTCTGCCCTGGCCCTCACTGTGGTATAACTGCAAGACAAGAGATCACAGAGAGCTCGTGGGTGAAGGAGAAGGTATTTCATTAGATGAGGGAGCTGTGCCTGTACCAAAAAGGCTTGGAGGCTCAGCACCCTCTGCCCACCTCCTGATAGCATCTTCAGAGCAAGCCAGGCTTGCAAAGGGCAACGTTTTCCGCTGGCAGGAAGGTGAGAGTTGTCCATATGAGGTTGGTATGTGTGGGTATACGTGTGTGGGTGTCACAGCAGAGCGTGCACCGAGTTGGCATCTGAAGCCTGGTGTGACTGGGCGAGTGCCTGCTTTGCCACTGTGGTCAGAGAAGGGCCACGCCACACGAGGCAGTGGAACAACTGCCCTCAAATGCAGCTGTGCCCCAGCATCCACATAGCCATGAGCAGGGTCCACAGCTAGCCCTTTAAAGCCTATTGCAGCTCCCAGCCTGCGATGGGAAAGGGAAGTTGAGCAAAAGGAGATCTGGGCAGGCTGAATCCATTGTTGGCATCTGGCTGCAATGTGCTAGATGGAGGGAGGTGGCAGCTCTGCTTGTGGCACTGGGCGATGCTGGCTGGGGTGTTGCATCCCCCTCTCTCCCTCTTTGGGAGATAAACAGGGCTGAGGTGTGAGTGAAGCAGGTTGTCTGGGTGGTTTGGGACAGCAGGCTGCAACAGAGGGGAAGCATGGCAGCCCACTGATGTGGGGCAGACCTTGTACCATAGCTGGCAGCTGAGGCAAGGCCAGAGACAATTCCTGTGGCTGCCCCTCCTGTGACAAAGGCTCTGGAGGGATGTGGAGCCAGGTCCTGCTTTCTTGTGTCCCTGCTCTCCCTTGTGCTTTGGGTGCAGGCACATCCACCTGTGCCCACCTGCAGCGTCAGAAGTCTCCTTCATACTTTTCTTGCCCTGCTTCTCTCTTCCCCTTTCCCACAGCTATCACAGGGCAAGGAGCTATTGCAGGGCTTTCAGCTTCTGCTGACTTGTCCCTGGCATGTGCTTCCTTTCCTGGAGAGAGCACCATGTCCTCTCTCCCACTCCTTTCCTTTCACACCTGCAAGACTGGGGACCTGCAGGAAGGCAGTTTTCAGGGACAGCCCTGTGACAGATGCCTTGAACAAACTTCAGTCATGTCCACAGAGCTCTTTCAGCAGAGTTTGGACCACTCTTTCAGGGGAAAATATAGGCACAGCTCCAGGGGTAGTGCTGTAGCTGCACACCCCAGGGCACTTGCTCTACTCAGGAGAGAGATACTGGCTGTCATCAGCCCCTGAAACACATTCCACAGGGCAGCTGCATTGCATGGAAAAAACACCGATCTGGGGTGAATGAATGAATGAATGAATGAATGAATGAATGAATGAATGGTCTCATGGCCTTCCAGGCTTGGGTGCACTCACTGGCAGGGCAGAAGGGCTGTTCTCAACCATTCTAGATTGGTTCCTTCAAAGCATTGCAGGGTCCACCTTGCCTAGGCTGAGCCTCACCTACAGCAACTCCCTGGCCAGGCATCCGTGGTGTGATGGGTAGCACCAGCTACAGACTCTGCCTGTCACCATGCAAGGGCTGAGGAGACTCTTCAGGTGGCAGGCTGAAAGGTTGAATCATAGAAAACTTTCCTGGAAGATCTGGCTTCAGATTTCTGGTCCCACCTCCTCTCTCCCTCTGTCCTTTCCTCACCTTTTATATGGCAAAGTCACTTCCAGTCTGCCAGCTTCTCACCTCAAGAAACAGGAACATGCACAAACACAACCTCTACTCTTCCTGAGGACACATCTTTATCTGCTTCCTCAGAAGTAAATTAAAAAATGGGAAGAAGGCTGGGCTCTGACCTGACAGAGTAGTGCATTTACTAGGATATATATAGCCATTGTTCTGGGCCTGACACAGGACCAAAGAGGCCTGTAGGGATGTGTATGATTATGTATTCCACCCTTTGCCAAATGAAGTGTCTGGTACACATCAAACCACAGGAGAATCTATGTGAAGGCAAATTAAACTCAAAACAGAAACTCCTATATGGGCACCTCATCTTGTTTTTTTGCCTATCCTTCTACCTCAGTAGGAGTCCCTTCAGTCCAAAGATGATGAACAAAACCCCATGTACCTCTTTGATTTGGACTGAGACCCCAAAAAGCATCTCCTTGTCCTTAGGATTCTACTCCTTCTAGATCTTTCATTCAAGCTTACAAGACTCCAGTCCTTGATCATGTCTTCCCTTCTCCCTCAACTTCATGAGCAATTGCCACTTGTCTTTCCACCTCTGACCTTAATCTCAGGCCTTTCTCATCACACACAGCTCTTCCAAATATGCGTGTCCAGCTTAATTCTGGAACTCCCACTCATTCCAATATTAGGAAGCACAAGTGTCCAATCAACAGTTTACTATCCCTCCTACACTGCACTTCCTGGCCTTCAGCTCTTGGCAGAGAAAAGAAAAATGTCATAGGAAAAAACAGAAGACACTTGTGCTTACCAAGTACATGATAGAAGGATATGCTAAAAATTTCATAAGATAAAGGGATCTGAGCTCCCTTAAGAGAACTCCAACATTAACCCAGCCTTCTTCAATATAAATATGTACTTGAAGCCTACTCCTACAACCCTTGGTACTGCCCTCGATTTTTTTTCACTCTCCTAAGAATCCTTTTTTGAATTTGCAGAAAGCTTTTCCATCAAAAAGGAGAGGGTTGTCATAATTAGAAATCTTCAAGCAGCAAATATTTTAAGGTAATGATTCTTCACAAAGGAAACAGACATAAGATTGCCAAGGATTATCAGGGAAGTTTCAGAGCTGAGTAAGACTTTGTACCTGTCAATTTCAGGTCAGTGTCTTTTCCATTGCATCATTCAGCAATAACCAGAGCTATAAGGAACAGGCTGGGAGAGAAAAACAGATTTATGTGCAAAACAACCAAGGAAAAAAGTTTAATACCACTGGAAAAATATATTTATACAAAAGTTCTTGGAGTCTGTTTGGTTTTGTTACATAAAGCACCATTAATTCCAGAGTACATCACAACTCAGCCTACTACACTTTCCAGAAAGCACCCAATACTCCTGAAATCTAATTTAGCACCAAGGGAATGCCATCTTGTTTAGCACCAGAAGCCTGTTAAACACACCCTTTGGTCCCCCTGCCCTCCTCTCTCATGTGCATCAGGCACCCTCTGGCTGCTTGTGGGTAGCACAGGAGACGTGTCACCAGCATTCAATCACCACATAGGAAAGGTGAAAGAAGGAAGCTTGCTTATGGAGATATTCAGAGTTAGAGAGGATTGCTTCTCTTCAGGGAGGCATGGGGCACTACACACTCTAAATAGACTATGAATGGTTTTGCAGCCTGTTGAGGAAGAGAGAAAGGGATTCAGTCCTGAGCATCACCTCCGGTTTTCTGCTTCCTCTGCTCTCTGAAATCCTGTCTCTGAGCAATTCCACACTCTTGACCTGCTAAGCCAGAGGAAGAAACCCACAGTCTCCTTTAGTTTCCATGATCCCTTCACCATGTCTTTCCCTATGAAAAAATCAGCCTTGCCTTAGAGAAATTTGTTTTTTATACCCATTGTCTCATTGACAGTGGTGGGGAGGATATAGAGAAAAGTTCCTGAAACTTGCTACAGTCTGTACAGCTTCCTTAGAAAAGCATGGAGACTAAGTAAACAGGATAAGAGAGAAAATGCCCTGCAAGTTTTTCAAGGTCAGTTTTAATATTTAGCCCTGGTCACAGTTCCTTTGCTATCCCAGGCTGTGTGTACCAGACCTAATCTTGTATGATGATGCACATTTCTCCTGGGAGAGCTCTGGTAGTCCCAGGTGCTATAGGTAGAGATCGTGGCTCATCATGAGACAGCAGAGCCCAGGTAAGTCCAAAGATTTCATGATCAGTGATGAGCAGAGGAGAAATACTAATGTTTCTCCTGCTTGTCCTGCTCTGAGACTCAAAAAAGAGACAAGTCTTGACACTGCTGTTTATGGGAGCATCACGACATGTGGAAGGTTTCCTAAAGTGCTGAGCCAGCCTCACCTGCTCCCCCCAGGACTGCAGCATTCCCTCCAGAGGGATGCAAGTGGGAGCAGTGTGAGACGAATATAAATAGTACTAGAAAACCCTACCACTGGCATTCCTTTCTCACTGCGACATCTCCAACCTGACAAAAAGAGAGAGGGTTTGTTTTAGCCACATGCTTTTCTCTGTTACTCTGATGAGATTGCCAGAAAAGGGCATGGAGCATACAGCAGGGAGGCTTTTAACCCTTGGGCAAGGTGCTGTAGTCTCACCTCTATCTCTCTTCCATCACAGAGGCAAAAATGTGGCAGCCTGTCCAGGTTTGGAATTGACTGAACTGCAATTGCCCCTACAGCCTCAAGCTCAGGCCCTGAAACAGTGATCTTTCAATACCAGTGTGGGAGAACCACCTTCAGGAGGACAAAGAAATGGCACCTCTGCCAAAGAAGAGCAGATTTGGGTTCGCACTCTGGACTAGCTTCCCATAGCTGACAAGCCAGGACTGAGTAGCACCAGGTGAGGTGTGGGAGGAGGGTTTTCAAGGTTCTCTCTCTCTCTCTGGTTCTGTACTGGTGATCTCTATTGGGAACAGAATGGTCGCCTCAGCTCACGGGCAGATGCTCATGAAGGGTCTGGCCAGGTGTCAGGCCCTTCATCTCTTTGAAGAGCTAGAGCTGGCACAGAGGACAATCCCACCGGGTCTAGGTTGGGCAGCCAGCCTGGAGTCTGTCACAAAAGGGTGTCTATGGAAAGCCAATTTAGAAGGCCAACAGTTTTCTTTTTGGAAAAACAATATCCTCTCTCAGTGCTCCTACATCTTCCTTGTGCTACAGGAGACCACCAGACCCTAGTCCTCTCTCAAGACTACTGATGTCAGAGGTGACATTAAGACCTTGATTCAGGCTGGTATGTCTAGTTGGGATGGACAGGAGCCATCTGAGTACCTGTACCTTGGCAGTGGGGACTTTTTAGCCCTATCCACAGGAGTCCTTTGTGTATGAAGCCCCAAGGAGGGACACAGGCCCAGGAGCAGCTTTTTAGCTTTCCTCTTGCTCTAGAACCCTAAATGCCAGAGGCAGCTCGCTGGCAGATTGAGAAGAAGCCAACAACCTAATCTGGGGTTATGAGGTGAGGGCAAGAGGTGATAGTGCCATGATGTAAAGTTGACAGATGCAGGTCTGTCTACAAGACAGCGTGAGGTGGGAGCCAGTGTGGCAAGCTTCACACTTAGTGCCTGAGATTTGACAGGCCCATTTCCAAGTGATTTGCAGTGGTTATGGGCAGTAAAGACAGAGAGAGAGAGAGGGGGGGGGGCGAAGGAAAAGGCCTAAGAGGCCCCAAGGAAGAAGAGAGGCAGTTATTCAATGCTGGGCTTGACCAAGTACCCGCTGAAGGTGATGTACACATCAACATCATCGCTGTAAATGGCATTCTCCCGCTCCCGCTTGTAGAGCCTCACCCAGATCTCATCATTTTCCTGGAGCTCCAGCATGAGGCTCTGGCTCTGCATGATGCTGCGGTCGCTGGGTTGGGCATACAGGATGACCGCCTCTTCTTCATTGTGCATGATGTGCATGTAGGTCTCCTTGAAGTTCCAGGTGTGGACGTTGAGGCTGAAATAGTAAAGTCCGCCCACGGAGCAGTAGAACTTGCCATTGAACATGTCGAAGTGGCTGTAGAGGTTGACGAAGACGGTGTCAAAGATCAGGACCTGGAAGCCCTCGCTGCTGTGCAGCGCTTTCTTGCGCCCGACGGAGAATGCAGCGTACTGATGCTTGCAGGGGTCTCCCGCTGTGCCCATCTGTCCTTTACTGCCTTTCTGGCCCTGGGCACCCCGCTCGCCTCGTGGTCCTTCTTTGCCCCATTTCCCTGGCATCCCAGGCTCTCCCCGGTCTCCTTTCTCTCCTACAGAAGGAAGCAGAGGACACAACTCCTGTGTGATACCAGAAGATGTGGAAGTGGCGGTGAGAAAGCCTAAGGAGGAGGCAGAGGATTGCACAAGAATGGGGCAGTGCCAGAAGAAGGAATGCTTCTGAGGGTCACAATATCACTGCTCTTCAGGGGAAAGGAGCTAGCAGAGCTCTGGGAGTGACTGGAGTCTCTTCCCCAATGAATCCCCTGCTCACCAAATGATATGGCTCTGCTGGAGGCACCAGGACCTCTCCCTAGGAGATTTCAGCCTCAGAGGGAGCCCACTGGGGTTCTTGACTTCTTCTTCCTCCCCCACACTCCTTTACCTCCAATACTTGCCCTCCCACACACCTCTCCTATGATCCAATTATCCACATGGAACACACACTGATCTTGCTGTAGGCTGGAGAAGGAGAACTGCTAACATCTGGTGGGGGAATATAATTAGGGAAGGACAATAGGTGGGTCAGAGGGAAAAGATCCAAGCTGAACTGGGCAGATGGAGCATTGCAACTTAGAGGGATGGTGCTTTCACAATACTGGCATGCTTTGAGCATCTTGTACAATTAATATTGCAGTTCTAACCTGGGGTGTGTGCACTGGCCATCACACACTTGGGCAGGCATCAGTACAGAGAGAGACCAGCACCAGAATATACTTTGAGTATACAGAGAAGAAATGGGACTTAGAGCAGCCTCCAGCACTAAGTGACAGCATTCAAAATCTGTATCTTGTTCTATTCCTCCTATGCATCCCCTGTGTGGTATTGAAGGTCCCCCTACGACACCCCTCTCTAGTCTAGGCCTCTATCTGCCCTTCTGAGTTTTGATGGATTTCAGCTACTTCCAGGCAGGGCAGGGAAGGGAGAGCATCTGCCCAGTTAATCCAGATGAACCACAGAGCTACGAGAACCTTGTGGCAGCATCCAGCTGGGAACAGGCTTTTGCCCACAGCAAAAGCTAGAAGGGGAATCCTGAAGGGAGGAGCTGATCTAAAGTAGGGAACCCTTTCCCATTAACCAAGTGAGGGTTGAATGAGCTGGGGTTCACTTCCAGTGAACCTGGAAGTGCTTGCTAATAACTGCTACTTTCCTTTGCCCTCCTCCTGCTCCCAAATGCACATGATCCACAGAACTGGAGAATGTTTCCCCACAACCTCCCTGGGTGCCAGTGCCCTCCAAACATGTTTATTTTGCAGTTGATAAGGAGTGTTCCTTCCCTCAGGCACTACAGGACTCCCTAAGTCTGAGAGAAGGAATGTGTCCTGCCAGCTTGGCAAGAGGCTGTCAGTGCCACTTCGGTGTTAGCAGGGAGGAAGGGTTAGTAGCAGGCAGCATCCTGAGACACAGAGATCACAGCAGAGATACACACTGGCTTCTATCCTCCCGGGCTACTCCTCACCACAGGACAAAACACCTAAACCCTGGGAACAATGTATGTGATCGCTTATCCTCCAGGATGGCTCCTGGTGGTCTGTTAGCACAACCAGCATGCCAACAATCCAGCTGTCACTTCCACTGCAGTGCCACCAGTCCCTGAGCTGACCTTGGCACCCCGGGGCAAAGACTTACCCTTCAGAATGGTGATGTTGATATAGGGACGGACCTCTGGCACTGGGTAGGGAAAGTGGTGGTGGCTAGGAGGGACTGGTGGGGTATCTGTGGAAGAGTCCAGTGAGTCACAACAGCGCTTGCAAGCACCAGGGGCTGGTTCTGTGAGGTTGGGTTCATCAGCGGGTGCCCCAAACACAACAAGAGGGAGAAAAAGGAAGGTCAGGGATGTGCGCAGGTAGGCTATGTCCATGGTGACCTGGGAAGATACAAGGAAGTGCCAAGAGTGAGGTATGAGAAGGGGGAAGACATAAGGGGTGGAACAGAGATCATGATAAAACAACTTTCTGTTTCTGGCTTAGCCAGGGGTGGGATGAAATGGCATTGCCCTGTGGAGGGAGCGTACATGCTTGTTCACTAATGCAATCTCAGCAGCAACCGCATGGCCCAAGAGGATGCCCCACGCCCTTCTGCCCTGGCCAGTGGAGGCTGGATGCTGACCCTGGGAGAAGGCTCAGTGCTGACTAGACAAACCATTAAAACCACTAGAATATTCAGTCCTCAGGCTGGGATAGAGGAAGGAGGCAGAATCATAGAGTTGTTAAGACTGAAAAAGACCTCTAGGGTCATTGTGTCCAACCTCAACAGTCCTTTAACAAGAGCATGCTGCTCAATCTGTGGGAAGCACTGTAAACAAATTCTCCAGCCCTCCTATCACTGCGTATCAACTCTTTATAGGAACCTAACTCCAAGATCCCCATGTCCCTGGATGGAGCCTCACCCACATCTCTTGGCAGCGATGTCTCTTCTCCTGTGGGCTGGGAACTTGACTTCTGCCCCCTCCTTTCCCCCACCAAATCCCACCCGTCCCGGCGGCTTGGTCCCCTCCCAGCCATGCCCAGTGGGTTCTCAGACAAACCTCAGCACCTTCCCAAGGGGACAGCCGGCTCCCCAGAGCAGCCTTAGGGCACACCAGAGGGGAGCTGCTTTGCTGCCGAGGGAGAAGGACGCGAAGCTCTGCAGCTTGCAGAGAAGAATGCTTACGACAGACAGACACGCCAAGCAGCTGAGAAAGCCCCTTCAGCAGCCTGTGCCCCCCATCCTGCTGCCTGCCCCCCGGCACAGCGCAGCTGCTCACCCGGGGGGCTGAAGGCTCCCCTCTTCGCTTCCCAGCCCCTGCTCGCCGGCTCCCCTCTGCCTGCAGGGCAGGCCCCCGGGCCCATGGCTTTAAGGAAGCCGGCTCTTGGCACAGGCACTGCTCAGCGCTGGCTGGGTGCACAAGCCAGGCTTGGATCGGCTCCCTCCCCTCTCCTCTCCCTCCTTCTCCCTCCCTGGCTTTGGGTGCTCTCCATCCTAAACCGGCTTGGGTTTCAGCGTCTTTTTAACTCTTTCCTAGGAAGTGTCTTTTCCTTTGTACATGTTGCTGGTTTGGTTATATTCTCTTTCTTTCCACTTCCAGCCAGCAAAAAACTGCAGGCAGCACAGACTGTGTCCTTGTGCCAGGAGCGGACAGCAGCAGGGCAGTGTCCCACCCTTGGCATCACAGCATGGACAAGGTTAGGCACATTGGTACGAGAGACAGACTTTCCTTCAGGCAGGATGCTACAGGATCCTGCCCTCAGTCCTTTGTGCTAGTCCCTTGTTCCATGCATTAGTCCTTCGCTTGGCCATGCTCTCTCCCCAGCTGTGCCTGACCCACTCATAGTCCCCAAACTTCATCTTTCATTCTCTCCTGCATTGTTTTTTCTGCACGTCACTGTGGCCTCTTGCCCCAGGCATGATATTTCTAGCAGGAGCAGCTGCCAACTGGGAGAGGCATCAGATTTTTCCCTCTCTGGTCATCCCCTCTGCCTGGGCAGAGCCCCAAGCCTTGTGCTCTAGCACGTGTCATCCCCTGGTCATGGTCCCCTGTTTAGGTCTCAGGCCGAGCATTTTGGATGGGAGGGATGTGCCTTGTCTGAAGCAGCGCCTGGCTGCTGGGAGCTGCTTGCCAGCAAAATGAGGACCTGGAAACAAACTCTGGCTGAGACCATTGTCCCCAGCTTGGCGCCAAGTGGACAAGCCTCTGCCTTTGGGGTAAGCACAGTGTGGCTGCACCAGATCATTGGAATGAAAGGCATTTGGGGGGGGGAGAAGAATGCAGGGTGGGAGAGATGGGAGATTTTCTGACACCAGGAGTCTGTTGGGAAGAGGATTAGAAGATTCTATCCTGCACCAAAACTGACTTGGGTAGTTATACCCTGGGTGGGTGTGTGTGTGTGGGTGTGTGTGCACACATGCCTTTGGGAGGCAGAAGGAAGGATGGACAATATCTCCGTTCTGCAGAGGTCAGAAATGCCAAGTCAGCACTGTGCCTCCTGCAATTTCTAAGAGGAGCTGCAGAAGGCTCCAAGGTTTCTGAGGGGAATAGGGTTTTGAGTGTGTCTACGTGTGCTGAGACTTTTTTTTTCCTGTTTCCCTTCTCCCGTTTGTTTGGTTTAGGAATGGGAGGCCCCGCTTCCCAGAGAGTGGCTGGCGTTTGGCAGGACCCCAGAACCACTGGAGAAGCAAGCGGAAAACTCTGGGAAAATATGCACTGTGAGCTGGGGGGGAAGGGAGGAATGGGGGCTGGGAGGCCTGGAGATATTCTCAGGCTGCCTGTCAGCCTGGAGCTCAATGAACACTGATCATGCCTTCCAGCTGGGGCAGGAAGAGGACGGAGAAATTCACTGCTGAGTGTGTGAGCTCCTCACCGAGCCCCAGTGCTGACATGCAATGAAATCCACCTCAAGTTTCCCACATTTGCCCGTGCCTCAGTTTCCCCTTTTGGGGGAAAGGTTAGGACAATACTTCTTGCTCATGGAGCCATACCAGATGACAGAAGAGGGGATTTGTGACCCCTTGTGTTGCCTGCTCCTGTTTGCTGCTGGTGGGAATTTTGGCAGCTGACAGTACTATTAAAGGCAAGTAAATTTTCTGGGGTGCACGAAAACTTAGAAACCAATACTGAAGACAAAGTTCCTCTCTGTCCCAAAAACGTTCCTGCAGTGCCTCTCTCAGGTTTTCCTGCCTGGCTTATTTCCAAACATGACATTACCTACTTTTGCAGGTCTTGGCCTTATGCCTGGCCTCTTCCACCCTTCCAAGGGAAACAGGTAGCAGGGAGGCCATTGTCCTCATTTCCGTCCCACATTTCCATCTGCACTCCTGAGTTGCTCACAGCCAAGCAGATGATCTTTGTGGGGAACCTCATCAGCTGGGGCCTTTGCCCATGTCTCATCTGACTTCAGGAACAGCTCACAGTGGGGAGTGAGTAGGACTTTGTATCTAATGTCTCATCTGGGCTGAACAGGGATCTGCCAGGAGCCAGCAAACAAAGACCTGCTCTGGTGCTATTGCCCAGCTGGGCAGAAGTTTATGCCAGTAAAGAAACTTTTGCTAGGATGATATTGCCCTGCTCCCCAAAGGGAACGGTGTGTACCAGCAATGTTTTTCCAGGGCAGCCACATTTGCAAATTTTGAGAATTCTATCCAGTAAAACTGTGCCAGCCATGCTTTAAAATGCAGTCCAAGCCCGAGGGCACTTTGTGTGCCCAACAATCTTCACTCTCCCTCATCACACACTTTGCCTTGGAGGCAGCCCAGGGAAGCACTGTCCAGATTACACTGCAACAATCCCTGCTCAAAAGCAGCTGTTTCCTCCTCCTCCTCCATTTCCTCCCTTTTCCTGTACCCACCACAACACTGGCAAAGGAGGGGGACAAAGACTGTCTCTACTTCAGTGGCTGCATCTACCCTATTACCCCTCTCTACCACAGGTGTGGAGGTGGAAATTGATGTTTTCTCTCCTCTCTAGCCCCTGTGTACAGCTCAGCTCCCCTCTGCCACTCGTGGATCATCTGCCCTGTTGCACATACATGCACACATCCATGCACAAACACTTGCCCTTCACAGCTCCTCCCTCACCAAACCTCCAGAGCAAAGGTATCATTTGCACCAAGAGACAGAGGAAGAGCCCTTGCTCTTCCCCTTCCTGACTGCTTCTCCTCCACCACAGCTGCCTTTCCTTCCCCACGCTCCCCACTCCTCTGCCCTTAGTCTTCAAGAGCACCACCACAAGCCAGGAGGGGAAGCGGAGCACCTCTTACCTCCGCTCCCCTCCGCGGGGGTCC
>VWZN01002329.1:296880-324480 GCA_013396955.1 Regulus satrapa | reverse complement strand
GTGTGTGTGTGTGTGTGTGTTTGTGCATGACGCGCTGAGTGTGAGACCTGCGTGAGCCGGCTGCGTGGTGTGCGGCGTTTGCACAGTTTATGCTTGGGAAGGCAAAGAACAGCAATTTTTCATGAGCAAATATTTGCATATTTTCCACTCGTTCGAGCAGATAAAGCATTTCAATTCTCTGTCAGATCCTCAGGAGAGCTAAGAGCATCTTCTTTTTGGAGGTGTTTCCCTTTTTTTTTTTTGTATTCCCCTGTCTATTTTCTCTAGAGGTGACTCCATCCCAACAATGCTTCCTGCCCCCTCCATACACCCCCTTCTTCCACAGCCCTGTACAACAGCAGAAAGCAGAACATGGCCCGGACGGTTTTGCTGTTGCCTGATCTGAGCTGCTGTGATTCCCTGCTGATGACAAATACAGCGGCTCCCTAACAACAGCTTCAAATGACATTATGTGTGGGCTGCATTGGTAACAGCCTGGAAACACACCCTCGCTTCTCCACACTGGAGCCCCTCTGCCATGGCCCTTCCAGTTTTTCTCCTGAAGCTGTACTACAGAGCAGAAAGGTCGCNCAACAGCTTCAAATGACATTATGTGTGGGCTGCATTGGTAACAGCCTGGAAACACACCCTCGCTTCTCCACACTGGAGCCCCTCTGCCATCGCCCTTCCCCACCCTTCCAGTTTTCCTCCTGAAGCTGTACTGCAGAGCAGAAAGGTCGTGCTGAGAGGGTCCACAGCTGCCCCAGACCACCGTTGTGTGGCTGGGGTTGGTGGGTGGGTGCGTGTGTGTGGAGGGTCCTGGCCGAGGGGCAGATGGCCTCTCCCAGCCCGAGCCCGTGGTGAATGTGCCGCGTTCCTGCCTAGGCTGAGCGGTGCACACGGGTCTGGCTGTGTGGGCACCTGTGTGCGTGGCCCCATAGGGTCTCAGGCACACATATAATACATCTGCTTGAATCCGTGCATGGCGTGAACATGTCTGTGTGTTTATACACATCCACGCAGTTGCACGTGCACACACACACACGTGCGTGCATGCAATCACGCAATAAACACTGGCATGCATGCATGTATGCATACACAGCACGTACAAATACATCTCTCTATCTGCTCTTGTGTGCTCTGACGTGTGCGCACGAACCATATGACAGAATGGGTTCCCTGTGTCTCTATCACTCCGTCTATAATCACACGTTTGCTGGGAAGAGGATTGCACAATGCTGCTGGAATTATTGCAGCCCTCTCTAGTCTTGCAGCTCTGATCACTACGTGATGAGAATGAAACCTTTTGTGCAGCGCAGGGCTTGATGGAGCCCTTATCTCTGTGTCTCTATGTCAGAATAGAAATACTCTTTTCCATACCTGACGGGAGCAAATCCCCCCTGAACACATCCAGACTTTCATTTAGCCACTGCTCATGGTCCCCATGGCCTCTGGGTTGCCCAGAGTCAACCACAGCATTGTTAAGGAGAGGGATCACAAGGGCAGTCAGATTAATGCCATTGCCACAGAAAACTCTGGGGATTCACCAACAGAGAGACATCACTGAGGAAAGAGCAGGGATCAGGAGGCAGCGACCTCCTGACCATCATTCCAAATGCCTGTTCCTATGAAAAGCAGCCTTTAAATCAGTGGTGATAGTTTGAAGAATTTTGTGGCATTATTTTTTCCTCAAGAATTTTGGACAAGGAATATTTTCTCCTTCCCCTCCCCCAGTCTTATTTTCTGTTCATCTTAATTTTTTATTTCCCCAATTTGTCACTGCNCATCTCCCTGGAACACGTAACGTTTGCCCCAGCAGGCTGTCCTGCAGAGCTTCCTCGGTGGGAGCTCAGATTCCATGTGTCAAAATGATGTCTCCTTGGCACACTCGCTTGGTGCTGGCATTGCAGTGCTTGGGCTCTTAAGGAATGTTGGTATTTTAAGAAGCAAACCAGTCGACTGAGTTTCTTGAATGGTGATTTGCAGCAGATGGAGCTGCAAAGGCGTGTGGAACGAAGTCTCAGCTCAGTTTGGTGGTGGAGGAGACTGTCTCTGTTAAGTGTGTTGGCAGCTGGGGAACTCCCCCCATATCCCAACGGCAGCTGGGCCGCCACTCCATGGGCAAGGAAACCCATCCTATACCTGCCCCCCACCCACCTGAGCTGCTTCCTGCAAGGTCCTTGCTCACAGTCACATGCCTTCTTCAGTGCCCAGCCACGGACCACAGGCAGTGCTACAAGCTCCTCAGACAATACAATTTCTGCTCCATCCTACAGGGATTGCTCTGCCAGGGGAGTCCAGCATTCACCAGGCTCTGGTCTTCTCTGCAAGAGGAGCAACACAGACCAGAGTTTGAAGCGGTGTGTTGTCCATCTATCTGACCATTTGGTAGTCAGCCCTTTTAATCTTTCCACCACTTGTTGCCCCGTGTAGAGGCAGAAGTTTTGGCAGTCCATCCTTATTCTGCCAGGATTTCTTGGTTGTGTTTCAATCCAATGGATGTTGCGGGAGCTCCCCAAGAAACTAAATCAGAGGCTTTTTTTAGTCCAACAAACTGTATCCCACGCCCATGAATAGTTGGCTGCTTTTCTGACTGGGGCCCACAGTGTGGGAAGCTGATGCATGGATTGAAGGAGAAAAAGATGTAAAGACATAGCAGAAGATAGAAACTGGCTACCAAGCTCTTTCTTTTCCCCGTGAGCTGAGCCTGCACTCCTGGGTGTCTGTCCATGCTCAGGGGAGCGCTGTCAGGGCAGCTGGGTGCTTCCTGTGTGGAGTGGCAGGCAGCTCAGCTCCCGAGGCTGAGCCTGTAGGCATGGAGAGCTTGGCACCGGTGTACCAGGCCTAAAGAAGACACGTGAGGATGCAGGATTTCAGAGGACAATCGTCATCATGGAGGTGATGAGACGTGGAGTACCAGTGGCTGAGAGCACAGTTGAATGTGTTTTGGTTGGTTGTGTCTGCAGTCCCTGCCCACCCTTCCTCTGCTCTCTAAGCTGGCTAGGAGATGTCTGTTCACCTGACACCCTGTGACAGTCATTTTCCAAAGCTGGGTGCCCTGCAGTGCGGTTCTGATGCCTGCCAGACCTTCATGTTTTCTCACATTGCCTTTGTGTGACCTTGACTCTTGTTTCCTCATAAAGTGGTTCTGTTCCCACGATCCTCAGCTGCTGCAGCTTGTTCTGCTTCCCAGCCTGGGACTTTTGGCTTCTGTCCCAGCACACCCATGCCACCCCTTCCTTTCTCTTACCTTCTCTCAAGTGACCTGTGAGACACCTTTCCATTTCCCAGCTAGCTCCCATCATTGACCCTCCACAATCATCTCCCACGACAACTCCTGACCTCAGGGAGGCATCTGTCCTTCTGGTGGGTCCCTCCTTCACATTTCTCAAAATTGTTTGTGGAGAAAGCTGCCCAAAGGGCTGTGCTATGAGGGTCATTTTGGTGGCCGTAGCTTAGTGATAGCATTCATGGGGACAGACATTTTAGCAGAGCTATAGGAATGAAGCCAAAGTGGAGAAGGAGACCTTCCCCCCGCCCACCCTTGTACAGTGCTGCTCCTCTAGCCTGCACACTTAGATGGGCCCATCCAGAGCTTCCCTCCAACAACCAGTGTGCAGGAGCAAGCACTCATCCAACTGCACAGCAGCATACTTATCCAAGCATTCACATCCGCACTTACACATCCTGCAATTACATAAACACCCTCCCTCATCTGTGTTTGTGTACACTTACACACATGCATACCTCCTTAGGTACCCTTGCACACACGTGCACACCCCCAGGAGATGAGCCTCAGTGCCCAAGACTGCCACCAGCCTCCCACCAGCCCTGCCTTTTCAGCCATCCCCACACATGTACAGTCCCGGGAACAAAGTTTTTCCTACAACTACCTTTGTGCACATGCAGACACAACATTTGTGTCATAGCGAAATACTCTACTACTTCCCACAGGAAAAATTGGTTTCTAGTATTGTCCAGACTCTTTACAGCGTCTCACACTCTGGAGATCTCCTGACCTCTGTCTGCTTCCTGCTCCCATCTTGCTCCCATGTAGTGAGAGATGCCTTTGGAGCCAAACACGACTCCAAACAGAGATGGGCTCAACTCAGAGACATTGTGTATTCTCAGGAGAGCCAAACCTATAGCACCCCCTCCCCTAAACACATAGAACGGTTTCTATGGCCTTCTAAGTCCAAAGGCTTTTTCTTTATTTACAGTAAAGCTTAAGGAGAAGAAAAGAAATCCTGCCTCCAACAACTCATGTCTCATTGTCTTCTTCCCTACCCTTGTTACACCTCCCACCAGGGCGCAGGGGCACCAGGAGAAACCTGAGAAATGCAAGGTGCAGGAAATAAATGTTCCATGTTTTTCTCCCAGGTAAGTCTCATCATCCTGCCCAGAGTCCATAAGAGCTCTGAAAAGACAGAGGAGGTTTTGAGCAGTCAGTGGTCTCCAGCCATGACCACCATGGGCAGGAAATCTGTCCCCAAGACTTTTTGAAGAACTAGAGAGGGGCCAGCCATGCATGCAGCTGGCTGGTATGTCTTTGCTGCAGACATTTCTCCTTCCTGTTCATCTTCTGAGGTAAACCACTTCTCATGTTTATAAGGAGGACAGTCAAGGCACTGGGTTGCCCACATGGGGTATATGCCATTTACCATACAAATGCCATCTGGGGACTTCCTCCAGGTGCCACCATGAGATGGCAGCCTATTGCTCCCCAAAGCTGGGTCATATAAGGGCAGAACACCACTCTAGGGCTGACCCTGCTCGCTCTGTACTCTCAGTGCCCATCACCTCTTCAGCACTTTGTAAATTCTGTCTGTGCTTTACCTGGTGTTGCCAGATGAAAAATCATTTGTTCCTGGTGGCAAATACTATGCTATTTCTTCAAAAGCCACCGGCCTATGGAACTGCACAGTGTTTATTCTGCAGGAAAAAGAAATTGAAAGCAACCAGCTCAGTAGTGGCAGCTTTTACCAATTCACCAAGCAGCCAGGTATGACTTTGGGGTCACCAACCACAAGGGATCACCAAGAGACTCCCAGGACATAAGAAGACATGTGTAAAGGAGAGGGAAAATACATTAATGAATTTGGGGAAATTATGATGATATGTATGTTTATTCTGGCAAAATCAATGATCAAGTATGCAAAATATAGTATATAAATGGGACCTTTCTGTGTACTCAGCATGCATGATATTTTGAAGGACATATCCCCTCATGCATGCAGCCAAATAAAGAATGCCTGCTTCATAATGCTACATTAGTGTTAAGGAGGTTTTATTTTTACCAATTTCTGGTAACACTGGTACCACACAAACCTCAGGTGTCTTTTCCACAAGATCATGGAGCCTTATTTATCCTTAAGCATACTCTTGGACTTTATGATTCCCTTGTATCAATGTCTCCCATTGCCTTTGAAAGCAGAGAAGGTGAAGGGGATCCCGTGTCCCGATGTCTCTTTCCCCTGCACCACCCCTTTCATCATAAATAACTGACATGCAGCTTGTTGCTCTTTTCACATCCCGCAGGCTCCTCAGGGAGCGGTTTTTGCTCAATGCTTTTTCCTTCTCCACTGCTTAGAGGGCGCTCCTGCCTGCCATTTCCATTCTGGGTGATCTTGCTGATCTCCCCCTCTTCCCTTTCGTCATCAATCTTCTCAGGGGGGCACGCTGGCACCTCCTGGCTCTGGACTCGGCGGGACGGCCTGAAGATGGCCCTGCGGAAGCCCTGCTTGAAGCGGTAGGAGAGGAAGCCATAGATGATGGGATTGGCACAGCTGTTGGCGTACGGCAGCACCACCACAAGGAAGTAGACTCCGAAGAGGGATGGCTCCTCTGGCAGTGGGCAGACAACATTGATTATGTTGAGGACATAGAAGGGAAGCCAGCAAAGGACAAAGACAGCCACCACGGTCACCACCATGCGGGTCACTCGGCGTTCTGAGAGCTTGTGCTTGGAGGACAGGGCCCTCACCCGCCTGCCAGAGGAGCGAACCTTCACAACAATCAGGAGATAGCAGAGACAAATCACCAGCAGTGGTCCAAAAAAGCCCAGGGTAGCAGTGTAGACGATGAAGCCAGCTCTCCACACCGAGGCAGGCTCTGGCCACTGGATGTGGCATGTACTCATCCCCAAAGGGACATCTGAGAAGACAACCACGGGCAGCACCACTATGGAAGACAGCACCCAGACGGTTACACTCACGGCCTTGGCCACCCGTGCTGTCCTCCATTTGGAGGACTTCCCTGGGTGGACCACAGCCAGGTAGCGGTCAACGCTCATCACGGTCAGGCAGAAGATGCTGGTGAACTGGTTGATGGCATCCACGGCCATCACCAGGCGGCACATGAAAGACCCGAATGGCCAGTAGGACAGGGCATTTTGAGCAGCCAGGAAGGGCAGGCCCAGCATGAAGAGCTCATCTGCCAGGGCCAGGTTCAAGATGTACACGTTGGTCACCGACTCGCTCACGGAGTGCCGCAGGACCACGTAAATGACCAGGGAATTCCCAGCCAGCCCCACCACACACACAATGAGGTAGACCACGGGGATGAGGACACCGCTGACAACTACACCAGGGCTGTCGGTGGAGGAGCTGTTGGGGGTAGTGAAGCCTGCCCAGCTACTGGAGGCATTCTCCTCCTCCGACACTGCCGGTGTGGGGAGGCTAAAAGCAGAAGTGTCCATAGCAGAGGCAGGGAAGAGGGCAGGGGGCAGTGTCCTTGCAGGATCAGTTAGCAATCTGGAGCTGAGGGGAGGAGAAAAAAAAAATTGATACTGGGGACATGGCAGCTGAACAAGCCACAGGTAAAATCACCACATTAACTGTGTGTTAGGTATGGGAAGGCATGGGAAATCAAGGGGAGTTTGTAGGTGCTAGCAGATACCAGAAAATCTAGGACAATATCAAACCATCTAGTCCTGCGAGGCACAGTGGACATGGAGGGACAAATGGGGACATGGCTCAGTGCGGGTCTCTCCTCTAGCGAAAGATCCTCTGGGGAAAGAACAACAGATTAGCACAAGGATGGGGAAAGTTTTCATTTTCTGCTAATGGATCCAATACTGAGGACATGGTCACCAAGAGCCTGGTTCTCATTTATGAATGGCAGGTGCTTTACAAACAAAAGAGGGAAAAGCATCCAGTAAGAAAGTCCCTTTCCAACTCTGACTTTCCTATTGTCTGAGTATTTATTCTCCTGAATGAAATATTTATTCTGAAGTATTAATATGCATAATTTATTAATTATTAATATGAAGTATATTTATTCTGCTGAGGCTCTTTTTGGACTGGCCAAGTTATTGTTAGCCCCACAGGAGAAGGAAAAGTACTTTCAATCCAAGCAGAGAAGCTTAGCTGAGCACCTGAGCTGAAGGGCAGCTGGTTTGTGTTATGCCAGTTTGAGAGTAAAGGAAAGATAATTTTGGATAGACCAAGAGGCATCAGTCCAGATAACTCTTGTCTCTTTTCCTCTTGTTCTCCCTGCAATTCTCTCCCTCTCCTTCTGCGTGCTGCAGCACCCTGCTAATGCAGAGGCTCTGCCTGCCCCACCTGTTGGAACACCAAAGCAGCCAGCTTAGTCCCAGCCTTCCTAAGCCGAGGAGCCCAATTGCTTGTCACATCAGGGTTTGGCATGGAAACAGCACTCGGCTCACTCAGAGACAGCCTTGAGCAAACAACCTCTCCATTCACCACCAGCTCGCTGCTGACACTGGGTGAGAAGCTGCAGGGAAAGAAGCCACAGTTAAGGGATGGCCGTGCCTTTTGTCAGGGCTGCGTATGTGAAATACAGAGCCCAGCACACACTCTGGACCAGAGACACCCTGGAAAACCTAATGCAGGGGAGATTTATGTTTCTTTCAGGATTACTCCAGCTCTGGAAAAATTTCAGGAAGTGTGGACTGACCGGGTCATCTCCCTGAATTAGGTCCATGGAAGGGAAGATGACTTGGCAGAAGGGAATGGGGACCCTGAGGCTCACCTCGTCACATCTCAACAAATCTCTTAGGGCTCTGAAGCTCCTTTTCTATTAACATTTAAACTGGGAATGTCAAAGGAAAGAACCCCCAACCTTAACTACTTTCAGGAGGCCAGAGACACTCCAGAGACTTTTCCTGCAGATGTGATTTTCTGTAGCATCACAACTTTCTTCACTGAAAGTTGTGATGCTACAGTGTTTGGGGATTTTTTGTTTCGTTAGGGTTAGGGTTTTTGCTGCTTGTTTGTTTGTTTGTTTGTTTGTTTGTTTTGTAGGTGCCATTCCAATTTCTGGAATCCCTAGGGGCGATCTGAGCTTGAGATGGATTCCTTGGAATCAGACAGGCAAACCCAGCAGACTCCACAGATGTATCCATTTTTTTTGCTGAAGGAACCTCATCTGATAGGCCCCATAAAATTACAGCAGTTGAGCAACTATGTCTTAAGGCCATTTCTACAGGCTTTTGTAGAAATGTTTCCTGCTTTAGAGCATTTGAGCTTTGGAGGACTGGGATTGTTTAGATTTTCTTAATTTTCAGGTGCCTTGGGCTGTGACACACTGTCCTGACAGAAGCCCATCTCAAGGGGTCCTGCAGCACCGGGTTGTCCCACACATCATGAGGGGCTGCAATGAATCAGCAGAGTAGGAAGTGATTTGAAACTCTAAGTTCAAGGGTGTTTCTTCTGGTACTTTTTCCCCATTATGTTGTAGTGACACAAATCACTTGTTGGAGAAAAGAGGAGGGCAATGGCTGGTCTAAGGACAAAGATCCCTACAAAATGTGGCAGAAGCCACAACAGTATGTCCATTAAAGGATGATCCTCTACAGAATGAAGGCATAGATAGGAATCCCTTTGGATGTTCCTCCTGCACACAAAGGAATTTAAAGAAGGAAAAGGCCAAGCATTTGGAACCCTACAAATACCAAATACAGATGGAGATACTTCTGGTGAAGCTGCAAAGCACTCAGAGAAGTGTCTGGGTTCCAGACCTCAAAACCAGTTGTTCAGACTGTTCTTTAGTAAATCCAGCTTCAGGATAGCTTCAGAAGCCAAATCAAAAATGCTAAGGTGTGCAACAAAAAGCATGGATTTCCTATAAACGGATTTTCCTGTTCAGGCAGCTGCAGCTTAAACTTGATCTTTAGGCAGACATGGTCTGTGGCTGCCATTCTAACTTTGTTAAGTACTGTGGACCAGCTCAAATGCCATGTCACACATTTTGAATACTTTGGCAGAAAAATCACTGGGCAGCAGTGCTCCGTCTATTTTGGATCCACTCCGCTGGTTGCTTTGGCAGCACATGCATAGGTAGGATTTGGTGAGGAGCCCTGGCCTCACATTGATAGTGTGTTGGCATCCACTTGGATCTGCTCCTCATGTGGACAACACCTGTTGCAAGAGGCTTAGGATCCTCTAACAGGTGCTACCAGAATATGCCTGGTTCATGCAGCTGGAGAGCAGGGAGAAGACAGGGAGGTAGGAAGAGATGGGGAATTTGCATTACTTCTTTCCTTAGGGAAAAAAAATATAAAAATACATATTTCTATTGGATGAGAGGAGGAGGCGGTGGATGCTGAAAGCTGAGCCTAGTCCTGGTGACAAACCATGAATAGCAGCTGGGAGGGACAACACAGCCAAATAACCTGCACCACCCCCTCTTGACCCCCTCCCCTCCTGTCCCTCCTGTCTCCCACGGCCCTGCTCCAGGTCAGGACGCTCCCGTCTCACCTCGGGGTTGAGCTCTCTCGTAAGGACCAGGCTGGACTAGCAGAGTTGGAGGGTCGGGAGCGCGGGGGGTGGTCGGTAGGTTTTCTTCTCTGGAACTGCAGACTTAACTTCTGCCTGGACTCATGCCCGCGGGAGACGTCTGGGAAGAGCGGGCAGAGCCGCCGGGTACTTACATGTCGTCGGGATGTGCATTTTCCTCCTCTTCGCCGGGAGAATCCGTGTCATGCTCTTCCCCTCTCCTAAACGCCACNGCGGAGCGCC
This sequence comes from Regulus satrapa, assembly GCA_013396955.1. Lineage (NCBI taxonomy): Eukaryota > Metazoa > Chordata > Aves > Passeriformes > Regulidae > Regulus > Regulus satrapa. The sequence continues at coordinate 314,521 of VWZN01002329.1, read as the reverse complement.
GGTACCGGGGGACGGGCACCGGCAGCCAATGGGCGCCACGCACGGAAACACCGGCAGGAGAAGGAGGAGAAGGAGGGGATGGACAACAGGGCAGGAGAACAAGGATGAGCGGGGGGGAGACGCCGGGATGGAGAATAAGAGCGGGAGAGGGAGGCGCAGGGAGATGGGCAGAGGGGTAAGGGGAGCGCAGAAGAGGGGAGGATGAAGGAATGAGGAGTGCGGTTAGACAAGCTGGAGACAGTGGAGGGAAGAGGGAGAGGAAGAAAAGAGGGATGCAGAGAGCAGCTATGTGGTGGGAGAGTGGAGCACGGGAGAGGGCGACTCGTCTCGGCTCTCCTAGGGGCACTCAGGAGACAGGCCCCTGTTCCGAGGGTCTTGCAGGCAGGACTGGTGCTGCTCGGAGCTGCAGGGACACAGCTAAACCTTCTGGCTGGCACGGTGCCCAGAAATCGGGGCGGATATTGGGCGCACAAACCCTTCTCCCTTCTCTTCTGCCCTGTGAGCACCTCCAGATGGACGGAGATGAGGGCAGATAGGGGGACTGTCTGTTTCAGCTCTTTCCCTGGCTCCATACACGACTTCTTGCCTTTTGCACCTTCACTGGGAAAATGTTCCAGTTTAACAGCCCCAAACTCTCCTACTAGATTTCACTTCTGCTGGAAGGCATAGACCCAGAAGAAACGGATCTAAGAAAGAAATTAATGTTTGTGTAAGCAGTTGTCCAACAAAGGATTTTCCCATTCCCTGCACAAAGAGCTTCCCTGCCATTCTCACCCCTTTTCCTACCCTGCAGGACTCCTTGTGCTGTGCATCACCCAGTTCTTGACATTTGGCACTGCTCTTGTGAGCATTTGAGCGCCTAGAGTAAATCCCAGCTTTAACAAAAGAAGGCAGTATCTCTTCCAGCACAGCATAGCAGGGTCTGAAATCTGGCATCCAAACCTGCTTGGGCAACTTTGCGTGCATCCAGTGCTGCTGAAAGGTGAGCTGATGAAGGCACTACAGGACTTCAAAGCTGTCAAGCCTCTTTAGGCTAGAACTTGGCCACAGAGCTGTCGGGAGCCACAGAAGAGAGGGGAATCCTCATTGGGGAAGGAATGGCATGTAGCACCCAAAGGTTTTCTTTACCATGGCAGGGCAGGTGTCTGCAGCACCATACAGAAGCCCCCAAGCTCCTTGGTTTGAAGAAACAGAGCCACGCAATAGTAGAGTTCTACACAGTCCCCCTAACCTTTGCAGGACTTGTTAGCATGAGCACAGTCATAGGATCACAAATTCCAGGTCTCTGCCTCAGCTCCAGCGAGGGACTGTGCAAACTGCTTGAATTGTGCAGGGAGGAGAGCTCAGCCTGTGCACCTCCAAAGGTAGACAGATGCATGTATTTTATTTCACAGGCATTGTATGCATTGCTGTACATGATTGGGGATGGGGCAGACTGGAAAAGTTAAAGGCAAGGCTTGAAAACTGGAGCGAAGTAATAAACCACTGGGAATATATTACTTTGAGTCATGCTTAAAGGAGGTTAGAACCCATTTTCAAGTACTTTGTGTCCCTTGCCCTTTCACAGGTATATGCTCATACCAGAGGCTTCATTTTTACTCTTCTGGACTTACACTGACATAATGAACATTACCTTTGGATGGGATCTGGGCAATTCATCCAGCATTTGTGCAGATATTTGTGGAACTCCCTGACACAGAGTGCCCGTCAGGGTTGCTCTGAACTTTATCAGTAGGTAATGTGTCACATCACTGAATTAACTGCCTTATTCAGATCTGACCATGAGTGGAAATTGCAGAAATTTCCCTGGCAGCAGGGTATCTCTGGAGCTTCACTGTGTCTGGTTGTACCTGGCATACCAATGCACCTCCTCAGTGCAGGAAGCAGCCTTTGAAGCTCAGAAGTGTTGCTGCATCCAGGAGCAGTTATCTGGCTCAACTCCATAGTTTCTCTGTGCCCTCCTAGGACTGCAGGATTTTGCAGTGCAAATCATTGCACCCTGAGCCCTCCTCTCTCCTGCAAGAAGTGGCAGTAGCAGCCACCCTGTAACACTCACTCTCAAGTCCCTGCAATGCATCAGGAAAACAGGTGCTCACAGCTGCTGCCAGATCCATAGTACCTCTGGGACCACTCTCTTCAGCTTAATTTTAGTGTCTTGGAGGCAATTTGTCTGGACTGGTGACTCATTCTTCCCTCTTTAATTTTTTTTTTCCTGCCCTCCCCCTTCCTATTCTCACTCTGCCTGTGTCTGGCAGTGTGAGAGAGTGCCAGAGCTTAGAAGGATTAATGCAGCAATGTTTTGGTGAAAAGATGTCCTCAACAACCTGCGGGGGCAGTCCCGACAGAGGAGCCTGCTTCCAGGCATCCCCTCCCTAAGCCTGCATCCCATCTCCTGTGTGGCTCAGAGGGGAGACAGCTTTTCCCTTGAACACCTGGAGGCTGAGAAGAGGAAAGGCAAAAGGAATGCAGGGGGCTCAGCTGAGAACGCAGCTTGGAGGATGAATCAGGCCCAGTCTCATCATCTTACAGCACCTGGGGCTCACCAGGCTTCTCCTGGTGCTGCCTGGGCTGTCACTGCCGAAGGAGGGGCACAGCTGGGAGGTGCCTCCAGTCCAGCCATCCCATTGCTCGTAGCTTCAGGGCTGTGTCCCCCTGAGATGCAGCACATCATGGACATGACAAGAATATATCTGTTTATTGCATCTTATTCACCACATTGTAACCTCAGGGTTATGAGGAAGAAAGGGAAGGGGGCAGGTGGGCAGGTGAGGTGAGAGCGGGGATGTTGTGTGAAGAGACAAATTGCTGCTACAGAGCCACAGCAGTCTTTCAGGCTGGCAGAAGTAAAAGCAAAGACCACCCCAAGGTGCTGAGCTCCGGGCTGCTGGAGTCATCACTCTCCTGGGTGCTGGGCAGCACCTAGCATCAGGACAAGGCTGGGATCTACAGACAAAAACATGACAGATCTCATAATTCAAGCTCAACTTATTTTCCTGCTCTCCCTCCCTCTGCTCTGGTGATGGCGGGTGTATGAAGGGACAGGGTTCTCACTAGTGGGCTCTCACTCTTCTCTCTCATCAGGCTCTGACCAGGTTTGACTCTTGTCCTGAAGCCTGTCTCCTCTCTCTGCTGCCTTGTATTGAAGTGGAGGCAGGTAAGGACAATATGAGGAGTAAAGGAGTCTGGCAGGAGAAGCTACCACTTGGCAATGAACAACACAATAAACCCTTGAGGTGAGCAGGGAATAGGAAAGGCTATTGGCAATTTCCATGAATAAGGAACAGCCTTTTCTTTTCCTTTCTTTTTCTATAGGCAAAGGCTATGGCTTCATAGGTCTCAGAGCAGGTCATCCCCAGGGCAGCCTGGATGTAGTTCCCTCTGTGACAGAGCCTGACAGACCGTTCTTCTCTGTGAGGGCACATATGGAAAATCCTAGGTTGCCCCACATCAAGAGATGGGAACCAACTTGTCCACAATCAAGCAGAAAGGAGGGGGAGGTTGATCCTGGGAACATCACACCATGTCCTGTGCTTTCCCCAAGCAGGATTGGCTGTCTCCCTCTCTCTCTTTGAAGGTGACTCATTCCAACAGCCTCCTCAGGAACAGAGTAGCCCCGACAGCCTGGATTCAGGAGCAGGAAAGCACCACTGGTGTCACTCCCAGGGATCCCTGTCAGACTTACTTGCTCAGAGGAGGCTGCATGCCCGTTTCTTTGTCCGGGTAGGCTGCGGGCACAGGACTGCTCGGATGGCCTCGTCAAACACCGTCTTGAGGCCACGCTGCGTCAAAGCCGAGCACTCGAGGTACTTCACAGAGTCTGTCGGGAGGAAAGCAGGTGTTACACGGGGAAGGAAAGGAGCTTGGATAGGCAGCGGGGATATCCACTTGTGCTAGAAAGCGTGGCACCTGGCTCTTGCCCAAGCTGAATAAACATACCTCAGGTGATCAAAGGCATCACACACTGTCAGGACACATTTCATTCACTCAGACAGTCTTAACTTCAGGGCAAAGCTTGCCAGCTGCACTACACATAGGTTTGCCTATTGGCTAGCCATGTAGCCAGAGCAGAGCCATTGTGCATGTCTGACCGTGTCATCCCAGCCAGACACTCTCTCTGCTGAACTCCTCCTTGAAAACTCCCTGAAGCTGTGTTTCTAACCATCTCTTCTACTTCTGCATGCCAAATCTGGCTGGATGAAGAGCTGGATGGTGGGTGAGACACCCATACCTGCAATTGCACCTATAAGCCCCAGCAGACAGAGGCAGGGACAGGAAACTGCAGTTGCAGTTCTTCCTGAGAGAGGTTAAAAGTCTTTCTTCTGCCTCTCTCCGGATATGGAGGAGTGGCCTCTGCCCACAGTGCAGCTGTGGCTTGCACAGAAAAAATATTGTCCCAGATAGAAGTACGCAGAGTAAAAGGGGAGGGGAATGTGAAAGTGTAAAGTTGTGTGTGTATGTGGAAGATGGTGGCCAGAGAGAGGCAGAAAACAGAGAGCTGAGAGGTTGAGTCTTCCTCAAGAAGCAGATCTCCTTCCTGAGTCTCCCGAAGTGCACTTTGTCCCATGACCCTGGATGTGTCTCCTAGTGTCCCTCAGAGATACCACTGTGAGATACCGCTACAAAAGCTTCATTATCCTGAAGTGAAGCCCTTTTCTTCTGCCTGTCTCCTTTCAGTAGGTCTAAGATTATTCCCAAACACATACCTATTTCCTTGGCCAGAGCAAGACCCTGAGGATATGTTATGGGGGATAGCTTCTTCTCCTTCAGCTTCTCAATGGTGTCCTTGTCATCACGGAGATCCAGCTTTGTTCCCACGAGGATGATGGGAGTGCTTGGGCAGTGGTGCCGCACCTCAGGGAACCACTAGTAGTGGAGCAAAATGCCAAAGATGTGAGAAGAGGTCATACATACGGGCATGCACATGGGAAAACAAAGAGGGACTCCTGAAATAAATGTCAGCAAGGTAGCTAAGAGCCTTTCCTTTCTCACATCCATTGAGACATCCATTGACAATGTAGTCTGGCCTAGGCCAGCTCCTGTTGCTGGGTCATCAGGCAAAATCCCTGACAGGGAGGTCAAATTTTGTAATGCAAAAGCACAAGCTGCTCTTTGCCCTTGACCCTCCCACCCAGGGAAGAACCTTAAAGTGGTAGGAAGGACACACTCTTGTTCTCCTGTTCACCAATCTCTCCCTTCTTCCTTTACTTCCCATCTAAAAGCTGTGGGTACCTGCTTCTTATATCCTATGGACCAGTCCTGTGTGCCTGTGCTCTGACAGTCTTGGCTAAAAGATGCCATCAGAATACAAGTCTGTGATCTGAGAGCACAATAGCCCAGCAAGATGAATACTAGCCCATTAGTAGAGTTGGCCACCTTCTTTGAACCAGAAAAGGCATCTGAAGGAGGTTTCTGACTAACATAAAAGAGATATGACCTCTTGAACCTAGATGTCCTAGTGGCAGTCTCCATCCATAGCCAGTGTTCTTGCAAGACCACCACCACCATCGATCCACTCATCCCCTGGTGGACCGGGACACAGTCTCACCTTAGCACGGACGTTTTCGTAAGATGCCGGGCTGACAAGGGAGAAGCAGATCAGGAAGACATCCTGTAGGCATACAACCATGGTGCAGTGTTAGGGATGGCATGATGAAGCAGGAAGGGGGTGGGGGGCAGAAGGGAGGGAAGGGAAGGCCTGTGTAGGCAGCACCCTCCCTCTGCAGCAGAGGGCTGTGCTTGGGAAAGCTCTCTCTATAGAAGTCCTGACTGCTGCTTATGTCTCTAGTGGAGAGAAGGACCTCTGCTCCCCTGAGTCATTGTAACCATAGCCACCATTATCAGAAGAGCCAAATGGTCGACTCTGAGAATGGGGTTTTTGCGGTTGGCACACTCATCCTCATGGGAAATGGCTTGACAGCTTCCTGCTCATTTCTCACAGAACACCAGAGACCTTTCGGGCCAAAATAACACTGCCTACATTTACAGCCAGACCTGGTTTCAGCCTAAAAAATATACATGCAGGACTCAGAGGAGGCAGTTTTGGCTCTCCAGGTAAGCGATTCTCCTGAGCATTCTAGAATTTAAAGAATTCCCCTTAAAACTTGAGCAAACAAACAAACAAACAAACAAACCAGCTCCCCCCCCCCAAAAAAAAAAAAAAAAAACCACCAAAAAACCCCATGCAAAACTATACCAGTGCCAGACCCAGCCTATCCATTTCCATACCTCTACAGCCATCAGAGACAAAAAACTTGGAGAAACATTTGTCCACCACCTTCCTTGAGATATGTCCCAGGGTAGATGCAAGCATGTTGTTGACAAATAGACCTGTTTACATTGACTGCAGGCAAAAACACCTTATACCAGGTGTCTGACTTTTAGGTGGCTGAACTTAGCCCAAATGAATAATTTATAATTCTAACCTTTTTGATTGCAGTGGCAACCTTCAGACTAATGTCTGCTGCAGAAAGGTCTTTTTGAGCTTGCCAAAAGACTGCTTGAAACACCACACTCCAGGGAAGGTGATCCTTAAACCCTGAAATCACTCTGTCAGTGTGGTGAAAAACTGGTGAACACAGTATCTGAGGCACCCATTTGTTCTGCTAGAGGCACCAGCAGATCAAACACATGCCAACAAATCACATCTCTTTTAAAAGGCAGAAGTCAGAAGAGTGGGGTTCACAGAAATATGACAAGCTCCTGCCTCAGCTCTTAAATTCCATGAGCCACCTTAACATTACAAAGGGAAGGTTTTTTCCAGGGCTGTGTAAGGCATCTGCCCCACACAAAGTCAGTGTCAGATGGGCTCAAGAGTGTCTTTGAATGTCTCATTTTCTTGCTCAGTTACGCCAGTCATGGAAGTTTAGATAAAGGCTTCAACATATCCCTAAGATATCTTTCAACTTTTGGGTTTCAAGACAGTTGTATATCAACAGAGATATTCTCAGAAAAGGGCAGAGAGAGACAGTAACAACCCTATCACTGTTTCATGGCACATGTTGAGTTTTGCAGTGAGGGAGGGAGATGTAGCTGAGGGAGAAAGGGAGGAGAGGCGTGGAGTGTGACCTACCGTCTGCGGATAAGACAGCGGCCTCAGCCTGTCATAATCCTCTTGTCCAGCAGTATCCCACAGTCCCAGATTTACAGGCTTGCTGTCAACCATCACGTTGGCAGAATAGTTATCAAACCTGGAATTCAGAGACATAGGCCATGGCTTAAACAGGAGATGAGGGAGCCCTTCCAGTAGTGTAGGCGGCTCTCTAGGAGCATTCACTACGTGCAAAGGGTAGTGATTCCTCTTCTCAGCTCACCTGGGTGACACTGGTTTCCTGTGAACCCCCACCTTGCAGAATTCCCACTCATCAACCTCCTCCCCATCATTCAGCTGTCCTGGACAGCGTCTGGCTGCAGCTACACCTTTGGTACCTGGACCTACACCTTGCCTACAGGTTCACAAAACATTTTATTTTCCCATTTTTCCCCCAATATCCTTCCCACCACTGCATTGCCTCTAGAGCCAAACTCCTGTCTTTCTTCTGTAAGCTAAAACCTAGTTTTATTCTTAGAAGTGAAGAAGAATCCATGTCTCTGTAGTTTGCTGCACTCCTCAACAGCCCTGCTGGAACTGAGAACAATGTATCCCATTACTCTTTGACAACTAGCTTGAAATATTTTAGAACAACTGTCAGGATTGCATGCTTAGGAATAAAGTCTTGGTTAAAAAAAAAAAAATTAAAAAAAAAAAGGATTATAAAGCAACAGAGAAGTTCCTACCCTCATCCTAGAAAATTTTATTTCCCAGTCCTTTTGGGTTTTTTTTTTCCCAGATTAAGGGAAATCAGTGATAGGGAGGAACTAACACAAAGGTCCTTTGAATGTGTTCATGGCATCTGCATGTTAGAAGGGACATGATTTAGTAGTGGGCCTGGGCAGTGCTAGGCTAATGGTTGGATCTAAACATCTCAGAGGTCTTTTCCAACCAATTCTATGATTCTGCTTCGTGCAATGACACCAAGTGCTTTGGACAGGGAAGGAAGCGGGGTCCCACGTGCAAGTGCGGTCCCACCTGCCTTCTCTTGGTTCGAGCCCAGTTGTTGTAGCCTAGTACCTGTTTGTTTTGGCCAGCAGGATCCCATCTGCTACTTGTAAACTTAGCAAGCAGAAAGACCTTGAGTTGTCTGGAGTCTCCCAAATATCCCATTTATACCAGGGTATTAAAAGGTTGCTTCTTGTGAAAGGTGACAGATCCAAAGTTAGAGACACCTTCACTGGGTGTCCTCTGCTTGGCATGAAGATTGTGGCCCACGGAGTGCACAACAAGGGCTCACTTGCACCCCTTTGCGTGCTGCTTTTCACACCTCCCACCCACTCCAGGACCTATTTATGCATTACTCACACAGTGGGGATGTATTCTCCTGGGAAGGCATTGGTGGTATAGCTGATAAGAAGACAGGTTTTTCCCACAGCCCTGGAAGAGAAAGAAAACAGTAGCAGGAATTCATGGCAGTGCAGGCGGTCTGGCTAGGGTGAGATAGAGATGGGGCAGTCCTTCCACACCTCTAACCTAGCCCTATCCGGAGACCCCTGGAAGCAAAAACACATTCAGAGGACCAGACAGTGCACAACCACAGGTTAGAAACCTGGCAGGAAGAAGGACAGGATGTCGCCCAGAAATGTTTGTTTTCTTTGAGCACAAAGGCTTGTTTTTACAGTCTAGTACAGAGATGGCTCAGCTAAAACACATCCACTCTGAGATGGAGGTGGAGCCCATTCTGCAGTGCCTGCAGAATGCTGTAGGCTCACATCCAGGGCAGGTGCACTGGCTTGGTTTGCCATGACAAAGCTGCCATGCCAGCTTCAGCAGTCGAGTACAGGCACTCCTGCCTGCTTTTCAGGTGCTGTAGCAAGGAGCTGGTAGCAACTTTTCCTGACTTATCCAGTCTTTCCCATCTATGGTAAGCTGCAGCAACACCTGCACAGAGAGCTGTAAGGAGCCAAAAAGGTGCCTGCACCCATGGCTGATGGAGGCTGATGGGGGTGTTTCTGAGCTAGAAACTCGTGCTTCCTCTCCCCTTAGCCTCCTCCACAGCCTGCTGCAGCAGGGTGGAGTGCAAGGTAGCAGCACAGTCCAGACTGGGTGATAGCATTGGTGGGACAAGGAGCAATAATGCTGTCATGGGGGGAGGGAGGTGGTGTGGACAAGCTGAAGCCTGTGGTGAGAGGAAGAAGTGCGGAGAAATCAGAAGGAAATACTCAGCCAGGACAGGTGTTGGAAAGAAAAACTTTCTCCTGCTGGGATGCTGTATCTCAGGTTTGTGTGGCCTAGGAAAACTTGGCCATGTTTCAGTTACAGAACACAGGAAATGGAGGTGGTGGCAGCAACCTGCCTCAAGTAGCACAGCCTAGGAGGAGGGAGAGGTCTTTCCTGGGCAAAGGCTGGAATTCTACTGCTGGGGATTCTCAGACCATCTCAGCTGTACCTGCAAAGTCCCCTGCCACAGAGCTGCGGCTCTGGTTTTTTGTGTGCCCTTGACAGGCACCCTGGTCACAAGGTACCTGCCCCTGTTGCTGGACTGTGGGGCAGCTGGGGAGGAAGCTGAGCTTTTCAACATGCTCTGACTTCTGTTTCTTCCTCCTGCCAACCCCCTTTCCTAGATCCTCTTCTCTCAGTCCCTGCTCTTTCCCCAGGTGCCTTGCTTCCTTCTCATCATGGAATTATCGAGGGAGGTGAAGTTCTATAGGAAATGCCTGTAAGTGGATGGTCATGGAAGGGTCTGTAAGTGGATCGGTCATGAAAGAGGGCGAGGTTCTGAAATGGTGTGCTTGAACAGAGGGCTGCACAAAGGGTCCATGAAGGGTGAAGGTGAGGTTAGTGGCACCTGCAGGCTCCTGTGTTTGAACCCAGGGCATGATAAGAGGTCAGGGATGTGAGATGGAGGGAATATGGGGGAGAACAGCTATGGGACAACACGTGAGCTGAGTGATAGGAAAAGGTCCTGCCGTTATTAGGGTTGAGCCAAGAGGGTGGCATTGCTGGCACGGCTGGGAGGGAGGTGAGGGGTGGTGAACCAAGAGCTCAGAGCAATGGGGGCTGTGTTGCAAAATGGCGAGAGGTATACAGAGGTGCAGCGTACAGAGAAGCAAAATGACAAAACAAAAGACATTTAAGGGGAATTGAGGTCCTAGGGGTCAAGAGCAGGACTGTTATCAATAGGTAAGGCTTTATAAAGCCTAACCCATCAGTAGGACATGTGGTGGGGTTAACCATGATTTGAGGGGGATGATGCCTTGAGGGAAGGCTACAGAGTTGGTGCTATCTATGTGTGAGGGGCAAACTAGGGGGTGTGAGGGAGAACTGGGTAACAGAAAAATGCCCAGTGGAATTGTTCATCCAGCTCCAGCTTAAAGCCTTCAAGGGACCTTTCTTAGAGGTTACGGTTTTTATTTGGGGCTCTGTCTTTCCTCATCCTTTCTCCCCGTCCCCTTGCCCCAACCCCTAAGAGTACGTGTCTGACATGTATGGTTACGTGCGCAGACATCTTTCCCAGGCAAGGTCTAAAGAAGGAAGTGACTGTGGGGAGCAGCACTGCTGTAAATGTCTCTTCAGCTGCTACCTTATAGCTGCCACAGATAGGTCTAGCCAGCTTCTAGGTGGAAAGGAATTAAGCTATTCCATTCCAAGCACAGACTCTCGTCCTTCCCTCCCTTGCATTTACTCATCCCAGAGGGCAAGAAGACACTCTGTCCATTGTATCCTACCTTCCCCAGGCAGTGATGACTGCTGAACTCAGTGATGGCCTGGATCTGGCCATTTCCAGACATCAGGGGACATGGGCAGAGGAGCCACCATGTTGTGAAGGCAAGGTTTTGTTAGCTCCCACTCCCAAAGTGGCCTATACTTGTGCCTGTCTCAGTCAAAGAGCTTCTTCTCCATGTGCCCGCAGAGGCCCCTTGCCGCCCGTCTCCACCACACCCCAGGACAGAGCTAACCTGCTGAGAAAAGCTGAACGCAGAGATCCTGACAGACATCCTGCCAGGGCCAGAGTGCCGTGGCCTCTCCCACTCATTCCCAGTGAGCATATGCCTTTCAAGGAGCCATTCATCTGCAGGAGAGCACTTGTACCTAATGGGATTTAGCTCTAACTCCTGCCTACAAGTTGAATCTGGCAGGAACACCATCACCTCCTGTGCCTCACCGTGGGACAGACCTGCTCTGCTTCCCATGGATGCAGATGGAAATGCAGATGCATGATCAGCATTTCCCTGAGAAATGCCCTCTTCCAGGCTCCCCCGGAGGAACATTCCTTGCCCCGGGGAGAGGGGAGCGAGAGTGTGCGCAGTAGTAGCGAGCCTGAAGGAGGTCAGAAGCAAAGCGGGGGAAGCTCCACCAAGCACTGACCTTTCTTCGTGCCCCCGGTGACAGCCTGTCCCGCCCCGCACCCTCGGCAAACCCGCAGGGTACGTACCCGTCTCCCACCACCACACACTTGATGGCTTGCATGGCTCTGGACCCGTGGTGGATGACGATGCCCGAGGCAAAGGGAAGTCAGGCCGAGGCAAACGGCAGGGAGGGGTGGGCAAATGTGGGTATCAGGACAGCAGGTCGTTGCCAGGAGGGAGGAAGTGGAAGAGGGAACTTCTCTCGACGGTCACCCTCCAGTCCCTCCGCCCCTCCGCCGCAGCGGCAGCTCTGGCTGAGGGCGGAGCAGGGCGATTTCTTGGTCGGGACGATGACTGCTGTAATATTTCTTGTTTTCCCTGGGTGTCTCACCCGCTCCCTTCCCACCTCATCCCATCGAACAGCGCGGGGCACCCAACTGCTTTTCTAGAGGAGCTGAACAGGGGTTAGAAGCGGGGTGAGAATGTGGAAGGATGGATTTCCTCCTCCCTCCTTTATCATCCAAGCTCTGGAGAAGGCGTTAGCAGGGAAGGGAATCTGAAACGGGAGTACCGGGGTGATGAGGGGTAATGAAGGTTTTTCAGGTCTTCCCAGTGCCCCTGAGTGTCAAGCCACTTCTGAGAAGGCTGAACAAGGAAGTCATGCAGCCTCTTGAAAGCAGCTGCTCCATTCCTCCTCTGCTGTGGGGATATGGTATTGCTTCCTCACCTGCCCTGACTACGAGTACATCCTTCTCTTCTTCGAGCTGAACAACTCTAGCTCTCTCAGGCAGCCCTCATTGTCCTCAGAAAATCAAATATTATTAGAGCTAAGCATCAAGAAGAAGAAAGCAGTCAGCCTAAAATGAAGGGACAAGAGCAGAATGATCCTGGGAAGCTCTACTCTTTTCTTTCGATTATTGAAATAAGAGTTTGCCTCCTCTTCCTTTCTTCTCCTCCTATACAGCACTAAGACTTGAAACCAGTGTATGTGTGCACATGTGTGTGCTCCAGCCTGAACTCATGAGTGGATGGGCAGGCGATGGGTTTTACAGAAGATGGGGTATGGTGGCACAGAATTAATTAACTATTTTCAGGCTTTGCTGTGAGGCCAAGCAGAGCGAGAAGAGTGAGTTTGCAGCCGGGATGCTCCTGAAGGAAGGAACTCTGGGTAAAGTGTTTCTCCAAAGGCTGGTGACCTCTGTGCTGCTGCAGCCACAGGAGGCTGTTGCGACTGACCTGCTCTGGAGGAGAGCGCTCCCAGCTGTCACTGAGCACTGGCTACGGCCCAGAAACCTTCAACCATGGAATGTTTCCAAGTCCCGCCACTACTTCAGAAGCACAAAGTGACCATCTGTACGAGGTGTTCCCTCTGTGGGTGGCAGGGAAAGGGGAGGAAGGAAACCCATTGACACTTCTGCAAGAAAAACAGGAATGGGACACAGGAATACAGGTCAGACAAGGACAGAAGAGAGAGGGACAGAAGCTTTTACAGAGAGGAGCTGGAAAGGCCAGGAAGGCACAGAATATATGAAATCAGCTGGAAGGCTGGTGTATAAGGCTCTAGACAATGCTACTGGTGGAAAGGCAAAAACCATTCTAGGACCTGGTGGCTGGGATGAACGAGGACCACTGACCTGCTGAACACCTGAACACCAGTGTTTGCTTTTGTCCTGGTAGTCTGGCATATGGGCTTGTGGGACTGGCAGTGTGGAAGGGACTGGAGAAGAAGACCAGTTTAATTGGTCAGGGAAGAGGGATTGCTGCAGAGAACCCACATACAGGTAAACCCCATGTCAAAGGCACTCTAAATATGCATGTCCTGCAATGAGCTATGAAGTCCTGCCAAGAGCCCATTTCTGGGCAAATTACTTTTGGATGGTAATTTCCCTGCAACTGCAATAGACAGTTCTTGTCCAGTCAGAAGTCTGTGCTATGAATCTATAAACATCCTTCCTCCACCAGTGCCTCTGTAGAGGGACAACAGGGATCTACATAAAAGTTTTCAGGATGTTTATTTCCATCACATTTAAGTGGGATTAAATGGGATTATTTATAATGGGATATTACATTCAATTATTTACTCAATTATTATATTACACTCAAATAACACATACAGTAATCACTGTAAGACAACTGGCACCTGCTGCATTAAAATCTTTAATTTTTAGTACATGCTGCAGGAAAAGGAAGGAACCTGCAGAAATAGGCCCATAACCCCAGACTGAGCATGTACAGATGGGTTGCTGCTGCTCTATTGCCCTCTCACACCACCAAGAGGTGCTCTTGACATGAGTTTCCTTCTGCATGCGCCCCAGGGCACACAGCTGGGATTTCTTGTTCCTTTTGCTGAGGTTGAGGGAGATGCTAGTGGGAATTAATTGCTCAGTGAGACATTTTTGTTCTGGGAGATTTTCAGGGTCCTGAGCTGGGTCACCTCAGAGCAATTTGGATGTCTTGGGTTTGCATGGCCCCTACATGAGTCTACAGAGCAGAGATGAAATCCATGACACTGCTTTTCCCCCACAGGGGCAACCTATCTCTCCCTCCCTTTCTGTATAGTTCTGCCTCCTAAGGGTGATAGAAAAAAACTAAGGGGGCTCTTTCAGAAATGCTGCTTGCACATCACAGCCCTGTAGAGGAGGGCAGGAGTTAAGCAGGAGGCTCATCCTTCAGCACAGACAGACTAGCAGGGAGGATTCTTTCATGGAGGCAGCACAAGGCTCATTTCTTTGCACACACAGGACATGGTCGCAGAATGTCTTCTCATCACCTTAGACTTTTGTGATGTGACCTCTCTCACACAGGCAGTCCTGAGTGGCCATGAGAACTTTTCTCTGTGCATTGGATGTGACCAGAGTAAACATTCATTTTCTCCAGCCTGACTGGGCTGCAAACTGTCCCCACTTCCTATATTCCCCTTTTGCACCTTCCCACTTCCCCTTTGACACAGCTTCATGCCATCTGTCTCCTGCTTTTAGTTCTTGCTTTGCTGCTTCTCTTTTCCAAAATTCCCACTCCTCCCCTTCCCCTCCCCCCTTCACTGCTGCATTTTCTCAGACTGCCACAGTTACTTGAAAAGCCTGTCCTAAGAGCTCAGATCATAACTGCAGCGATGTTCTGCAGTCCCTCTTAGAGAGGCTGTGGAGTTGTTTCATACAGGATCTGTTTTCTGATGGGGCCCTCTTCTCCAGCTTAAATTTGTTCTATCAAAGAAAAGCTTAGAAAAAGAATGAAGTTTCCGATCCAGCCTCACTGAAGACAAGACACCTACACTTACATCCATCACAAGCAACTCAGCTTGCAAAAGATGCTTACTTAGTCTTGCACCTGTCTTATTCATGGGCTGTTCTGGAGACCAGTCCAGCTGCAATCAGGGGCAGGCTGTCTACTCCTGGTCTTGTGTCATGGAGGCTTTTCTGTCTTCAGAGTGTGACTGCTCTCAGCCTTTCCACTTTGGGCAGTTCCAGTGCCATCTTCCTACCTGACGCATTGAAAGAGGTTCGCCTCCTCCTCCCCCTCTTTCCCCTTATCTCTTTCCCCTTATGGATCCGGGTGAGCAGAAGAGCATGGCAAGCACCTTTGGGCTTCAAGTTCTTTGTGATGGTTGTTTCATACTTGTGCTTCCCTCAGTCAAGAAATTGTTCACAGATGCTAAGTCAGACTGGGGTTTTATGGCTTGGCCTTATCTGGTTCTCTGTACTTCTGCAGTGATGATGTTGTGGGTTTCCATTCCCAGAGACATTTTGCTCTCAGCCAGTGACAACCCCCATCTTGCTGATACCAGTGTGCCACTTTAATGGCAATAAATACAGATCAATATCTGACTGTGCATTCTTTCCCACAAGGTGCTTAGACACTTGAACATCATTTTTCACCTGCCTGTTGTAGAAGGAAGGTAACAGGAAGTAGAGATTATATGTATAAATTCAAACTTGAGTGTCAGCTGCATTGATTTCCCCCCCTGCTAGGGCTCTATACGATATCAGATGTTAGATATACTGTGTTTCGTAAATACAGATCTAATACATATCTTTACTCGTAAGTGATGAAGTCTTCTAGGAAGCCTGCACCAGGGAAGTGAAAAGAGCTGCTTAGAGTACTAAGAAAATCTATAGCTACTCTGTTTTACAAGACTAATATTTTCTGAACTAACAAAGTAAAATCTTGTGCTTCCCTTCTACCATTTTATTTCAAAAGCATAAAGCTTCAATCTTGCTGCACTTTCAAGTCTAACAAAAAAAATCCCTCTGGCTCTTCATTCAAGTTTATCAGACTCTAAGTGACCCTCCTGTAATCTTTATAAGAGGGTTTATTCTTGCCTATGGCCTTTTATAATCACCATCTTTCCACCTTTAAAATAGACTCCAGTCCCTAAGTCCAAACTGAATGGCAGCCTAAGCCTCCTGAAGGGGCTATTGAATTTGAACAGACCTGTACTTTGTCACTCTGTGGAGACTTGTGGGAATGCAGTTGATATGTTCAGCACAGAGAAATATGTGGCACTTTGTCCCTGCCTTTATCCCCTTGAAAGCAGTAGGAAATATTTATATGTCCTTCTTATTTACACAATTATTTTAAGGTTGTACGGAGCAGCAGAAAAGGACACGTACATTGTTGGTTTGATATTTTCCATCATGACCACCAGAACAACAGATATTTCCAGCTCAATTTTAAGTTTTTGCGTGCAGTCAGGGAGCATCCGAGGAGGAAAAACTGGTCCCTGCACAGGAGGCACAGGGAGTAATGCCTGCAGTATTGATCTGCAGCAGTCTTTCTAATCTGCCCATGCTTGATGAGCTGAGAACAGTGGCCCAGCCTGGATGCCCCCATTGTGCACACTGGCCTTGCTGACAACACCTGTGGGAGAACCCACGTGCTCTGAGCCACTGGCTATGGGCAACTCTGACCACACTGTACAGCATTTAAACCTCATTTCCCCTAGGATACGCTTGATGTGCCTATATGTTCCTTTTCATTCCATGACCACAGAACATGTGACACCTTAAGGGCATTTTCTGACACATTGCTGGCTGGGGTAGTGCTGTTATCCATCTGAGTTGACTACAGATCTGTACTGCCTGTCTGGGATGCTGAAGCAGACTGACTTCTCATCTGGTTCTGGGTTTCCTCAAGAGAGGAACTGGTTGTGTTGCTCCAGGGTAAGCCTAGAACTGAAGTAGTTTGTCCACCATGAGAATTAGTGGAGGACTAGGGACTATGACAGGGAGACATACTTACCCTGCACTTTGGAAAGAATGGAAGATGCTCTAGGGTTAGTTAATTTACGTGATCCTCTCTGTTGTGTACCCTCATGAGAAAACATCTCACAGGTGCTTTGTTTTCACATGACATAGACTCATGCAGTTTTTTTATCAGTGTGTTTCCCATTCAGACTCCTCTGGCTGAAACAACTGAAAGCATTTAAAGTGCTTCAAGTGTTACAAGCAAGGCTACCAGATCCAGAGGAATGCAAGTAGTGGAGGTGATCCTTGAATGGAAATAGTAGCAAGGTCTCCAAACAGGGCATTCAGGCATTCCAACAGACAGGCGGGAAAAGCTTTGAGGAAGAAGCATCAAGGAGTGTGGTAGGGCACATACCTGGTGCTCTCCAGTTTCTAGGTATCCCTCCCTCCAAGTGTGACGTGTTTATCCCTTCCCCTCCCTGTCCCTGGGATGTTATCCCATTGGCTGATGCTACATGCCTCCCCTCCCCTTTCCCGAGGTTTGAAGTATCCGGGAAAGTTTCTCTTCTTTCTCTTTTCCTCCTAGATCCCAGCCAAAAAGAAACGTCCAGCACCATCTCGGAGGAAAAGCAGCCCTTGTTCTTTTATCTTGGTCGTGAAGGGCACCCCTGCCTTCCCCTCGACATAGCTAGCCAGGGATTATTTGGGGAGGGACAAAAGGGTGCTACTTCAAAGGAGCTAAAAGATGAAAGTGTGGAGGAGAAACACAGGGCCAGGTTTTGTACTCTGCTGGAGTGGCTGAAAGTACTTCTGCAGTGGCCAGAGGCATCTGTTTGGGTGTTTGCAGGTCTTTGTGGCTTGACCTGCTCACACACATGTCTAAGAACAGCCCTGATCAAGATGCTTGTAGAAATCTCCTACCTTTGCCACAGGCAAGATCACATCCTTCAATGGAGTCCTTTGGGTTGACATATCTGCTTGATGTCAGCTGCAATACTGCTAAAACTGGTTTTTCTTTTTATTTTGTGGGGGTTCTTTTTCGGTTTTTTTTGGTTTGGGGGTTTTTGGGGGGTTTTTTT
>VWZN01002329.1:280225-296674 GCA_013396955.1 Regulus satrapa | reverse complement strand
CATGGAAGGAAGGACAGGAGGTTATACACCAGACCAAGCTCCTGTAAAAAAACTGGGGGCTCTGAGCTAGATTGTAGAGCAGTGAACTCTCCTCTTATGTAGCCCAGAATCTCAAGACAGAAATTCAGTTTTCAAAGGGTAGGATTTTGACCCTTTGTGACCCAAATGCAGGCCTCTGATAGCTTTTAGGTGTAGACCTTTTGTGTAATGAAGAGCTAGACAGACATGGGTGTAACGGTTTGATATTAATTTCCATTTGTGTACCTCATTCCCTTTGTCTTTTTTCACTCCCAAGTAAGTTTCTAACTGCTTCCTTGTAAATATTGAAACTGGCTATAGAAAGTGAATCCTAAATGCTTGCCGCCAACTGTTCTTAATGATCAGGTTGCGACCCTGCCTACAGCCGCCTGTGTAAATTCATTCTGGATTTCTGCCATCACTTGACATGTTTAAGGTGGGGATCTCTCTCTCTACACTGGAGGTTCATCAGAACCCTTGCCCTCTCCAGTAATAGCACTGAATTTACAGCATAACCACAGGTTAGAGCAAACACAAGAGACTGGGAGGAAGGGAGGGCAATCTGTGTCTTTCTTTGTGAGGCTGAATGGCCCTAGAGCAAGGGGCCCTAGCCAGAGTGTTCAGGCAGGTCCTGCCTTTCACATCAAGCCTTCTAAAGGGCCTGCTATTCCCTCCAGAGGACTTCAGACCAGACTCAGTTAATCGGAAAGTGGGAAGGCAGCAGTTCTTCCCTTCCTGGTGAGTCAAGGACCTTCAGGCTCACAGGACCCTCTTCTATGTGGTGGTGAGCGTACACAGATGCAAGCTCTGACTGCATAACATGTCACAAGGTCTCTTCTTATTTTTCTATGTGTACAATGCTCTTGCAAACTACTTGTTTTCTCAGAGAGAGATGGCAAGCAGAAGTCTGGCCCTGTTTTTCTGTGCTGCTCAAGGTCTGTCGTGAGTACCGCAGCAGGCTGGAGGATGGAGAGTGCTTCAGAGGAAAGTGTTCATGGATGGAGAGGGGCCATCGACAACTTCAGCCCTCAACAGCTTCAATCCTGTGACAGAGGAAGCAAGAGCACTTGGGCATTGCACTTGTTCCGAATTTGACCTTGAGCTATTTATTTCATCACCAGTTCTTATGTCTCTAACACAGTCCTCTCCTGCATGGGGCTTTTTTCCCCACATTGCCCTATCAATAAATCTAATAAATAAATATATATTTTTTTAGATATAAATATATAAATACCTACCGATGAATCACACAGCAACAAAAAACAACTCAAGGTGATGTGTGGAGGGCTGGGANATAAATCTAATAAATAAATATATTTTTTTAATATATAAAATAAATTAAATATATTTTATATATAAATATATAAATACCTACCTATGAATCACACAGCAACAAAAAACAACTCAAGGTGATGTGTGGAGGGCTGGGAGGAGAAACAGCACCTCTGTACCTCGCAGCAGAAGAGGGGAGCACAAGTGCCTTCAACTCAGTCCTGTTACTACCAGCTATCTCACCAGCAGGAATATTGCTGAACCTGAGAGAGGACTGCATTTCTTCTTAGTTCACTCTATCCTTACATGCAAGGTTTCAGAAGAAAAACAGTTTGCTAGTGGGGGGTAAAGGGAGCAAGACTTAAAAGTGACACTGAGCAGTGAGCGAGGCAGAAGAGTCGGACAACTTTGTTCTCCCCTCCATCAACCATCCTCCAATTCTGGGACGCTCATCCCCATCCCTGCCCCCACCAACCTGCTGCAGAATTAACATAGGAAGAATTTTCCCTTTAAAATGAAGCCACTTCCCCAATAAGATGGGTTTTCTGAATCAAGAACTTCCTTTTTGCCCCTCTCCTCTTAGTATCTCAGACAAAAGCCTCTCACTGCTCATTTTAGTCTCCTCAAAGAGAGATTCCCAAAAAGCTGCTGGAATGGAAATGCATCTGTACATTTGCATTTCAGAGGTAGCCAATGAGCCTCTGCTGGCTCTTCGAAACATGCACAGGGTTTCCTGCACAGCGACAAGCTAGTGACATGTGATGTGGGGGAGGATGAGGAGGGGAAGGAGGAGTCGCAGGGAAACCCGCCCCACACCCCTCCGCCCCCCCCAGGGCTGCTGCGGTCTTGTTACTGCTCCAAATTGTTTCACTTCTGTGAAGCATCCGAACAAGCCGAATACAAGGAGGAACAACCCTTGGTGTTGAAACTATATCGTGCTCCTCAGGATGGACCTTTGTCCCGCTGGTAAGCCTCGAGCACTGTGTGCCTTTTTTTTTGGGGGGTGAGGGCTGTGCTCTCAGTTTGGCAGAGCAGAGCGCACCAGGACATCCCAGCAGCCAGAGTGGCTGGTGGCTGGAGGAGTGACCTGCTGGAAGATCCCTGCTGGGACAGTTCATTGCTTGTCAGTCTTCAGCATTAGGCATGGGGGTTCTTTTTACTCGCTCTCCTTTCCCACGGGGAGAGATTTCCCCCCCAGGTTTGAATGGCCTTTGTGCTCACAGTGTTACTGCTTGGATTCCTTGGGCCAGCGATGCTGGGCTGAGCTGGACCTGGCTCCTCGGTGTCCGTGGTGTGTTTGACACCTGGGGTGGGCACTCCAGACTTTGGCTGCTCTCTGTGCAATTCTGGCAAGCTCCTCCGTGGTGTTTCCCTGCAGATCCCAGGAGCTGGTTTGCCTCTGTGGAGCCTCTCACGCAGTTGGGTATCCCTGTGTAACACCCTTGCAAGGCTTTTGGTGC
The DNA here is from genome assembly GCA_013396955.1 of Regulus satrapa. Taxonomy (NCBI): domain Eukaryota; kingdom Metazoa; phylum Chordata; class Aves; order Passeriformes; family Regulidae; genus Regulus; species Regulus satrapa. The sequence continues at coordinate 293,924 of VWZN01002329.1, read as the reverse complement.
TGGGGCCTCCCTTGCTTATGGCCAATGTAAACAACTGTATTAGGATTCTAGAAGCTCCAAGTGATCTACAGGTGGGCCTGCCTAGTGCTGAAATAATCTCAGTGGCAGATGTGGGTGAGGGGAAATAAACCATATCTGAGGAACTGAGAGAGATCTTAGGTTTTATTTTCTGCTTTGGCAGATGGTAAATAAAATGGTTTGGATTCAGCAAGGAAAGGCATACCACCAGACTGAACATTTCCAGCCTTGGGCTGAGGAAACTTTGAGTATGTGTCTGTGCAAGGCCAGCAAAAAGGGAGAGCTGAGTGAGAACAGGCTGAACAAAGGAAGAAAAATAATCACTTTGCATTGTCTCTTCTCATTCTAACTCTGTCCCCTCAGGCTTCTGTGTATAGGATATGGAGCACAGAGGTAAAGCAAAAAGCAGTGCCCAGTTTCAACAGCTGCTGTGCACTTTTTAGCTCTGAGGTGTGTGGCCAAGGAAAGGGCATGTTCAAACCACATATCAGCCTTGCATGCCTGGAAAATTAGTGGTACCTCTAGAAGGTGAGCTTTTGCCAGCATCTGACTGTATTTAATGTTGGTGAAAATAGGTCTCTTCTGATCACCCAGCCCTCACCATATGGAAGCAACGGTGGACAAAGCTTCTGCAGGACAAAATGGCCAGAAGGAGGGAAAACTCATGTTTTGCTATTAATCTTGGGGTTTGCCTTTGACAGAAACTGGGCATCTCCTAACTGAAGGTCTGACAGTTATTCACTCAAGTTATGTGTTACTGAGTTAATTATGTCTCAAAAGTTACACATTCAAGCAAGTATACTTTCAAGACAGTACAGACACTGCAATAGCACAATGAGATCCTATTCAGGCACTGTGGGGCTTTTCTCAGTTCTGGCTAGAGGCAGAGCCTGAAGACAGGTAATTCCTGGAGAGATGTGCTGACTCTGGCTGATGCTTTTGCTCAATTCCATCCCATCATTCCATAGCTGGGTGAGAAAGTAGGTTTGTTTGAAGCTGAACTCCCTTGGGAGCCAAGGCTGCCACCAGAAACAGTTTTCCAGTGAACTTTAGAGTACTGAATGCATTTGAAATTGCTCAGTTGTGGCATGATTGTCCTGAAGGTCAGAGGTATGTGTACACCTTTCTCTGGGGCCGCTCCTACCTGGAGACGTGGTGGCCCTGTTAGGTACACATCTGTTTGCAGTAAGACCTGATGCCTTTGGTGAGGCTGCTCTCCCTGCGGTGTGCATCCTCTTCCAGCTTCCTTCAGAGCCCGCTCAGGACTGTCTGAGGGAGGCCACAGAGCTGGGAGGCCAAGCCCTTGAGCTGGATGTGTGAAACATGGGAGAGCAGGCTGGTACTGTGGTCTCCTGTGCTGGGATGAGTGGGGTAAGAGCTGTCGTCAAAAGTCATGGGAAGCTATCCTGAAGGATGGATGTAAGTTGTCACCTGAGATAAGGGGACCAGTAGACAACATAAATTCTTCTTTCTGGCTTTCCCCCCGCCCCTGGTAGCTGAAATGTGCAAATTAAATCCTGTTGGGATTTATGTTGAATTTCTTCTGACGTAAGCTGGCAGAGAACAGTGGCTTGGCTGCAGGAGAGAGACACACATGGCTGGGGGGAATAGAGGACTGGAAAGCTATCTGTCATCTCCCTGCTACTACACTGGTACCTAGCTGTGGAGGCGGTGGTCTGTACTGGAGATGACACAGCAGCCATATCAAAAAAGAAAAGGAATTTCAGGTGAAATTTTTCTGCCAGGGAGCCTCCTTTAGGCAGAAGCTGCCCATCAGGCTGCTCTGCTTTTGTGTTGCTGTGGGTGGAGGTGCCCAAACCCTTTAGGAGTGACACTCAAAGCTCTCCATTGCCTTTTAAATGGGCCTGATGAACCTTTGCTGTCATATGGTGGATGTGGTAACACACGTCTCCCTGTTCCTATAATTTTCCATGGGACTGAAAGCCTTACACCTGGGTGGTTCAGCACAGCCCTTTGCAATGGGAAATGAAACCAGCAAACACAGAACTCTGCTGGCCACACAAGTACCCAGAAGTTTGGGTAACTCTGACCTGCCCTCTGGGTGGGAAGGCTGAAAGCATAATCCACCACAACTGTAATTGAAATCCGTGTCCTGTTTTGAGCGACAGCACTGAAAATACAGTCTTGGTCAGTTCATGAAGAACTGGCACGTCTTTCTATCTGGGTCTGCCCTCAGGAGCAGGTGTAAGACCCACAGATGTGATGTTGATGCACTTTCCTTGCAACATTTGCTCTCTGAAAAGAAATTCCAAACAACAGCCTAATGTCCTCTCTGGAGAGGATACTAGCCATATTTTGTGTGTCCGAATTGGAAAACTTCAGTGTTGGTTGGGCTGACAGCATCATTCTGAAATCTGTAGGTGTTTTTGTGGTGTGTTCTTCATCAGGGTGAAATTTCCCCCTGTGCAGAGAGCCCTGACCATGGTTATGCTTCATCTGTGTGCTGACCTGGTCCTAGAGGGAAGTAGAACTGAGGTGGTACTGAGGACTTTGACAAGGCATGGACCATTTTCTAAAGCAATCAAGAAACCTGACGAAGACCCTCTCTGCAGCCCAGTCTAAATTGCCCTAAATGTTTCATCCATCCATTTTTTTCCAAACTGTGTCAACTCTTTCCTACATTTTTATCCCTTGGTTCCTTCCCCTTCTCCATGATTGCTTCTTTTTCTCCTCTGCCCTCCCCACACACACAGTCCTTCCCACACTTTTCTCATTCTGACCAACTGGGCAGGTGGGAGGTGGGGTTTTTAGATGTTCAGGAGGAAGGGGGACTATGTTATTTACAGCCTTGTTGGGGGTCATGTGAGTGAGCTGGCATCCTCTGGGAGCCTCATGACTCTTTGAGATGCTTTAGAACCACTGAAGCAAGGCAACCATCCACACCACTGAGTTTGCTGATGGGGCAGGGGAAGGCAAGGTTCCTCAGGTTGTCCTCCTACGGTGCTATTGTGGAAAGAAACACAAGGTAAAATATGTCATTTGTCAAGGAATCACCCCAGTAATTCCACAATTACAAGCCCCAGCAGGAGTGAGAGAGATACAGCTGGAGAGAGTGAGAGGGCGGCCTGATCTCCTGCAGACACCACAACTGCAGGATGCATAAATTAAGCTGAAGGGCTTGGGCACTGCTCAGAACCACAGACTGACGTTCAAAGGGAAGTCAGCAACCTACCTAGCAAATACCAGAGCCACTGAATATTTTTTGTTAGTTTTCTCTGTGGTTTCTTTTCATTTGTTTGTTTTTTGTTTGCTAACCTTCCTGCCTGCTTTGGTTTTCCCCTCACCTACAGTTTTGGCTGTTGTGAGCTTTTGGATGCCTTTTTCCTTCCCTCTCGACTGCCTTCATCAATCAGTCAGCTTCTTGCTGCTCTTCACAAGGGCTGCTTGCAGGGCTGGGAGGGCACGTGGGTCCTTCCCAGCCTGGCTTCATGCTGGCTCCTTGTCCAGTGCTGTACTCCCACAGACTCACAGCCTCTCCCCAGGGAATGCAATGCTTGAAACCGTCAGGAAGAGTGGCAAGGGAGAGGCTGCAGCCTGAGAAAAGTAACAGGAACATACTTAGCACATGGAAACCCAGCCAGCCAGGAGGATGGGGGAAAGATTAGGATTGGGGAAGGTGTGTCTTCCTGAGCTGTTGTGGCCATGACAGGAAAGAAGCCTACTAAGATGATTGCCCTTGTTGCTTTTCCTTCTCCTTCTGTCTGTCATGGCTGCTTCCTTCCCTTTTTTTCTTCCACTCATATTTATAGCAGTTGTTTTGCATGTGAGATCCACACTAAGAGAATTTCCAATGCAACTGGTGCTACTTCCCTTTTTTCTGGGAAGACAGGAGGCTGAGGGGATTTTTTTCTTATGAAACAGTGGATCAGGGCATCCAGTGACTTGACCTGGCTTCCTAGGGAAGCTTTATCTTGCAGCGTTTCAGTGCAGCAAGGGCCCTGTCTGCAAGTTCACCAGTGATCTCCAGTGCTCTCAGCCTTGTTCAAGCTCTGTTTTTTTCCTGGGGCCTCACCTTCTGCTTTGTCTCCTGTCTAGGGCTGCAATCTTCTCACTCTCCTTGCAGAAGAGGCTGTGTTTCACCTGGATTATATTTAGCAGCAGCACTGTTCCCCCAAATTTTTTAGGTATTTTATGAATCATATTGTGGTTGCCTTGGCTTTGCTGCTATTGGTTTAAGTTCCTGCACATTACAAGGAAGCCTACTCATATTTCTGCATTTTCTGCTGTTCGCAGAACAACATCCATCCAAAGATACTCCTTCTTCAGCAAGGCTTTCATCCTACTACTTGAAAAACCTCAATTTTCTCTCTTAAGCCATTTCTGACTCTAGCTATGACAGATCAACTCATGAAGTCAGTGGTTTTCTTGGAAGGTTTGGATGTAGATGAAGTATTTAGGTCATAGATTTTCAGTACCTAAAGATGACTGACATAACAACCACCAGAGAACATTTAGTAAGACCTCTTCACCGTGCTCAGGGCAAGCAGAATTGGCGGAATAGGCAGTGGGTGTCAGCTGAGAGGGCTGTGCAGAGCCTCTGGCTGCAAGGAGGGGGGCATGGTCTGTGCTGCACACTCTGCACTGAGAACCATTTGCAAGGCAAAGGTGAGGTGCAGTGGTTGCAACAGCGGGGAGCACAGGTGCCGAAACACAGAAATCAGAGTTGCTGTGGCATGACCCTAGGAGAGGTGCTGAGGGGTTGGGGCAGCTGATTCCATGGTATCTTTGCCCTAGTAGAGTTTTCTCAGGAATCTTTATTCTTTCAGAATCAACTGGCTTGAGTGGGGCTGAAGAGGCTGAAATAGAGACAATCAGGAAGCACAAAGAGGAGCTTTTGGATGACATTAAGGTAAGGATCATCCTGTCCCTCGTGCCTGCCTTCTCAAATCTGAGAGGCAGGCCTTCTCAAATCTGTCTTCACCAAGGAGCATCTTTGCATAACAGTCCATGCAGAAGTGCTCTTGTACAGGAGACATTTTCTCTGTCATGATACAGCTTCAGTTCAGGGTGCCCTGGCCTGAGTGTCACCAGGGTACATCCAGCCTGTGGTACTCTCTGCTGCAGAAATCATCAGCTGCCCTAATGGGATATTTGGAAGAGGCTGGTCAGATTATGAGCAGTGATGAGCTGGGACTGCATATTTAGGATTAAAAAAATGTCTTCACTAGGTCGTACTGGCAGGCATCTGGCTCAGCATTTATGATTCCTTTTCATTACTCATTACCTGCTCTGATAATGACATCAGTCTTAGTTACCTGCAGCATCCCCCTGTGTTTATCAGACTTTTGTTTGCTTTGTGGACCTCTTACAAGTCCTCCATGAAGGATCCTGTCTCTTCAAAGAGGTCTCATGGCAGGACCTTCCCCACAAGTTTCTGTGGCTGAAGTTGCTTTTCTTCTTTTTTTTTTTTAGCAGACTTAACCATTTCTCCAGTGGCTCCTAAAACATCTGAAAGTAACAGATTCAAAATCAGTCACTAAGACTGCACACAGTCCTGCATGGTGCTGTGCCCTTTCTATTCTGTTCTGCCTCCACTATGAAATGTGGTTTCCCATTTTACAGAGCTTATAGCACTGAATCATTGGAATTGGACTGATTTTTCCACACCATGAAGCTGTCCAGATGCCTAGGGAATAGCTGCAATATTTCTTGGCATAGAGTAAAGGATTTAGCCAAACTACATATTACTTCTTAGGCTTCCAGACCTCCTCTCTCTGCTGCAAACCAGAATGGTCTCTTGTCCCCCCTTGCAAAACAGACCATGAATGTATGTGCCTGGGATTTGCTTGTGTGTGGTTTGTTTCTCTTCAGTTTTCGGAACAGGCGATGGGCACTGTAAGAGCAGGACACTTGATCATGAATACTACAAATTTTTCCCACTATGGACAGAGAAAGATTGCTATACTGCACAATCCCATGCTTTAAAACCCACAGCCATTAGGGAATGGGGTACTGAATGTCTGGTGGAGCAGAGTGAGTTTAGGTGAAAAGAGTGCTGTAGAGCAAGAGACATTTTTCCCCAGGGGATTTTTTTCAGAATGTATCTCTCAGTACCCTTAAACACAAAGACTTGGGGGGGCACATATGGGGGAAGGGGGAGAAAGGAGAAAAGAAGATGGGTCATGGCTTGCCAGTAACACTGCCAAGAGACAGCAGTGAATAAAACAACCAAATTAATAATAATTTGAAAGTCATGAGCTGAGACCATGGCTCTGTTGCATTTGTGCAACACCTAAAACTTAGTAAGGAACACTCAGAGCTCTGGGGACCAATGAAGCACAACAGAAGGTGGCCAGAGCAAGACTGGAACCGAGAAGCTCTTTTAAATGAGGGGATATTGCAGAAATTCAGTTTCTCTATTTGATTATGTGCTCCAGCCACATCCTCATTACTTGATGAGAAAGAATCTGTCATAACTCTTCTTCCCCTGAATATTCTGGTTGGTATGGGGAAGAATTTGGGTGATTCCTGGAAGAGAGTTGTGATTTGGCTTTGAGGTGGAACATAACTGCAGGATTGAAGCAAGAAGATATAGACACTTTCATTTCCATGGTAACACAGAACATCCAGCCAAGGCAGCCAGGGTCTGTCATAGGCCTAAAGGAAAGTGAATGCCACAATTGATTTTTTCAAATCTGCCAGTAATTACTTTGCCTTTACTCCTCTCTTTTTTCTCCACCTGAAGAGAGTTATCTGCTCAATGGCATTTAAATGACAGATACATTTTAAAAGTCCGTGTTTCACAATACAGCCACTTTGGCTTCACATTGATCTCACAGTTACCAGTTCCACTTCTCCTTTCCTGGGTGTGCAGCAGCACTATGTAAAATAAAAGCTCAAAAGGAATGGGCACAATGGAAGGATTCTTGCATCTGGCATTGTTTGAGGAACTGAAATCAACAGTGGGGTGAGTTCTCTGACACTCTCCACACTGATTAAGCTTGATTTTTACAGTCTTGATTGACAGTAGGCATGAGAACATCCTTCTGTCTCTCTTTCCAGTTGTTTTTGTCTGGAATCCAGCAGGATCATTCCAGAGCAGGGCCCATTTCATAGGCATCCTTGTCTGGTCATGACCACCTGGCCTGTCCTTTTCCTATGACTGAGGGAAGAAGCTCTTACGCTTCCTTACAGTGTGTCTGCTGTTTTTCCCTCCATTGCCTTCATCTTCCTGGTATTTCTTTTGCAGAAGCTGAAGGAGGAGATTGCTAAGGTGTTTGCAGAGATTGAACGTTTCCAACATGCAGAGGAGAAGCAAGAGGCAGACAATAATCCTGGAGAGCAGACCAGGCAGGTGGAATGAGTATTCCTTTACTTACAAAGTCTCTATTTTTAAGTTGAGAAAACAAAAACACTGACTGGATTTGGTTCACAACAAGGGCAGGAAAATGAGGCCAGGAGGGAAATGGACAAGGAAATGAGATCCTCGGAAATTTCTCATTATTCCTGGATAGTCAGACACCTGTCCTTGAGATATTTCACCCTGTGAGTAAAATGACATGGTCCTCTATTCTAAGTTTGATTTTTCCTTCTTTTTTGTGTTTGCAGCAAGCTGTCACAGAGGGATAAAATTCTGTCCCTGGGCCGGAAGAAATTCAACATGGATCCTGAAAAGGTAGGATTTGTTCATTTCATCTATGAGGATAAAGCTGGGAGGAAGAGCCTCTGCTGGCTGCTCTTCCAGTTGCAGCCACTGATGGCAAAGGAACTATGGCAAGGGACCCTGGGGACGGGTTCCTACCTCACTAAGGCCCCTGTTGGGAGCAGCCTTCACCCTGCTCCTGACTGAGGTCTTCTGATATGATCAAGCTGTGTTGCCTCCCCCCATCATGGACTTAGAGGCCACGCCATACAATTCAACCCTAACCTAAGAGAAGTAAAGGGAGGATGGTTTAACACTGCCAGAATGCCATGAGAGCCAAATTTCCTTCAGCACAGCCCTTCTTGATTGACTGTGAGAGGCTAGGAGCTTGCTATAATGTGATAGAGGAGGATGATCTGAGAAGAAGGTGAGAAGGTTTGAGTGTGTGAAGGTGAGAATGTCAGGTTCCTTGGCTTGTTCAGAGCAGAAAAGGACAGAATGCCTCTGTTGTTCTGGAAACAATTTTGGTTGAATTGTGGAGTAAATGTAGCTTTGCCACTTTCTGGGGCTCTGACCAGTGGAGTCAAGACTCCATAGCCTTCAGCCCTCTGCAGAAAGCTCTAAAACCATCATGATTAATTAGAGAAGATATGAGAAAGATGGTCCCCTCTTCCGTCCTCCTCGTGGCAGAGCACTTTTTGAGCTCTTCAAAGAAAACCACAAGCTATGGTCAAACGATAGCTCATCATCAGTTTACCACCACAGCTTGTGTGGCTGCTGCTCTGCATGACAGCTTTGCATGCCTCCTCTGTGCCCTGCTGAGAGCATCAAGATGCCTTCCCCAGTGTCCACACCCCAGCTGGAGTGCTTGCCAGTCCCCTGGACATCCCTCTCCCAGTGAGAGCTGTCTCAGAGCAGCGATGTCAGTACTTACAGCCTGTGTGGGAGCTGGTTTTATTTTGCCTTTCTCTCTGACCTTGGTTTGAAGCCCCTGAGGCATCTCTCTCTGCCACGCTGTGCAGGAATACCGAACTAATTCTAACCCCAAACCAGTTTAGCTTTATGAGTTCAATGCCAATCAGGCTGGTCAAAATGTTATGTGCTGTGTGCCCGTACAATGTAGATCTCTGATTATTGCCTCCCTCTTGCTACATGCCATAGAGTGGGAGGTGCTACAATGCACAGAAATTTCTTTGACCCTCCTTTCTAAGGTTACATTCCATCCATGCAATGCTGATACTTATAAATGGGTTCCTATCCCTAAGATCCCATGGAAAGTTCCTGAGGCTAGAGGAGGTAAGCATTAGGAATCTAGCGGTCAAAACCTTTGAGGATAAACATTTTCTTCTGGAAAATGGAGCCCTGGTCATCCCTGCAATGCTTTTCAAAATTAGATAGATCTTACTGAAAATCCATTTGGGGAAAAAAGAAGGAAAATAGTGTGGAAAAAATCTCAACAAAATTTCAATTTCTTGTTTTAAAACTGCTTTTTCTTTGGGACATTTTAAAAATAGTTTCATATATATTGCAAGGGAAAGTGAAATGATTCTATTGAAGTAGAACATTTTGATGGATCTAAAACAATTTTCATTATTGTATATTGCAAGGAGAATTGCAGTGTGGTCTGGAGAAGTGCAGCATTGTTAGATATTGTCAAGAATCTTTTGAAAAAAGCCTCAGCTTTTTCTCTGGCCTTAAAAATCATTAAATTCTCTCTAAAGTAGGATATTGACTCTTTGCACAACCCAGCTCACAAACCTCTATATTCCTTTAAAAGCATATTCCATCCTTATTGTCTAGGAGGGACAGAGATGAAAATATTGCAGACTTCTCTGTTCTGTGGCATAGAAGAAAAATCTAGAAAAAATAGTTTCAAGTTGTCTCAAACCTATATTTTTCTCTGAGTACATTTTTTTTATTATGCCTTCTTTTAAACAATTTTTCTTTTAAGCTAATTTAGAAAAAAGTGTATTTAGGAACAGAATACTAAGACATTTTGATTGAAAAGATTAAAATTTATTATTTTGACTGTTCCTTTTTGGACTTTAAATCTACATTGTTCTATTTTGTTTGTTACAGTTTCTATCCCAATGGAACATTTAGCCAAATCTAGGGATGAAATGAAAATGGGACTGACAACCCAGAGTAGAGGAAGAGGGATTGAATAAAGATAAGAACATGGCTGTGGTCTCCCATGAAGGGGCTGGGGAGTAACAGAGCAAGTCCATCAAAGCTGATATCAGAGTGTTGGGATCCTACTTTCTCGTTAGACCACAGAGCTGTTTCACTTCCCTCTTGCTTCTCCTTCCCAGGGGATCCAGTACCTGATCGAGCACCAGGTATTGTCCTCAGACCTGCAGGAGATTGCCAGATTCCTCCACAAGGGTGAAGGCCTGAACAAGACAGCCATTGGGGATTACCTGGGTGGGAGGTGAGCAACCTGGGATCAGGAGACAGACCCCTTGGAGGCCCTTTCCTGCCTGGCCCCTCTGAGCTGCCATTTGGGATGACCCGTGACAGACCTCGTCCAGGTGCCGAGACTGAACGTAGCTCCGACCACAGTAGGCTGGGTGGGCAGGACACCCCTGGGAGGGTCTTTGGAGCGTGACTAAGGCTGGCTGTATGGGCTACCTTTTCTCCTGCCTGTAATGGGATCAGTCATCCCAGACTGGGCTGTAAACCTTGGCTTCTTCTTGGTCAGAGGGGAAGTGAGACTGGGATGGAGCCAGGTGCATGTTGCCACACCAAGGGACATCCAAACTGAGCAGGGTCAAAGCTCTCTTCTGACCTTTTCCCTCTATCCTCTCCCAGGGACCCCACAAACATTCAGATCCTCCAGGCCTTTGTTGCATGTCACCAGTTTGCCAACCTCAACCTGGTGCAGGCGCTGCGGTGAGTGAGCGTGCCGGGTCAGGGGACAGTGCTGGAACCTGCTCAGCCACTGGGTCTTACCACCCAGGAAGGTCAGGAAGCCCTCCTGGGCTGAAATGGCAGCTTCCCAAGGCTCTGCTGTGTGTGTTGGCTCCAGGGCTGCCAACTCTATGGTCAACAATTCTCTAGGGGTGGGGATGACTCTAGGTGTCAACAGTCTCTCAGCGGGACAGTGAACACTTTCATAGCCCCTTGATTGGATTTGCCCACGTGCAGAAAAGTGGATCACTGTGGCTTCGGTGTCTGGGGGGATGAAAAAAAGTTATTTTTGGTGGCAGGAAATGTCTGTCCTCAGTGCCCGTTACATCAATAACAAAGTGACTCTGTTTTAGGGCACCTTGTTTTATTACAGGCTGCCTCCTGGCAGGCTCTTTCTCCTGAGGTCTCTGCTGCCTTGCAGGGCTCTCATTAGCAAAGCAGAGCAGTGATTTCTGGGAGGCTTAGTTCTGCTTCTTGCATTTAGGGTGTTTGAGGCTGGTGTGTCCAGTCAATTTCTGGAGAGGAGCAGAGCTCCTGCTCCATGCTCTGTGTTGTCTCCCAGTGTGATGGGATGACTTCTCTTATCTGCATGACGTTGCATGGGTTGAGGGGAGGCAGCAGTGTCCCTTGGACCCAGTGTGACTGTGCTCTGACACTCTGCTCCTGACAGGCAGTTCCTCTGGAGCTTCCGGCTGCCCGGCGAGGCGCAGAAGATTGACCGGATGATGGAGGCCTTTGCCACCTGGTACTGCAAGTGCAACCCAGGAGTGTTCCAGTCCACAGGTGCTTATGGGGGCAAGGCCTGTAAAGCTGAGCTATGCTGTTTGCCAGGGAGAGGAGCCTTCCTTTTCCATTCACAAAGCATCACTTGGAAGTGTGATTCCCCTGAAGCTAAAGGAAGCAGCCCAGTCCCTGGGAAGCTTTTCAATAAACTGAGCACTTTCAGTCCTCCTTTTGCTGCTGTGCTCCAGGCCCCCCTGATGGGCAACAGACTGGAGAAGGGCTCCCAGCCCCACATGAGGTATTTCCTCATCACAGCAGGGATAGCACTGACTGATGTAGGTCTGCAGAAACTTTCCTGCTGGCAGAGCTGTTATTAGACTGCATCTGCCCAACTTACCCCATTATCCTGAGGGCATGGAAACATCTCCATCATAGGAAATCAGCTGTGTCCCTCTTTCTCCTAGCAGAGGGAACATCTCCCTTCTCCTCCTACAAATGAGAGGATGACTCTCTTCTTCAGTGACTAGAAACCAAGCCACCTGTGGTGTGGATTGATCTGCCCTCTAAGACAAGTGCCAGCCATCCTGATTTTCTTTCTTATTGCTAGATACCTGTTATGTACTCTCCTTCTCTATCATCATGCTTAACACCAGCCTGCACAACCCCAATGTGAAAGACAAACCCCACTTTGAAAGGTTTGTATCCATCAACAGAGGCATTGACAACGGAGGGGACCTGCCAGAAGAGCTTTTAAAGGTAAGAAGAATTCCCATTTTCTCATCCCCTGGGGTCCACTGAAAAGCAAAGGTGCAGAGACAGAGGATGCATCTGTTAGCAAAGCTGCAGATGGCATTTTCCCAAAGGTTCAGAAGGCATAGGACCTGCCTGTGAGGTAAGGTAGAGGTGGGCAGCCTGCCTGTATGTGTCTGCCTTCACCCAAGCAGCCTGGGCAGAATAACTTCTGTCTTGTGTCAAAGGAGCAGCCTACATCCCACACCTGGCTTTGCTGAGCAGCATCCCCTCGGGGTAGAGGCTTTATATCTTTCTCCAGAATGTCATTTCTTTCAGACAATTTGAGGAAAATTGCAGGAGCCTGTAGCCTTTTTTTTTTTTTTTTTATTCCTTTGGCTTGGGATTTGTGTAATGAATGATGGCAAATACGGTGATGTGAACAACATTTCAGTATCCTTTGAAAGCCAGTAACCTGCCTCCCTGTGACTCTGCTGTTATGAATGTCACCCTTTGTGCCCCTCAGTGCCAACGCTTTGGCTCTGTGAAATGTGCCTCCTTGTGGCCATGTAGCTCTTCGTGCTGGTCTCCACATTCCACTTCCCGGCAGCATTTGGCACCACCAAGCCAGGGTCTAAATGGGGCTGCATCTCTGCCGGGTTGAGTCCCATCCTAGTGCCTTAGTACTACCCACAGCAGCACTTGTGTCATGCAGCCTGTCTTGATATGGGAGCACTATCTCATGGCTGTGATTTTCCAAACTGAGACTCTTTCTATGACACAAGATGTAGAAAAGAGCTAGTGAAAACCCTGGAGACTCTGTGAGGTGCAGACTGGGGACTGTTTTACCCCCAGTGCACATTGTGTGCTCTCCTACCCTTCACCCAGCTTCCCCTGTAAAGATAGTGATGGACCAGATGGACCTAAGATATTTGTGTACAAGCTTTGTCAGAAATAAATCTTTCTTTCTCTCTCTCCCTCTCTCCTTCCCCTCCACTGCTCTGGGGCAGAATCTGTTTGAGAGCATAAAGAATGAGCCATTCTCCATTCCAGAGGACGATGGCAATGACCTCACCCACACTTTCTTCAACCCAAACCACGAAGGCTGGCTGCTGAAACTAGGTAAGGGGGAGGACTCCCCTAGCTCCTCTGCCCTCCCCGTTTTCCTGCCTTCCACCACAAATCTCCCCCGGGAACCTACGGTCATCTCCGCTGTCCTTTGCTCCTGTCTGCTGCAGTGGGCTGAGGCTGACACCTGCTGTTGAAACCAGCTGCCTGCACCCTCGTCCCAGCTCCTGCAGGCTGTGTCTGCTCAAAAAGGGACTCAAAAACGTATCCCTCCTCATTCCCAGCCCCATCAGAGCAAAGCTGGCTCCGTGTGTGTGTCTGTCACACGGCATCACGTCAGCGGTACCATGGTGTCTCTTTGGGGCTCACCTACAGGGAGAGCCGGGAGGATGTGACTGTGTGCATGTCTGGAGCTCGGGGGAAGGACAGAAAAATGTTTGACTAATGGCTTCTGAACCTCACTGCCTTTAGGAGGACGTGTGAAAACCTGGAAACGCCGTTGGTTCATTCTGACCGATAACTGCCTGTATTACTTTGAATATACCACGGTAAAGGCTTAACTCATGGTTGGGAAACTGTCCTGGGTGGTTATGAGCCTCTGAGGGGCCAGGGAGGAGCAGCGGGTGGGGGGGGAGGGGGAATCTCTCC
>VWZN01002329.1:262305-278563 GCA_013396955.1 Regulus satrapa | reverse complement strand
GGGGTGGGGGGGGGTGGGGGGGAAAGAAATGTTTGTAGTCTAACAACTATGACTTGAAACGGTTTCAAGGTCCCTTTGGAGACTGTCTGGTCACAACTAAATTCTCTGCTGTGAGTTTGCAGATCTCCAGTCCTACATTTTGATAAGGGGTATCTGTGCAAGTTCAGTTAGGTTGCCTGTGCTTCTCTCCGTCATTAGATCTCTAAATTTTGCTCCCATTTCCTCTAATTTACAGGACCAGCATCACACAGGATCCTTTCTATGATCTGGTCTCTGCCCGTAAGAAAAAGATTGCCAACAAAAACTGAACCATGACCTGGTCAACAGCATCAGAAAGTTGGAGGTTATTGGACAACTTCCCTCTCACAGTGGGCTCTTCCAGTGAAAAAATTTGGGAGCTTTGGTTCCTTTTGCCTCCCACTTGGCAGGCGGATGACTGACAGGACAACTTGCACCCTCACTTCTCCCCCTTCCAAACTGAAGGCAGAGGCACAGGGTGTGATCCACTGGGGACTGTCAGAACTGTGGGCACGGGGTAGCCCACGTCCGAACATGAAGGCTCAACAGCATCTGGCCTTTGGGCTCTCCCATGTAGCCCCAGACATGTGGGACAGGATCTGAGAGGAGACAGGGATGTCTGCACAGTGTTTCCAGCCCCTCCTGTTGTCACACCAGGCCAGGGTATTTTTCTGTGAGGGACCAGGTAGATTCTCTTGGAGCAGCTGAGCACGGTCCAGTCAGTTGCAGAGCAGAGAGGCCCCAGTGGTTTCTCTTCCGTGAACAGATGTGGGATGGAGGCCACTGATATTTAAAAACTCACTGTGAAACCAGAGGTCAAAGTAAAATAAGATGCCCTCTGTTCAGAAGAAATCCCTCTCTCCCCCTTCCTGAAGCCTCTAGTGAGGGCTGTAGTCCTGGGAATTCCCCACTCTGTAACTGAGTCATAAATTTTAAAAAGTTAAAGATATTGGATCCCTATTCAATGTAAGGGATAACTGAGCATAGGGATGCTGTGGAACCAGGAAAGCAGCTCTGGGTGTTTTGGCTCTCTTTTTTGAGACTTGTGGACCGCCACAGGTTTCCTTAGGGAAGAAACCCAAACACTAGCTCTCCTTCTGGCTCCCCAGGAAAGGTTGGCTCCTTGAGCAGCTCAGAGGCCTGGGTTTTGTGTCTGAAAATTTTGCAGTCAGATGGCATGAACAAATGGAGGTACATACATCTCCCCACCAGCACACACACACAGGCATTCATTCCCATCTTCATACAGTGATATCATCTGGAGTCTGGGGGTTTTTGTCTCTTGTGTAAAGAGAGAAATAAAAGTGCTTAAAACAAGCTCAAAACTCAGGGTAATGTGATCATTTTCAGGGTAAAGTCAGAGGATGTGAAATAAGAGTATCATGTTCCTGTGCCCAGCATAGCAGCCTGAGCACCGCTGCAGTCTCTTGGCTTTTTCCTTCCTGCAGAGGGCTGTATCTACCAGGCAATCTGCAGCAAGGCCAGCACAGCCCAATTATTCATTACAGTTCTTTTCGCCCAAGCCACAGGAATGTTGAATTAATTTCAAGAGGCAGGGAGCGTATCTCAGAGTTGAAGCACGTGCTCACCCTGGAGAAGGAGCGTGAAGGATTTCTTCTGCTCATGCCTGTAAATGTCTCGTGCACTGAATCTCTTTGTTCCTGACCTGATACAGAGTGAGTTTGCTGTGCGCTGGAGCACACATGCTTGCACACACACACACATTCACTCACTCCTGCTTTGGGTTCAGTGCAGAGAGGCAGGCTCATGTCCAGAGGTGGAAGAGAAGTCAGAATATGGCCCCTTATCTTGGCAACGCCTCCTATATATGTCAGAAAAATACAAATATGCATTTGGTTGGTGAGATGCCCTAGAGCCTAGGGTTGGGGTGAGAAATGTCTGTTCTAGTGCTTCTCAGGCTTATATTCTGTGTGACAAAAGCCATCAAAATGTAGTTTGGAGTCTCTGCTCTACCCATAATCTGGTGTTGGGTGAGAGAATCCAGGCTAAGCCCTTCCTGCAGTTTACCTGGATCATTCCTATGACAGCAGGGTCTATTCAAGCTCTTCACCATTCCTCTTCATCTCCAACCTTTCTAATTCTCCTCAGGCTGCATATGTCCTTTATCTTCCCTCCTTCCCCTACATACCCACACCCTGCAGAGAAAAATTACTCCCAGTGGAGACAGGGTGGGAAGTACAACTTGAGAGAGGTAAAACAATGCACAGACGCAGGCAATTGTGTAATTTCCATCCATCAAACTTGCCACAAGAGTCAGGAAGTGTTGGGCCATGTTTCATCTCTGCTAGAAACTGAGGCAGAGAGACAGTAAATTTGAATTTTCATTGCCTTTCCTTGGCTCCAGCTGAGAAAATGCATTTCTAAACTCCTTGCTGTGCAATGCCCTGGTCCCCTCAGTGAACACAATGGTACGGGGTGTTGCCCACCAGCAATGCAACTCTCTCTGGGTGGTGTCCATGGTGACCTCATGCCTGCTGAGTACCCATGTGTTTGGTACTGGCCTGAGTGTCTCAGGACAGGTCTGTAAAACTGAACACCCACTCATGTCTGTGTGCTTTGACAGACTCTTGGAGCCCGTGGAAATTTATGAGAGGAAGGACTTGTGCAACTCGAATGGCATGCCCAGGGAAGGTGTTGCTGACCACCATCACATATTTCCTGTGCTGGGGGCAGCTGCAGTAGCTCACACAGGTACAGACACGGCCCCTCAGGTGCTCAGTCTGGCAGATTGCTATCTGGATGGTAGAGGTATTTCTCTTTCTTATAGGCAGCATGTGTGGCTCACACAGACATAATTGCAGAAGACTGACACCTATTCCCCTGCCTGCCTAAGGATTCCTGCACACACCCAGCCGTTCTTTTTCATAATAAATGTCCATCTATTTTCATAAAAGGGCTGGGAGGAGAATACTGCATATGTGTGGAACAGACCACATTGCTGCATCCTGCCTCTTCCCCACTCCTTCCCGTCCTCCTATCCCCTATTTATCAGCTCCTTTTTGGAAGGGTAATACATTTTTAAAAGGCATTCTAGAAATTGTTTTCATTGGCAGAGACGGAGCAGCTGTGAGGAGAGCCAGCAGCCTCATGCACTACAGTTTAGGTACAGGAAATCTCTTGGAGGTGGAGGGGTAGGACAGCGTACAAATGGAGGCACACAGGGCTGAATTACAGATTGAGAGCGATCAAAGGACATCAGCTGAACCTGTTCTTTGCCAGGGGCTGAATGCTCATGGTGATGGGGGCTCAGGAGCAAATGGACGCAAGACTCTGCATCCAAGTTGGCCAGGATGGTGTTCAGTGGCAAGGTGAGAGCACCCATCAGAGACACTATTTCTGTCAGGCCTGAAAGTGCTCAGCTGTGCATCACACAGCTTTCAGCACAACAGGAAAATCAGGAAATCAGAAAACAGGAGCTGTTTTCTTTCAGATAAACAGGGTTATATGTACCAGGACTGCCAGCCTTTTAACTCCCTCTGTGTGAGCACTTGTACCTCACTCCTCCACAGCAGTGCAGGGATGGACACCAAGAGGGGGGCAACAGTTTCATCAGCTCGTACCATAAATCCATAGGAATGGAAGGCTATTCCATGGCCTCAGAGGGATGGAAGCCAGTCTTTTCCCTCCAGGATCAGCCATTTGTATGGAAAGAAGCACAGCCCTGCTGTACTGGAGCTGGTTGGAATGATGCAGTCAGGTTTCTGAGCCCAACAGGAGCAGTTTCTCCTCTCTCCCACCACTTACATTTGGTGGTTAGAAAGCAACTTGATTCCTGAGGGTGGGGGACCCACTGAGGTACTTCTTCCTTAAATTTTTTTTCTTTGAGTATGCATTTCCCACAGAAAGGCCAGAGCACAAAGGTAGAGAGCAGAATGGCTCTTAAAGGCACCATGGCCTCTCTGCTGCACCTTGCTCCGGATCAATTCTACCTCCAGCCTGGCAGAGGGCCTGGAGGAAGGGCTGGAGGAAGCCCAGGCAGACAGGGACCAGGATTTCTTGGAGTGTCACTGCTGTCACATCTGCAGCGCCTCTGCTCTAAGTGCCTGTGACAGGGGCATGCAGCAGGCTCATCTTGCCATGCCATTTCCAATCCTGCTGCCTCTCTGCAATGAAGATGAATGTTGCCTGTCCCAGGTTATCACATTCCCATATGTGTGAGCCTGCATACAGACAGCAGTTTGCTGCTGAAAGCTGGTGCTAGTGGGCCAAGTCCAAGGAGGCTGTGTATGATGGGGCAGAGGGATGCAGGGAATGAGTCAGGGATTGTGGAGCAGCCTGGGTCTCTGTGGGTCATCAGTGAGGAAGGGCTGGCACTGACAAGAACAGGGCTCTCACCTGAGCTCCAGAGCAGGGGATGGCAGCCCAAATGTCAGGAAGATGCAAGGTAGGAACGCTCTCTGAGCCTGCAACCTCTGCCACAGCCCCTGTGCCACACCAGCGAGGGACACCTCGTGCCTGACAGCTGTCCTCTTCCGTGGGGACAGAGTCGTGTCACCAGGCATGCCAGCCCAACACTTCAGGGGCCAGTGGAGATGGTGCAAGGTGGCCATCACATATGGGCCCTCGAAGGCACAGCCTGTGCAGGCAGAGCACCATATGTCCTGCCAGCACAGCATGCCTTGCTCCTGTACCTTGCTGAAGGGACCTGGCAAAACTGTCAGGATGGGAAGAACAGAGATAACAGAGGAGCAGGGAAGGGCAGCCCTTGTGGGGTTGGGCAGCAGCAGTGTGTGGGGAGAGAGGGGCAGGACAGACTGCAGAGATGTCTCTGGGCTTCTGACCCCTGGGGGCTGCAGGAGCAGGAGCACAGCTCTTCACCTGGGGCAGAACTGGGGAAGCGCTGCTGTGTTAAGGGACGTGGCAAGGTGAGTCATTTAACCTCTGTCTGAGCTACCAGACTGACCTTAAGGGACCTGCAGAAAAGACATTGTCTGCTGCCTCTTTAACTGTGGTGGGTGGCGGCAAGGTTCCTGGAGTTGGCTGAAGAGGTGGTGATTTGTGCAATTAACATCTAATCAGTTCTATGAATATTTATTGCTAGTCAGCAAGCTTCTGAGTGACAGTGAAGCCCCATCTGATTGGGATCACATTTACAGGTAAGTCAGAGCCTCCTTTGGGGGTCACAGACCTCTCAGTGGGGCAAAAGTTCACAAGGGTACAACCATCCTGCAGAACATGGGAGGCACATGTGCAATGTGAACATGGAAAATTGTATTCAGTCCTTTTTTGGAGACATGGAAAAACTGAGGTTTCAAAATTGACTTGTTGGGGAGAGACACCTTGAAATAGACTGAATATATTAACAAACAACGCATGGCTGAGTTTGAGCCTGGGTATTTGCTTTTGGTTTTGTTGGATTTGGTTGTTTGCTTTTTTGTTTGTTGGGGTTTTTGTGTGTGTGTGCTCTCTCATTTATCTTCTGTTGAAACATGGGAAAGAAAATAAAAGGGAGAGGAATATAAACCCCCGCAATTGTGTGAAAATCACATAATACTCAGGAATTTCTTGGAGCTTGTAATTGACCCTTCCACCAAAATGGCATTAAAGTGTGCAGAAATCTAGTGTTTTGTTTCCTCAAAAAATACCACTTTGGAGTCTTTCTTGTCATCATCAAAAATTTTGAGCATTCTCAATTTTGTCCAAATTTATGCCGCTTTCCAGAATTGTCCATTCTCTTCTTTTATCTTCTCTCTGCTCCAATCCTTTCACCTCATGCCTGCGTCTGGCTTCTCTTTCCCATGGTACTTTCCACCTTCTGGGCTTTGCTCATCCCTCTCCATAAGATTGCCTTAACAAAACCCCTTTTTCCTGATGCTGCCTCTCCTGCCCTCCTGCTCCCTGGACAGACTTGGCCTGCCTTGGCAGAGCTCTGGGAAAACCCCCTATTATCAGTGGGATATCAGCTGTTAAACCTCAGCCAAACTCTTCCGCTCCCGCTGCTCACCTGCAGCTTGTGTTTGCACTGGAGGTGCTGCCATAACCCTGTTATTACCTAAATGAAAAAGACACACTGCCCTCCCTGAAAAAGAGGACACGTAGATAACAGTGATTTGCCTGTTGCCTGCTGCCTTCTGACTGAGAAAAACACCCCAAATTCCGGCAGGACTTCTGGAACCAGCCCTCAGTGGAGGGACAGAGACAGTTCTGCACATTTTCACTTTCTGCATGGAAAGGGTCCTGTGAATTTTTTGTGACTGGGTGAGAGAAGAGCCTCTTCTTCTTGTGGTATTGTGCTTGGCCTTGAGTGAATATAGGTAGTATGGGAAAAACACCCCCAAAAGTGGGAGCCAATAATAAACCCAGAATAAACTGCATGGTAACAGGGGAGGAAAGAGAAGGGGGGAGGGGGGGGGAAGAAGGGAGGGTTGGCAAGTCTGAAGTCATGATCATAGAGCTCAAGGACTCTGTAATATAGAAAACTCTGTTTTCCTTGCTGCAGCCCTCCACTTTGCTCACCAGTTGCTCCTGGAACTGTGATTTCAATATCCAGGAGCTAATGACCCTCTTGGTCCCCTCTCCAGAGGGTATTCAGCAGAAGAAAGTGTGCTTTGCACAGGGAAATGCTAGAGACACTTCAAGGGAGGCAGCAGAAAGGGACAGAGGGGAGCAGGCAGCTCAGAGCCACGTGCCGTGGGGAAGAAGTACACATTTTCTGGGTTCCTGGGAATGCCAGCTGACCCTAAACCCCAGACATGCACAGTCTCACATCTCACAGCTTGGTGTCCCTACAGTGATGCCTTTACTCTGATGCAGTCAGAATTCACGAAATGGTAAGCAACACTTCAGGGGGTGTGGAGCACCAGTAGTCAACCAGTCACAGACAGCCATAAAGCCATAGTATTGAGTGGTGTCCCTGTCCTGGGACCCACATTATTTAATATCTTCATTAATGTCAGAGAGAGTGGCATTAACTCTCGATTCAGCAAGTTTTTGGATGACACTGAGCTGAGTGGTGCATTTGACACCCCCGTGGGAAGGAATGCCATCCAGAGGGGTCTTTACAGGTGGCAGATTTAAACTGAAAGAGGGCAGATTTAGACTGGATGGGAGGAAGAAACTTCTTGTGATGAAGGTGGTGAGAGATTGCTGATTGTCCAGAGAAGATGGGGATGCCCCATCCCTGGGATTGCTCAAGGCCAGGCTGGATGGGAATTTCAGCAACGTGGTCTAATGGAAGATGCCTGTGCCCACAGTAGCGGGGGATGGATTAGATGATCTTTAAAGGTCTCTTTCAAACCAAAACATTCTATGAACAGATGCACATACCCACATGTTCTTTTTCCACTGCAGTACTTTGTTATATCCATTTACAATTTGACCATCATCTTTCCCAAGTCAGATCAAAACATCTTCAATTTCCACAAACATAAGACTGGGTTTTTAAAAAATCCCAAGATTTTATTTCCATGTTGCCTAGTTATATTTTGGGAGTATTTGTTTGTCTGGAGAAAAGAAAGAATCTGGCTTCCCTTGTTCCTTTTCATATTTGGTCTGAGAATTGAAATTATCCTTTCATTACCTTGACTCTAGGTGCTGGGGCCTTAAGGAAATCATTAATTTTTAAGATGCTTAGGACACAGTGGTGAGAATCTGTACTGTTTGTATGCACTCCTTCTGTCAGACAGCTCTACTCCTGCTGTTAGGGGTGCCCTTACACTCACATCTCCCCAAGTGTTTGCCCTCCTATGTTCCCCTACACCGGACCCGAATACCTCTGCACCACATGCAGCTCTGCTTAGTCCTTTGCAATCACACACAGAAATACCTTTTGTTTGTTTGTTTGTTTGTTTTGGTTTGTTGTTTTGTTGGGTTTTTTTTGGTTGGGTTTTTTTTTTGGTTTTTTTTTTTGGGTTTTTTTTTTTTTTTTTTTGGTTTGTTTTTTTTTTTTTTTGTCTGGTTTGTGGGTTTTTTTAAAGGAAAGGCCAATGTTTAGCTTGCCCCGTGGTGACATATATCTTGCACCCTTCAGAGCCAGGCTTGTTGGCCTGAGCAGCCAGAACTGCAGATGAATCCATAGGGCACTGGAAGCCCTCTGCAAATCCACGGGGTCATTTCTACGAGGGAAAAAGGAGAAGAGAAAAGCCTCTGTCATCTAGGCAGGCTTGGGAGCTGTTGTAATATTTCCCCTCCTCAGGGTAGACAGGCTGCTCCTCTGAGATGGGAATTGCTACGAGATTGAAAACTTGTTGCTGTGAATTTCAGAGATGCCTGGCAGGGGCAGCTGGCACGGTGGAGCTGTGTATTAAACTTGCCATAGTAAAGCCATAATGTGATTTTGCATGCTGCTGTGACCAGAATACCCAAACCAGTTCAGCACCTCACCTCATCCGGGATGCTCTCAATACCTCCTTGTTGTTCCAGCCCCTCTCCCTGCACTGTGTGTCCCAGCCATAAGGCTTCAGAAGAATGTCTGTCTGTACAGGAGGAAGGGGGGACTTTATCCCTTGATACTACCCAGATCTCATAGGTGTGTTGGCTTCTTCATCTGCTCCTTTTAGGAGTATGTCAAGCATCATTTATAGGAGGGAATATTCCAGCAGTGAAGGAGAGAGGGCAGGAGTGCTTTCTGGGAAGAGGAGCAAGAAAGGGAGTTTTTTTGAGGGGTGGAAAGGACACCTGGGAAGAGTGAGGTCAAGTGTCAAATGGGGCAAGAATGAAGGGCATTGAGAAAAACTAGGAAGAGGGATGTTCCAGGGAAAGAGCTGGGAACGGTTTGGGGGAGGGATGCCTTCAGAGTAAGTGGGGATGTGGGCAGGGATCTGGGAGGAAAGGTAGCCAGGAGATAGGGCTGTGGGAGGGCGGGCACTGGGTTTTTATAAGGATTTGCAGTCAGGTGAGCACGAGGAGGGTGGTGAGCATTTAGAGGGGATATATGCACCACTTCCCACAAGGCATATTCCCTTTATAAAAATCCACTTTGTAATCTGGAATCTGGGATTTGCTCTGTTAGATCCGCCTCTCCTCTGCAAAGCATCTAAGAGAGTTCATCTTGTTAAATCCTCTGCCCTGAAGGAGGTGAGGAGGTCAAATGCCTTCTGAAGGACAAACACTTCGGAGAGCTGTTTTCCTACTGTTGCAGAGACCTTAATCCCCTGCCTCCTTCCCCTGTTCAGATTCTAATACCTAGAGGGAAGAAAATATGAAAAATACAGGTGGATGCAAGAGTGAGCCCTCCCTCCATCTTGCATGGGACTCCCAAGTCTGTGTGCTACAGTCCCAGCTGGGTTGTGCCATCTGCCCAGCTCTGCAGCTGCCCTGAAGGGCTGAGGGCAGGGAAAGCCTGGGGCTCCATCCCAGACCTGCCTCCTGACTAACTCACAGCCACCCAGATCTCCTGGTGAGACACAGACTTTGGGGGAACACTCAGGGCAAATGCCTGGGAATCCTATGCAGGGTTTTGAGAATGCCTGAGAATCCTATGCAGGAGACAAAAGCTAGTGACAGGGTTTGCATGACTGAGGAGAAGCCTTACTCTCTGTGTTTTTGCTCAGAAGACCTCGGGCATTGCAGCAGACTCCATCACACAGAGCTGACTTTGGGGTGCAGCTCAGGTGCAGAGGAGCCTGACTGGAAGTGAAAGAGATGTGAGTTAAATAAAGGAAGATTTGTCAATGGCAATAATTTAGTAATTTGGAAGTTTTAGGGTAACTATCTCTGACACAATGGGTATTAGCACAAGGAAGTTGCAAGACATTTCTATGCACATTGTTCATTTCTAGCCCAGAGGAAGCCAGGAAGGGACCTGAGGGTTTGCTCTTGAGCTGTGAGTAAGCTTGCAAAAAACCTGCATTACTTGGGTCACTGACAACTTGTCTGCCCCAGGGGCAATGCTCCCTGCTGGCTGGGTAACAAGGTCTTCCATCTCCAGTGCTGGCAGCGTGGCAGTCAGCCACTTGAAGAAAAGATGGATCAAATCAGAACGCAGCCAAGGAAAACCTGAGAGGGAGATGGAGTCCAACTCTGCGAGGCCAAGCTGAGTCTACTTAGCAGTAGGAGGACAAAACTCAGTTTCTTCAGCACTCTGGAGGGTGAGGCAGGAGTATGGATGAATGGGAATGAAACCTAGTGTTCCTATGAGCATGAAAGGGTCGAGGAATCATACTTACCCTTTTATTAGCCTTCCCTCCCAGCACCCAAAACAGACATCAGTTGCCACCATTGCTGTGCCAAAAAAAGACCCACCACAGATAAAAGGGAACAGCAGAGCAGACTAGGGGGAGTGCATGGAAATAGCAAAGGTTACATCGCTCTACCTCTTCCTGAATGCTCTATTCTTTCCCCTTTTCCTTTCGGCACCTCGTATGCAGTGGTTTCCCATCTGCTCCGTGAGGAAAGGCAGGTGAATCCCTTTCTCTCACCACCTCTCCACAGGGGGTCTCCAAGGACTGGGGATGTTTGGAGATGGCTGGGGATGCCATTTTGCTGAGTTCTGCCAAGGTATGCCTGACTGAGGATGGTGCTGCAACCAGAACAGGCTGGAAATGCCCAACAGGGCTCCAGCCAGCATCCAGCCACTCCTGCCAGAGGAGATAGTTCCATACACAAGCATCCTCCCTCCCTCTGAGGGATGGACATGTCTCCCTTTGTTCTTCTCAAGGGAAAGGCACCGCTGGGCATAGAGGAGGGGAGCAGACCTGGGTGGGTGTTGGAGAATTGTTCCCCACCTGGAAACAAGCATGCTTTTAGCAAACAGCACTGCACAGGATTGTCATCATGAGGTGTGCAGTCACAGGAGTAAGGTCCCTGACAAGAGGAAAGGGCAACCCTGTACTCAGCACATACAGCCTGTTGGCCCTAATTTTTCCTCTGCTCTGGGCTCTATGTGCCAGGATGAGATGCATCAGGAGAGGTACCATTTTGCTAAATCTTGAAGCTGACACTTTTAATATCCATTAGCTCTGCTACTCTGCCAGAGAGCATTAGTTAAGATACATGGACTGTTCCATCCCTGATCCCTAGCATCAGCCCCTACTTTTGTCTCTCCAGCCCAGCCTGACCACTCTTCCCAGTACTGACAACATCAGTCATCTCAGGTCAAACCCTCTTGTTTAACAAATCTGTCAGTTCCATCTTTTACTCTGCTCATTTTCAAGGATTTTTGTATCTCAAGGAAAGCATCCCTCCATGCAATGCACATGGACCAACACCCAGACACATACCTAGAAAAGGACAGAAGGCAAAACTTCCTTTCTTCTGCCTCTAAGAAGCAGATATGAAACACTACATGGAGCAAAGGAGGGAGAAAGTCTGAAATACAAATGCTGGCATTCCCTCTTGGCTGCATTGCAGGAGTCAGCGGGATCCTCTGCCAAGATTTGGTTTTCAGGCACTGTGCAAATGAGTTGTCAAAGCCACCCCTGTCATGCCTCCACTGCTGAGCATCCAAAAGCAGGATCACAGAAATATAAAAATATAGAATGGATTGGGTTGGAAGGGACCTTACAGATCACCTAATTCCAGCGCCTCTGCCATGGACAGGGACATGTTCCACTAGATCTGAGTGGACTGCTCAGAGTCCTTTCCTGTTCTTGAAGACTGCTGGGGATGAGGCATCCACAGCTTTCTCTGGACAACCGGTTCCAGTGCCTCACCATGCCCACAGTATTTATTCCTAATATCTGATGAAGATCTGCTCTCTTTTGGTTTACCATCATTCCCTCTTGTCCTATCACTATATGCCCTTGTAAAAAGTCCTCTACAGCTCTCCTGTAGTGCCTGCTTTGGAGCTGAAAGGCTGCAATAAGGCATCCCTGGAACCTTCTCCAGGCTGAACAACAGTCCATTAAAAAGGATGGATCAGGAGCCAAGAGTAACATAAGCAAGGGTAGGGCAGTCACCTCACAGGACCCAAGTCGGGGTGGTGATAGCAACAAGAACTATTAAACTCCCATAAACCAAGAGAATAAAGCAGACCTCAGATCCATTCAGGAGCCACACAGCTACAGTGCACCAGAAATGGGCTTAAATAGACCTCTGGGGCCTGGGCAGAGGATGTGTGAGTGGAAACCACAGGTCAGGCTGACCGGAGCAGTTAAGGCTCAGCAGTGCACTTAGGGCCCTGACCCTGTTTAATACCACTGAATGCCATGCCCTGGGTGTGGTGGTTACTGCAAGGGTCACTGGGAGTGGTGGGCAGCTGTTACACTGTTATATTCAAGCCTGTGTTTGTGATGAAGAGATTTACACATGCCCAATGTATATGTGCATATTTATATGAAGATGTGTGACTACTGAAACCAAAGGGGGGTAAAAAAAAATTGCAGCTGACAGAGCTGCTCAATCTACTCCCACAGTAATCTGGTCTGCTCTCAAAATTATGGTTGAGTTATTTTTACCATTTCTATCATCCCAGTTGAAATAAATGAATGATGGGAAAATCTTTTTCAGAAAGATGAGCCGTAGCCTTTTAATTTCTTGATCTCAACTGTTGTGTCTGGCTGAGTTTGAATCAAAGCAGTTGTCCATCACTGTACCTAGACAAGTAGTAGAATGTACAAATGTGCTTGAGTGGCCCCTGTTTAGAAAGATGCTGGGCAGATGGTTAAAGATTTTGTAGCCATGCTAGGAAGCTGGAAAAGAAGACTGTATTTTCTTGAATATGGGGAGATGTTTATGTCTGAGACCTACTTTATTAGGATACACTAGAGAGTTCTCACAATGAGAAACAGAGGAAATAAAAATTTCCTCCCTACTGGCAGACGACATTGTCAACTTGTCCCTATGCAGATCAGAGGTAAAATGAAGAGATAAAAATGAAGACAAGAAATAAATGTGTGTTAAGGTAGCAAACATGCACAGATGTCTGAAAGGACAATAATCACAGAAGAAGAACTGATTGGAAATTGCACACACAAAATAAGCAGCTAGACAGTCAAAGTCTTTCAAAGGTGTTACTATTTAGAAATAATTCCATAGCAAAGCACAGGTGTGAAAAATCAGTATCTCATACATAAATTTCTTGGCAGAACAGCCAAGAAATTTATTCTTGGCAGCTCCATCCCCACCCCAGTGCCCCGGCAGCTCTAGGCTGTCTCTTCTCATGCACCCTGGCCTTATTTTCTGGCTCAGGATGGGACTAAGATCCCACCTCTGAGCCACACCACAAACATCCACCCAGCATGGTTCTCTTAGCAATGTCCATTTAGTTTTGTCTCCTCTGCTTTAAACCTACTCCAACCACACCACTGGTTTTTATCTTTATACCTTCACTAATGGCTTTTATCCTCTCTACAGGATGTAATGGATTTTTATAGACAAGACTCTTAGCCATGGTCTTTGCTGTTCTAAGTTCATGTTGAATCCTCACATAGCTTTCTTAAAATATTTGAAATTGCAATTTAATATCTTCATTTTACCCTGTCTACTGTTTTTAAAGGCAGAATCTAGCTATTTTTCTTAGGAGCATGAGATAGTATTTGCAATGTCTCCTATCAACATGGTGTTCAGGCGCCAGGAAGAAAAATCCCTGGGATTGCAGAAATTCTGGAACAGCTTCTATCTTCAAATCCCCTGGGACAGAACAAAAATTTTCCTGTCCCAAGGTTCTTCACCTAGAGGGTGATGGGGCACTGGAACAGCTGCCCAGGAAAGTGGTCGCAGCACCAAGTCTGGCAGAGTTCAAAAAGCATTCTCAGGGCAGTGTTCTCAGGCACATAGTGTGACTCTTGGGGTGTCCTGTGCAGGGCCAGGGGCAAGACTTGATGTTCAGGATCAGCATGTTCTGTGATTCTGTGAGTGCCTAATTCCTCTTTAGGCACTTGAATTCCCATTGATTTGAACTGTGAAAACTACAGTAATTTGTCATTCCTTCACTCTGGTTTGTAAGGGCCAGAGTAGCCCAGAGACAGACAGAAAGAATGAATGAATTAAGCAGCTCTGAATTAATCTCTAGTTTAGCAACATGTTCCTTTAGTCCTCGGGAAGGATTAGACAGTCAACACCTCAGAGCTGACCTCCAAGCTCTACCTGCTGCTACTCCTGACAGCCCAAGGTTGATTTGCCTTGGATTTTCAGCAACTGCTGTCAATAATATAAAACTCAAGAGGTGAGTAACAGGCCCCCTCGTGAGATCTTTTTTTTTCCCAGCCACCCTCTCTGCTCCTGCAGCTTTAAACCCAATGAAAGAATGAGTAATTTTTTCCTAATGATTGAAAGAAGGCAGATAAGAGGTAGGTCTCAAATTAAGAATCCAAGACTTGATTGCAGCTCTTATCATGTTTTTCCATTTTTTCACCTTCTTCCCAACAGAAAATAAATTGCTTCAATAAATTATGTATTTAATCTGCATAGAGGACCAGCAGACTGGGCTCTCCTTTTAATATTTTCTATTGCAAGATAATCAACCCGTTCCTCTCACTGCATGGAACAAACTAATAGATTTTGAACAATTCCATTATTTGATGATTTCTACCATTATTAATACAAATTGTCTCTACTCGCTTTCAATTACGGCATTTTTATTTTCTAATAAATCCCAATCAGGTTCTCTCAAACACCACCGAAATATGGAAAGATTATTACACTTTCCATTTAAACAAAGAACCCATCACATTCCGTGCCTCGCCTCCCTCTGCTTCTCATGACTTTCCTTCTTCCAAACTCTTTTTAAATTTTTCCCTTCTGTCACTGTCAGCAGACCTCACCTACTTTCTTCTCCTACTGCTTTCTTCCAAATCTAATTCTATGTCTGTGGGGTGTGGTTTGCCCCACAGGCAGAGATAAGATCTTGGTGGATTTTTTGTTGGGGATGGGAGATTGTGGAGTCTGTTTTTAAAGAGAGAAAATATAATTTATAAAGGTCCCGAGTCACACAAATAAGGCCACTGAAGTGTTTGTGAGAAGGTGTACCAGGACATAATCACACAATAAAAATGTAAGAATGATTCATCTCGAAAAAGCCAAAGATCTAGAATTTTGTCCTAAGGAACAAATGCTTAAAAACACATAAATATAAAATATTATCTTCAAAATGGGATGTCATCTTTTCAGATACCAACTGTTGTCCAAACAGCTCTCTTACTGTTTTCAGTCGAGCGCATTCTCTAAATGGTGCTGCTTAGAGCAGACATTCAGCTCACTTTTTAATGCAGTGGCTTCTGGGGTGGAACCTGCTGCCCTGTGTGCTTCTGCAGTGCAGCAGCAATGTCTGAGTGACAGGAGACTCCTGGAGAGGTACAATCCAGAGTGGAGGATGTCAGCACTTGGAGCAGTCTGGAGACCCATTCTGTATTCGGTGCCGTGGTAGCACAGTTTAGCTTCCAGAAGGGGCACCACGAAATCCAACCCAGCAGCTGCACAAGACTGGTTGTGGGTGAGAAGCACCAGGCACACCCAGTACGGTAGCAGCTCTCCCCCAGCAGGGCAACTGGATGCTCTGAGGTAACCACCAGCCTCAGAAGGTCACCAGAGGCATTGCAGCTGCCTTTCCCAGGAGAAAGGAACACAAACAGGCCATAGGTTTCTTCGTACCACTTGTCTTTTTTACTGCTGCTGCCTGTCCTCCTAAGAGGTAGGAGAGTGCAAGTTGTCAGCTGCTATGGCAACCCTGTCTTGTCTGGCAAGGATGGGGAAGGATGAGAATGAGGGCAGGGGTGGGAAATGGTGTGCTGATAGAAGATCTCCACAGCTTGGTTCAAGATAATCAATATGCATTCATCATCCTTCATCACTGCAAAACAAATGAGGCTGCAAGGCAGAAGGGGAGGAGACTGCTGTGGGATGGACAGGCAGAAGGACAGGAGAGCTGGGCTGCGGCACAGTGACGGGCTGGCCATAGACTCCACATACCTGGGCTTCGTCTCCTTCTGCACTTCGGCCACGTTGTTCACAGTGCGTGCCACACGTCCTCTCCCAGAGGATGCACCTTCACCTCACCTCCCTCGGCCTCCTGGGTTCAGGCAGGTTCCTGTTGCCCACCTGCATGTGTTCTCTGTGTCACTTCCCAGCCCCTCCTGGACACTCACCAGGCACACCTTTGTCCCCACCTGCGGGCAGGTTTGCAATTCACAGCTGCAAAGCTGTGGAGGTGTGGTCCCTTCTCCTGATGCGAGCCCCACCCTGCTCCTGTGATTCTGGACCCCCGGCCACATGCACTCACACCTTGCAACACACAGAAGGCAGAGCCACACATAGACGCTCCCAGGCTTGGCCTCTGCCACATATGTTTGCATACACTGTCACAGCCAACTTCCCCCCCCCCCCCCCCCCCCCCTCGCCAATA
>VWZN01002329.1:234400-261791 GCA_013396955.1 Regulus satrapa | reverse complement strand
CCCCATCAGCATGAACTTCATCTTCCTTGGGAGACAATACCCCCACAGCTTGTCTCATCCTTGTCTCAAGATGGAAGGCACACTTCATATTTTCCAATGCTCATTTCTCCTTTTCAGGTGTGCAACTGACTCAAAAGAGCACTTTTCCTTTTGTCTCATGCTGGTGTCACTTCCCTGAAAAGCCTTTGCTATAGGTTTGAGAAAGCTACATATTGATCTGCCACAGTGGGCATAGTTTCCATCAGGTAGCATATACTGCTGAAAATAAGTTTTGGGGGTACATTGCAGCTTCTTCTCCCCTACATGGAATTCCTGTCTGGCACTTGGGAGAGCAGATAAAGGGACACTTGTATGAGTGAGGGGAAGCTGTCTCTCACAAGCAGGAAGGAAGCTGTCATGATCTTTTTATGTGCTGCATCACAGCCGAGTGGGAGTTTCATCTCACACAGGTCACACAGGCCAGTTATCAGGGCTGACCTTTTCCAGGACCTATGGAAAGGGGCAGGGGAGTCTTAAACCTTGCCCTGCTACAACTTTCTGCCATCTGTGGGGGTTGGGGGTTTCCCTGCTGTACATCAGCACCTGAGCAGTTCTGTCCATCACTAGAAGCTTCTGGTCAAGCTGAGCTGCAGCAGGAGGCAAGTCTGACTCCATTCAGGGATGTATCTTGAGCTAGGCCTCACAGATCCACTCGCCCCACAACTTTACCAAAATTCAGGGCTGGGCACTGAAGATGCAGGGTCCAACCTCCCCTGATAGCTGAAACCAAGCTATTTTTGCAAGCAAGCCAATTAACAGCCCTCTGTTCAATCTCACATTGACACTTAATGATGATGCCTCCTGGGAGAATTCACCAGATGCATGGGGTGGGCAGGCAAATGACCCAGGAAGGCAAACAGCTGGTTCCAGTGAAATAGGAGGATGGGAAAGCTGGGTTTGTTTGGGGTCACTCTATGGCTGCTGGACAAATTCTCTCAAACCCTGTCTCCCCCTACTTAAACAATCTCTGCTTTTGCAATGCTTTCCACTGTAAGGGAATTGCACATCTCTGTTTCATCACTGAGGACAGGCCCCAAAGCCCCAGAGTGCAGCCAATTAAGAGCCAGGCTGTGCACATGCTGCCTTTGTATTTCTAGCAGTAGTTTGGGTAGTGCCCTCCCTGCACACCTCTTTCCCTACTTCCTTCCCCATGAAGAAAAGAAAACATAAAAAGCTTCTGAGAGATGAAAAAGAATTTTTGAAAAGAAAGGCTAGAAGGAAAGGTAATTGCCAAACACAGTCAGCATGAGGAGAGGCAGTGAGAGGTGTGAGGAGTCCACAGGTATGTGAAGGCAAGGACTTGTGTCAATAATTCATGAGGAGGAAGCACTCCTGTGCTGTGAGGCTGCTGTCCTCAGCCAGTGGTGAATGACTGACCAGGGAAGCAGGCAGGGGAAGGTTCAAAAACATGGTCCAGGCAGGCAGAGTTTGATGAGATGGGAGTCTGGAAAAAGGAGGGATGCAGAGGTTGAAAAGAGCAATGGATCCTTTATGGGAGGTGAATGGGGACCAAGGAGTGCAATGTACACAAGTGATAACCTTTAACCCTAGAGAAAAGTTTTGCTCCCACATGATTATGTGAGGTCATGCTTACTTCTGACTTAAGCAGCTGTACTATACTTAGAGGATCACATTTACAGCCCAACTTAAACTAAACACAATCATCCGTGCTGTATCCAGCTCATGGGACAGAAAGTTTCAGTATAAGGGCCAAGATAAGGTCTGAAAACCTGCTGTGTTTTTTGTGCATCACCAGGCTCTTTTGAAGGCTCAAGGCTCTTTGAGACTCACACTTTCCAAAGGAGTTCTGCTCTCCTTCTACACCTAGACTGAGCTCCAAAGACAGGCTGCACCATGCCTTGGTAATCCCATCCCACATGGATGGAGCCAGGGACTGCAGCATGCCATGGTTGCCTGCCCACCTGTGTCCCTGCCCTGCCACATCAGGCAGGCACAGATCATAGGGTGCACGCTGCAGTGAGGAGCTGAGACCTGTTGAAACTCAAATGTAGCCTAAAGAGCTTTTCCTTTGTCCCCGGGGAAGGAGGCATGGGCGTCAACCTTGCCACCGCCATGAAATCATGAGCAGTTGTGCTACGCAGCACAGCAACCACTGTGAAATCCCAAGGGGAGTCACGGATTCGTTATACTGTAATGTATCTGGGTCAAGACAGGGCAGGCGAGGGGAACTGACACGACAGAGAGAGCTGAAATCCATCCTCCCAGGCTGCCTCCATTGCAAGAACAAGCACCCACAATGTCAAGCAGGCTGTTGTGATGGCTGCTGGAGCTATCCAGGGCTTTTCCCAGAATTATTGTGTATGTGCTCTGCAGAAAGAAATCACAACATCATCCTTTTGCTGAGTATCCTCAACAATTGCCAGTCTGCAAGACCATGGAGAAGTAGGAGCTCCCTTGCAAAATCAGTGATCAACACACCAGGAAGGCTCCTGAGCCTTTCACATCTGGTTCCATGTGCTACCCTCTCTTTTAGTGGCAACCACCATTTCTCCTGCCTCCTGCTTACCCTGGGAGTTCTCCCCCCACCTTAGAGTCCTGCTCTCTCCCTCCTCCATCTCCTGCACGACACTGGTAGGCTGTGAGAATGGGTCTGGGGGATGAAGGCAGCATTTCCTGACAAAGTCAGTCAAGGTTTGGTTTAATCAGCAGACAAACCCTTGGGCCTTGCATGTGTTTCACTCACTCTCACTCTGATGCTCTTTCTCCCAGAAGGCTCCCCCACAGACCTCACCCAACGCAGTAATCTCTAGCACCATGGGGCCATCTTCAGTTCTCTTGTCTTTACTTCCTCAGTGCACCCATTAAAAAAAAATCATCACCACAGAGGGCCATTATGGATAAATGGTTTTGTGAGAGGTCTGTTTAGCAGTGGATGGGGAGGAAGCAGGATCCTGGGTGTGCAGAGGTGGGGGAGGCTGGAGCTGCTCTCCTGCTGCCAGCGGCATTCATCTGCAGAACTGTGCAGGACCTAATTAACGCACAGCAATGCTGCCCGTGGCAGGTAGTGCCACAGCAGGACATCAGCAGGGAGTGAACAGGCAGGGAAGAAAGAGAGAAGAGGATAGAGAGATGAGTGTAAGAATAGGGAGGGCAGGAGAGGTGGGAAAGGGGAAGGCAGGCGGGGCA
The DNA here is from genome assembly GCA_013396955.1 of Regulus satrapa. Classification (NCBI taxonomy): domain Eukaryota; kingdom Metazoa; phylum Chordata; class Aves; order Passeriformes; family Regulidae; genus Regulus; species Regulus satrapa. The sequence continues at coordinate 258,605 of VWZN01002329.1, read as the reverse complement.
AGGAGGGCAGCCCTCTGCTTCTCCATCACCCTATACATGCATCCTCCCTCTGGCCTCCCTAACAAATTCATAATTGCAACATCTCTTTGTTTTTTGCCTCACTGCTGGGAAGTGACAGCCCTTTTTGTAACGTTAATAACATCTTCAAGCCCAGAGCATCAGCCAGACCCATGAGGGGCAGTGAGAAATGCAGGGATGTGGGGTAGGGAGAGAAGTGGAGCAGGTAAGGATTTTTTTCTCTTTCAGATGAATTCAGGAATTGGGCTTTTGGTTGACAAAAAATAAACTCACCCATCCAGGTGAGGAGAGCCAGGTCTTCTCATCCATGGGTACACACCTGGCTGAAGGTAAGAGGATGGGGATGAGGAGTGTGGAAGGGGAGCAGAGCCATGTGCATAGGCATACAGAGGTGGCAGGAGGTTTTTGGTGTGAGAGGGCCAAATGGAAACATTTCATATAGCCAAGAGAGTAGGTGATTAAAAACCATCATGTGGCAAGGGAAGACATTATGTCATACCACGCAAAACAAGCTTTTCTTACAGTGACTGGACGGAGGGGTGGGCAGGACACTTTGTGGCGTGCTCGTGCACAGGTTTGTTCACTGTGCACAGGGCTTTGTGCTCATGTGCCCCCATGCACTCAGAGCTCTCATCGCCCATGTGCTCAGGCTCTCTGCATGAGTCTGCCTATGTCCACCTTCCCCATGTGCCTGCTTGCTCAGTGCGAGCCTGTGAAAGTCTAAGTGGCAGCTTGGGTTTGTGCCCAAAGGCCAGGAGCTGGCCCAGGCTGTGGTTGCACAGTTGTGCAGCTGAAGTGTGTGTGTGTGTGTGTGTGTGTGTGTGTGTGTGTGTGTCTGTGTGTGTGCCTGTGTGTGTGCACACACGTGCACACAAATATCTGCTGACCCCCTTCCGGACCAGCTGAGTGCCCAAGGAGCTGCAGGGCACGCCATGTCCGGACAGCAGCTCCACGCTCATGGATGCTGTGAATGATACAGGCTAGCTGTGGCAGTTCTCAGCAACTCAGGAGAAGGCTCTTAACTTGCACAGACAGCTGGTGCTGGAGGCAGCTGGCAAGGGGCTGGAAGCCAATCTACTTTGACAGCTGCTCTGCTAGGGGTGGTTGGGGGCTTCTCTCTTCATATTTTCACCACAAACTGGTTACCTAGTGTGAGGCTAACAAGGCCACTGCTAAACCCGACAGAAATGGGATCTAAGGGGACAAGCACAGCGTGCATTGAGCAGAAGAGCATCAGGAAAGCAAAGCACTCAAGAATTGCACGCTTCTTGGTTCATGAGCTACTGATACACACTCATTTCATGCCTGCTGCTTTTCTCAGGGCCCCTCTTCCTGTCTGTCTTCCATTGCTCCTCCTCTTTCTCCCCACCTCCACCACATCCTTTTCCAAAGCACCTTCCCTCTGTGACCCTACTGAGCACCCAGTCAGGAGACTGGGAAAGCTGGAGCTTCCAGTGTCATTGGGACTGGCCCTCTGGGTATCTTTTGGCAAAGAAACCTGAGAGGTGACTACAATCATCCTCAGCTGATGGCACACTTTGATCAGCATACATGGCTTTAGCCATCCTGGGAGACCCAGGCAGGTTGCCAGCTATCACAGAAAACTGTTGCTGCCAACAGGCTCCTGACAGCACTGGTGAGTTTCCTGCTGTGAATAAGGGAGAAAACTCTAACAGCTTTGAGCCTGTTGAGGAGATCCAAAAGGACTGTGATGTCTCAGCATAAAGTTCATCTTTGCAGATAAGTATTGGATAATAGAGGGCTTGGAGCAAGCAAAGAAAAGGAGAGAGAAAAAAAAAAAGTGCTCTGGATTGTGCTTGAAAACTATCCTGAGCCTATTCGGAGTCTTTCTGGCCCTGTCATGCCCCACAATGATCCATTCTCCATAGCTTCTCTTTCTTCCTTCAATCCACTGCAGAAAGGCTGGTTCTTTCCCCCATCTCACAAATGAGTTTGAGAGGACAGTGAAGACCTAATTTTCCAGCTCCACAAGTACTGAGAAGGAAAGAAAAAGAGTAAAATGTGTGACTTGGCAGAGGCAGCAGCTTTATTGCACTTCACCCCATAAATCTCATGCCTGACAGAGTTTCTAATGCTGGAGTCACTTAAACCCATGGCATCGTATTGGGTTAAATTGATGGATGGCACTGAGAGAGGGACAGCCTAAAGCGCTGAGCAGGGACCCTGCCTGATGGCAGGCCTCTCACTCTCCTTCACATTCTGCTGCCTCCTTCCACTAATGGAGCCTCATCCCTTTAATCAGAAAGCAAGTGCTCTCCAGGTTACTGCCTGAAATGCTCAGAGGCACTCTTCAGGGGGACCTGCAGGCAGCAACGCTCAGCTTGTGAACTCTTCAATCAGGAGAGGACAAAAGAAGGGAAAGCACAAGGCTGTTCAGAGTGTTCACACATGAAGGGTTGTGCTTCCTTGGCTGTCCGTAGTGTCAACAGCAGCCCATCAAGTTGTTGGAGAAGCCCAATGCCCAGCCAGCCTTGGCCAGAAGATGAATGAGTATAGAGGTTGTCAGAAAAGGCCACCTCTAAGAACGAAGAGAATAGTATTCACTCCTTCCAGAGAAAGGAGTGGGCTCCTGGGTCAGCACAGTGGGGATTGTGGGAGATTATTCCAAGGCTCTGACCTCACTGCAGCCAGTGCTGGGATCAGGCTAAGCCTTTCTCAGAGCCTTTCTTTGACTCCCCGTCTTCATCCCTTCTCAGCCTAATTTAGTGAGAAAGGATTTTTACAGATACCTGCCTAGTATTATTGGTGTTATTTCCTATCCTGCGGTGATCTAAGTGCAAAACAATGTCAGAACATCCCACAGTCCTGTGAACATCAATTTTTTACTTCCACTCTGGGATCAGATGCTTTGGCATTCAGACTACACTGCTACCTATGTCTGCACAGCACCAAACATGGACACTGTGAATTGCCTCACACCCACTGTTGCTTTGAACCTCTGTCTTCTGCTCCTCCCATCTGCCCCATCCACCTTTTCTTGCACTCCCAGAACCCTGTCCCCTGCCCTGCCACTGCTTCTCAAGGGCTGCCTTCCTCCTCTACCTTACATTCCCCACCTTCTCAGATTCCCCTCCCAGGCACTGTATTTTTCCAAGTTTGTTCCTACTACATTTTTTTCCTCTTGATGCTCCTCTGGGAAATCCTCTTCTGCTCTTCACATTATTCTTCATGCAGGTGCAGGACTCATTAGGTACCAAGTTTACTCTTTAGCTCTCAAAATCTGTAAATCAGATGCCTCCTTCAGAGTTGCAGAAGTGTTTTGACTGTGGCTTTCAAAAGAAGCCTGCTGTGATTTTGGTATCCAGCACCCAGCATGGCTGCCAGTCCTCTTTAAACTTCAGTACCTGACTCAGCATCAGCCTTGTCCTGGGCCACAGGAGCTCTGGGTGGCCATTCTCACTCCCTCTTTTGCTCCCTGGGGGAAACACAGAGTTAGAGCTCAGCATCCTTACCATGTAGCTCCCACAGTCACTGCCCTCTACAGTCACTGGGATGGAAGGGAGACTCCTCGTGTGCCAGGGAATCACTGGAACATAACTCACACTTCAGGTGCTCCAAGGGAGGTCTGCTGAAACAAAAAGACCCTATAAGACTCCTAGAGACCTCACAGAAGGTAGGCTAAAAAGAGCAGTGAGATGTGCTAGATGCCAAAAGGACAAGGTCTGGAGGTGGGGAGGAAGTGGAAGCGGTCCTGGGGAGGGCACATTTCCTGCTTGGCTGCTGGCAGACACAGTGACATCAGTCCTCCTATGAAGGGACCTGAGCACCAGGTCATTTCAGCTGTGGTATTTTCTAAATGCTGCCTATGTTGATGAGCAGGGCTGCTCCCATGAGCTTACCCTCCAAACAGACTGTGTAAGGGGCTGGAAAGGGGAAAGTGGAAGAGAACCACACTTTGGGACAGAAGAAAAAGGAATTGATTTTATAACACTGCAGACTTTGATCTTCTCTGCTTGGGTGGCTGCTTTGAGAGGTGGGGGAACAGGGAGGGACCACACATGGTCCCTGCAGGTAGTGAGATCAGCAGATCTTCTCAGCCAAATGTCTCCCCCTCAGAGCTGGAACTGCTTCCTGAGGCACGAGAAGCCTTCCCATCCGAGGCTAAACCATCTGTGGCAAGTGTCTGCCACCATACCATCATGTTCCACCTTCTCTGACAGTTTCCAAGCACCCCAGCCTTCCTAAGGTGGTGACCCTCAATGTCCTCCTTTTTTTTTTTTTTTTTTTTTTTTTTTAATATATTCTCCCTTCACTACAACAGCCTGAGCCCTACCTGGTTCTTAAGCAGGAAGAGACTCCTGGAGTCTCCTGATACCACATTTGCCTTGCCAAGAGGCTCCTTGGGGGGTTTCTGTGTTCTAGATGCAGTGAGCAGGACCAGGGCACTGCCTCAGTGTGTGCTTCAGGGGGGCTGCTATTAGAAAGAGAGCAGGAGCAGGGGAGAGGGCTGGGTGGAGAGTCATAGCGAGTGGCCCCTGCTTCCCCCAGCTGTCAGAGATGCTGCCACGCTTGCCCTCGCAGTGTGTGGGAGCTCCTGGTGCCCTTTGGCCATGTGTAATCAGTGCTGCACTCAGATAGCACGGCCTGCTTCACCCCTCTGCCTCTCAAGGCTCTGCCTGCCCGGACTGCTCTCCACTCTAATCCCAATAAAAAGAGGAGCAGGACAGGGAGACACCACCCCTTCCCAAAACCAAGACAGTTTTNTTTCTCTTCTAATGAGGGCAACATCTGCTTCTCAGGCTCATTTGAATCCCTGAGCATCCTCCCCCAGGGAGTGCAACAGGAGCTTGGCAAAGAAGGGCAGGTAGCCACCACTGGAAGATTGCTCTCCTGTCAAGATGTTGGGTGCAGAGGATGAATCACTGCAGCAGCTCTCTTGGCTATGGCTGGGAGCAGGGCTGCTTGTCTAGGACACTCAGAAAACTCTGGCCCCCAATCTCTGGCTGTTTGAGATCCAATGTTCAGGTCATCATACTAATCCTCCAGAGGTTATTTCAAGGCCTGTACGCTTCAAAAGCCCGTGGAAGTGTGGGCCTGCCCTGCCTATTCAATCTGGGGAACACAGGCCTAGTACACATCGCTTTTGAAGTCTCTTGGAGGAAACCTCTGCTCTTCCAGTTGCCCAGCCAGACTGCCCAAGCAAGGGACACCAAATGTGTCACCTTGTAGCTGTGTAGGATAGACTTCTTCAGTGGGGAGCTGTGAACAGGGATGTGGGGGTCAGTCTGCCATCTCCCTAGGAGCCTGGGCTGTGACTTCTTCCCTGCAAGGCAAGACCAAAGGCCGAATATTTGTAAGAGCAGCCTCAGGTACTGGAGAGCCTGCATGTGGCTTGGCTCTGAAGCAGAAATCCCATCTTTTCCCCGCACAGCCTTGGATGCACCAGCTGCCTGGCTAAACCTAGTGACTGTGCTAATTGGGAGCACAGGGAGAGGGGCTGAGACGTGTCAGGGAAAGATGGAGTGACTGAAAGAGCAGGCGGCAGTGGCGGCATCGGGGGACGGTCGGAGGGAGAGGCAAAGATTGCATGGCGGGATGAGGAATGGGAAAGAGGCTGAGGAGAACGAGCGGCTGAGCCAAGCGGAGCATTTGGGAGAGCGGGAAATCATGCGTCAGAGCTGCAGGGACTCTGGGACAGTGTCACAGGCAAGGCTGAAATAGAAATGGAAAATCTCACTGAGCTGCATCAAAGCCATATTGGTGAAGGGGGAAAAGGGAGGCTGAGGAGTGAAGGAAAACCACACAGCCAGCGCAGCCTATCCAGCACCTTCTAAGGCATCCTCAGTGGCACTGTCCTACCCCGTCAGTGGAAGCTGCTGAGCAGAGGGCCAAACAGTCAGTGGGGTGGGAGACTGACATTCAGTTTGTCATTAATAGAGCAATAAGGAGAGTAAACAAAGACACACAGCCTTCTTTTTTTTTTTTTTTTTGTTTGTTTTGTTTGTTTGTTTTTGTTCTTTCTTGCCTTTTTCCCTTTCACACAGATACACACACACTCTTCCTCTCTGGTCCTTGCCTGGACAGCTCTGGTACCCTCGGCAGTCAGCTAATTCTGCTTTTCCCACTGTCTCTACTCTGAGCCTCTGTCTCCTACAGGAGGTCTTTTGCATGCTGGTATTCCTCATTAGGACCCCGGGAATACATCAAACATGACTTTCACTGCCCCAGGTGCTAACACACCTTTTAACTTAATAACATAGTTGCTCCTTCCCTCAGTGTGGTCCTAGAAGACCTAGAGGGACTTGGGCTGATGAAATGTGCTGCTCTTGGAAGAGTGGAGCAGCACCAGTCCAACAGCTATAGGCAGTCCAGTTAAGGTGAGAGGGAGGTAGGGGAGCAAGGAGAATGATCTCTTTGGCCAGTGGAACTGTGGTGTACTTTGTAGGAAAGGCTGGTCTCTGACTTCAAGAGTTTTCACCCCTGTGGCACCCTCATGGCCACGTTTCATTCAATTCTGTTTTCTGCTTGGCCACAACTCTGCACAAGTACCAGCCCAAGTCCCACAGTCACCTTTGGCCCTAATTAGATCTGCCTTCTATCTGCCTCCTTTAGTCATGCTGCCCTCTACTCTCAGATTCCTCTTTACCTTTGTTCTCCCACCTCTCTGTAAAGTGAATTCCATGGCCCTGGAGAGGAGCATTAGAAAAGTCCAGGTGGAACAGTGCAGATTAGCCCAAAGGTCTGCCTGTTCCTACCATCTGTCTTTATCCACTACTCATTCCCCCGTGTCCCAGGAAGAAAGCTTCCTCCAGAGCAAAGGGGATTGCCTTCTCAGACAGAAATAGAAGTGCTGAGAGTGCAAGTGCCACCATGCCATTGGGGCCTGCAGGTTGATGACTCCAAGGACTGAGCTGCCAAGAACAAAAAGACCAGAGTGGGCCAGTGGCATCTTTCAGTCTGGATCTGCTGTGGTTTCCTAGTGCCTGACTCTTCACCAAAGAGCAAGATGGTGAACCTCTGCCTTTGAAAGCACAAAGGCCTAAAAACAAAAGGGCTTTTTAAAGGCTTTTTTCTCCCTGTAGGAGAAACAAGCACACTTCACCTCAGTGGATAAGTTCACATTGAGAACTTTGCAGCTTCCTGGTGACTCCACATGGGTTACACAAATAGAGAAGCAAGCAGAAGTGTTTCCTTTTGAGGAAACTGAGGCTCTGTGGTATACCAGCAAACCTAGATCTTCTGTCTGACGGAGCCCCAGAGTCATGGCCATGACTACTTTTGTGAGCATCACTGTGCTGTGAGACATGGAGAGCTCCCTCTTGTGTAAACAGCCGTGACTCAGCTCCCAGAAGGCAGAAGGAAGGATCATTCTCCATCCAGCCATTTCCTCAGAGACAGTGATCATGAGCTCGATGGGAGGGCAACCCTGACAAAACCAGTTCAGTGAACACAAGCCACTGCCCATGCCAGAACTACTCATACAAGTGCTGAGAGGTTGCTGGTGTTCTGTGGAAGGGATGTCACCTGCGTGGTGACACTTTAGCAGGCCTGTGGTCACACAGTTTGGATGAGGAAAGCCTCTTGAAATGCTTGCTTCAACATGGTATCCCAGCAGCACCTCGGTGGGGTTCTGCCTAAGCACTCTCTGGGCACATTAATTGAAACTGGAGCCAGCAATATGGACATGCACACCTCTCAATGCAGTCAAACCCCTACTTGGCTCTAACATCTTTCCTCCTCCACTTGAAGGTCAAAACCCAGATTTCTCTGTGAGGTCAGAGCTCAGGAAGTGCATTCCAGTTTTTCTCACTTGGATCAAAATTGCCTGAGGAAGAAATATCCCATGTGTCCTAGGTAAGTTCAGCAACCATGTTGAACCCTCCCCAGTCCAGCCTCCCATGCTGTGAAGGGAAAGAAGAACATCTCCCTGCCCAGCACAGCACCCTCACATCCCTCACGCTGCCTGCCATCCGTCCTCATGAACATCACAGCCAGTTCCTGTGCCACTGGAGCAGCTGGCTTCTCTCTTGATTTTTCACAAGTGATTATCCAAGCCAGAATTTGTCACCCACAGAATGAAAGGAAAATGAACCTTCAATCACAGATGCAGATCTACCTGCTGAAAAAGAAGCAGGTGGAGGGGTGGGGGGGAGAGAGAAATGGGCAAAGGAAGAGAAAAACAAGGAGAAGGGCATGTGCGACAGAGAGAAGAAACTATGAACAGAGTGAGAAAGAAGGAATAGAGGAAGGAAACACAAAGAAAAGAGGGGAGTGAGGAGCATGAGGAGTCTGAAGTGAGGAGACTGAGGCAGAGAAACTAAAGGGTAGGTTTTTGTGCTATCCTGAAAAATGGAGGCAGGGCAGGAGAGATCACTATATCTCCTTAAGCAAGATTTCCTTATTTTCCTTCCCATCCCATCTCCCACCTGATTCAAACCCACTACCCTCACCTCTTCTGACTACCAGCATGACTGGTCCCTCTTTGCTTCTGTGAGGGGGACTCTGCCTACCCTTGGTCCTGTGTAGGGACAAGGTAACCACTGGGGTCTGGCTCTTTGACATCCCTTGTTCTTGTCACAACCCTAGATCGTGCCCACACACACACACTTGCACATAGTTATTCATGTCTCTCAGATGGCAAGATGGTTATCACACATCCTCTTAGTCATCACTTAGCAAAGATAAACACATTTAGTGCTTAATTTTCCCTCATCAGTCAGGCCTTCCTTGGCCCCTCTATCTGGTGTGCTGCCCTGAATCTTCTCCATTTTCTTTCCATTTCAGCTAATAAGCTGCCCAGCCAAGCAGAGCCCTCCAGAGAGGGGCCAGCAGCTCCCTGACTCTATGCTTCTTTAAGGACAACCACTTCCCTCTCTCCACTCCCCCCCCTCTCCCTCCATCTCCTCCAAATAGCAGCTATGGATTTTGTTCTGTAATCTTCTCTACCCTTCCCTTCTCTACCACCCTTGCTAAGCCTAGCAATTTGCCTTCAGGTCTCTCAACCACTATTCCCCTTAAAGAACCACTTACTGGTGCCAGATGAAGACGGGCCAATTTTGAGGTTTGAGAAATATGTATGAAAGTATTTGTGCTTCTGTAAAATAAAAGGAAGCTTTGTGGCTGAATTAAGGAGAATTGTATACAAACAAAGCTCAAAGACAAAAACCACCAAGTATTCCAAATACAATTTAAAATTCATTTTGATAACCATATCTCAGTTCTACTAACCCAAAGACTTTTCATTCCACCACAGTGTTTGACATGTCACATGCTTCCCAAGATACTTATCTATGCCTTCCAGTAGCTTCCAGAAATCTGGCATTTTATAGCAGTGCTACAAAACCCTTCCAGCTTTCAGCTTGTAGCCCTGAAGTACCAAAGCTGAGCAGTGCCTTTCCTATGGATTGACTGGCCACATACCCACAACACAGCCAGATTTGGTCTTCCTGCAGTGACTGGTAAGACAGGGGCAGAAGTTTGAGGCAGCTCACTGTACACCTTGCCTCCAAAGCTGTAATGGGACCAGGCTTTGTCAGGTATCCAAGAGAAAGGATAGGGAGAGCCATGGAAAGAAACTAGTCCTGCACTTTGCTGCATACAGCAAAGGCTCCAGTACACAAGCACAAATAGATGTTGGACTGTGCAGCCACACACACATCCCCCCACTGGGAAGGCAGGGAGGAATCCAGGACAGGGCTGTGAGTGTCTGACAGCGCTGAATAAAAGAGATGCTGCAGGTGTAATGATTGCTCAGGAGATTGCATTTGCTTGTGGATGAGGATGGACGATCTGACTGGATTTTGAATAAGTTCTGCAACAAACCGATCGAATGCCCTTTAATCAGATGAATTTAGCTTCTGTCTTTCTTTAAGATGGTTCCAGGACACAATCAGCCTCCTGTTTGCAGCATTAATGGGCATCATCTAAACATAGGCATGCACCATCTCTCAAAAGTAGGAGGTATGGGATAAAAGAGCTGTGTTTGAGAGAGGAAAAAAAGCAGCATATTCTGAGAAAACTATGAAACTGCAGACAGGAAGTAAAAGACCAGTAAGAAAAGCCTGAAGAAAGGGGTTTGGGCAGCAAAGAAATTGCCTCCTAATTTTTGACATCCCAAAGCAGCACTTTTCAGACCCAGAGAACTTCCTAGATCTATTGTTAATATGTCTCCTTAAGGGAAAACAAAATACAGGAGCTTGGACATCAGCGAAGCGCTTGAATCAAAAAGATGCAAACGCATTATCAGTGGAAAAGTCTGGAGCAGGGATCCTGTAATCGATATTTTCTCACTCTAGAGTGTATCTCCCATTATGTTCACCTCTTCTCAGCACTTAGCTAGCCCCAAGTGAGTGGCCTGGGGGAATCTCTGTCCTTTCTCTCTCACCCAAAGCAGCATGTGTGTGCCCTACAGGTCAATGGTAGCCAGGGAGCAGACACAGAGCTGCCTACACATCTGTCCCTGTCCTTGGATGAGCAGAGGAAAGAGAGAAAAAGGGATGACAGTAATATTTGAGGAGGATGGGAAGGGATTCACACAGACCCTTGCCATTTCTCTGCACACTGACTTTCCTATCCCCTACCTCCTGCTCCACTGCAGCCAGAGGGATGTTTTCCCTGTTGACTTCAGAAGCAGCAGGAGCCAGCCACTAATTAGGATCCAGTATGACAAAGCACAGAGTAGCCTGACACTGCTAGACCACAGTTGCCTAGAGGCAGAGGAGACAGTGCCTGCCGGAGGATCACTTTCATTAAGATGAAGAACATCAAACAGCTTTCCCTGAACTGACATCCGTCTGTCAAAGGAGCCTGCAAAAGAAAGGCAGAGCTGACAGGGGCCCTAAGGAGAATCTCATTAGGATGGTTTTAGAGGGGCTCTTGATGAGAGAGCTGTGGGGACTATCTTCGTCCTTCCATCAGGAGTGGTTTGTGCCCGTCACTTTGCCGTCTCAGCTCTCGGAGGCTGATGGGGATGGACAGGTAATACCGATGGAGGTCACGGGCATGGGAATGTGACCGGGGACGAGGCAGGGACTGAAGGAGTAGCGGAGCAGGACACCACAGAGCAAGGGCGCAGAGGGAACATTCGAAGCACACCTCGCTTTTTGGTGCTGACAACAGGAAGCCGCTGCAAAAGGCAAGCTACTCCAGTAAACACCAGTGCTGGGCTGCCCAAAGGGAGCCTGGTGGGAATGGGAATAGCATCTCACCTCCCTTTGCACAGTATGCAGCATTGACTACACTCAGCCTGCTTTTTGTGCATAGCATTTGGGCATAGCTTTCACTCAGACACCTCTGCACACCCCTAGAGCCTCTTCTAGTTCCCATCCCAGCTGAATTCAGCCACAGTCCAGCTTGAGAGGTTAAGGATATTTGTCCATTCTCATGGAAGCAGTGATGAAGAAAGACTCTTTCACTCCACAGACAACAGCAACATTAATGTTTGGATGAAGAGGTATAACTCAGAGGCATGGTTCTCTGTGCCTGAGCTACAGCCACATGGCTCTAACATAGACCAGTGATTTCTGAAAGGCTTTAATCAGGCATTTATCTAGGACCGTAACTCCCTCCCAAGGCGCTCCTGCTGGTAAGTGTGCTCACATACTTGCCCTGCAGTACAATGAGAAGGCTGAGCTCAAATTCCCCAGCCTGCTCTGATTCAGTAATCACAAGAAGTGTTTATCAGTGCCTGCAGGGACATCCTACTTACTAGGAGTGGTCAGCTGGGGCATTACACTGTGCTCAAGTGGTTCAGCAGTCTTTAGAGTCTGGAACTGACTTTGCAATTTACTGCTACATGGGTTGGTGACATCATTCAGCCTCTTTAAAGGCTCATGTGGGCAATATCATTGCCTTTTGTTAAAAGTTGCTACTCACAGTCTCTCGATGTAGAGGGAAAGCACGATATTTCCATCTCCTTAGAAGGCTGATACCAATGGTCTGTCTTCTCAGTCACCCTCAGGGCTGCCACACATGACTCATTGTTTTGTCTAAGGCAAGGGTGGGAGTCCTAAAGCCCCCGGGCTGCAAATAGCCTGCAAGAGCTCATGAGCCTGGGACAGACACTTGGCATGTTCAAAGGACCTGTGCATGAGCAGCACAAGAGATGCCTCTGGTGCAGGCCAGTGTCTCTGAATATGTCATCACAGTCTTGTCAAAGCTCACAAAACATACTCCCAACTAGCTCTGAAAGACACTGTGCTATTGCTGTGCAGTGCTAAAGTAGGTGGGAATTAGCAAACAGCTGAAAGGCTCTGGGATAACCTGTTCTCTCACCAGCAAAGAACAGGCTCAACAGCCTTGCTTCAAGACTTTGCAGTGATGACATCACCAGGGCTTTGAAGAGCTCTGCCAGATGATTCCTCATGGTACCTCTGAAAACCTGCAGTGCTGATGCTGTCCTGGGTTTTAAGGGTTAGCACAAATTATGTCAGTCAAGGAGTGAATCAGAGGTCTGAACACTGGTGTACAGTGCAAAGTCACCTACCTCTCTTCAGCTTCTCTTCCAGAATAACTCCCACAGGTCCCGTTCAGTATTCACGAGCACTTAGCTAATGTCTTAGATAGCCCAGGGCACTAAAAATGGCTCTGGAAATAAGAATCTCACCCTCTAGATTCCTGAGGACCTGCAGCAGTGGTGCCATTTCCCATCTCAGGAGTTTTGCTGGGATGCCTTTTTTCTAGCTTTTCATCTCTTTGAGGAAAGCCACTCCAGCATTCAAGGCTGTTCCCAGCAGCTGGCTCATGCTGCTGTCCCTCCAGCTGACAGAGATCTGAGCTGCATGAGCACTGCATGAGCACTGCAGAAACCCTTGTTTTTTCCAACACATTTATGTTTCCCTCAGTCTTGCAGGGCTTGAAAAGGCCTGAGCCCTGACCAAAACTAGGGGGTCTTTGAGCACTGGCTGGCAGGCAGAAGCAGGAGAAGGACAGCTCATGTGCTCAAGCCAAACAGGTGCTGGGAAGGAACACTATAGTCTCATCTTTCCAAGACTGGGAGTTTGTGTGTGGTGAGACAGGACTAGGTCTGGCCAGCTGCAGGACCTGGCTATGCTCTGCTGGCCATTTGGCTCTGTGGAGGAGCCTCCTGCAAGCAAGAGGAAAATCTGTCTGCCTCCTGCTCTGCTTTCAAACGGCACAAACACAAAGGCATCAGAACAGGCTGTGGGAGCAGAACAGCAGCTACCATCTGCCAGGGCATTTTATTAGTCCTCCTTGGCTTCCCAGTGAACATGGAAGGGAAAAGGTTTATTGACCCAGCCTCCTTCACTTCCATCCTCACGCCTGCAGACCATCAGGTGGTATCTGGTGGGGATGGAGGGTAAGCACCGAAAGAGGGAAGGCGTTGTACAAACAGGAGGTTGTGGTGGCTCCCACAGTGATGTGGTGGCATCATGGACTTGAGCCAGAGGGGTCAGTGAACATCCTTACACAAAATGTGTTGCTCCACCCCAACTCCAAGCCCCTTAAGTGGCTTCCCAGGCAGGGAGGAGGTAGGAGAGGCTCAATTTTTGGCTCACCTCTCTTTGTGCCAGGCTCTCACACCCCCCCACACACAGGAGCTGTCTCAGGCTCCCTCACACACTCACAGGCTCTAACATGAACACAAAGGTTACCGGACCCATGCCTCTCAAGCATTGTATAGGATCCCTTTCCCTCAGTGTCTGTTTCACACACTCTCCCTCTCTCCCTCACACCTGTGCTTTCAGATATCTCTTTTTCTTCTGTCTGTTTCTTTTTGGCATTGGTGGGAGTTTCAAGGAGCAAGACTCTGTCTTATTCACTCTGTTTGCAGTATCTCATTCCCTGCTAGTCTGTGCCATTTGGTTTGCTCTATTACCATTTGGTTTGCTTTATCACCATTTGCTTTGCTCAGGACTCAGTTCTCTTCCCTCAAGGAGGAGCTCAAGCCCTTATGGCTTACCTGAAACATAAGAATGTGCCCCATTTCCTAGGATTCACCAAGACAAATTGGCAAATCCATGAGGGCTTTGCTTTAGGCCCTGCTCTGTTTGGCTCTATAACCTGTCAGAAAGGGTTCTTCCAGCATGTGACAGGTTCATGAGTCAACCTGAACACCATGTGAGCTTAATGCGAGAACAAGCTATACCGTAGCAAAGATCAGCTCTGAAAGATTAACTGTTGAACTGCAGTTCAACTACCTGGAGGAATAGCTGATCCTCTTCTTCCTTATTGCAGGTGTGGATTATCACAGTGGGTACTCATATGCAAGGACATTATCAAACAAATCCTTAATCTTTGGCTTCCTTTTCTCCCCAGCTCACCAATGAGTGTAGGGAATGCTGTTTTTACAGCTTGGTCTTTATGAAAATAGGAATTTATGTTTTGAGCTCAAGGCTTCTCTAAGGGTTATGCCTGAAAATGGTAGGAGTGGCTAGGTTTGTGTGACGAATCAGCTATGATACAAGGAGAAATAAATGGACAGGGTTTCAGGCCCATAGGAGGAGGTAAATACAGCAACTCAAAAAATGGGTTTGTCCATTTTTACATTTAATTTGGCTTGTCCAAAAAAAAGTCATTTATCTCCCTCTATAAACCTTGCCTCACCAACATTGTTCCAACTTGGCAGGAATCAGAAATGCATGCATTCCTCCATGCAGCATCACCCCTCTGTTCTAACATGCCATTAAAACACAGAGGAATTTCAGTTCCATCCTTTCCAGTTGGTACAGTCCTTTCCATGGCTTCCTATCAACTGAGACTTCCATAGTGACATTTACATTCCTCCAGTCCTCAGGCACTTCTCCTACTCACCATGAGTGTTCAAAGATTATTTGGGTTGACCTTGAAATGACACGAGCCAGCTCCCTTAGCACTGCTGGATGCCACCCATCAGGGCCCATGGACTTACACATGTCCAGTTTGCTTATATTATTTTCTGATCCTCTTCCACACAGGTTAAGTTACTCCCTATTTTCCCCCCTGTCTCTGGGGCCTGGCATTTCTGAAGGCCAGTATTGTTACTAAAGACTGAGCTGGAGAAGCCATGCGATACCTCAGTGTTTTCAGGGCCCTGTCTCAGCAGGGCACCTGCCCCATTTAGCAGTCGGACAGCATTTCCCAGGTCTTCCTTTTGCCTCCCATATTTTAGTGATTTTTAAGGCTCTGGACAGTCATGGGGAACTCACCTGGAGGTTAACTCAGAGACACTCAGCCCTGTGTCCCACGGGCGAGTAGTGCAGAGCGTACCCACCATCTGCTCAAGAGAGGACCTGGAGCCAACTGCAAACAAGGTCATTAGCAGATTTAGCATAGCCTGACACCTCCCAGGCTCAGCCTCACAGGGACTTGACTGTCTCAAGACCTATCATGGTTCAGAAGGGGCTTTAGGTCATGAAGCTATGTGTTTCAACTTTTTCCTTGTCTATTTTCACCAATAAAATCTTGGGGTTTTTCTATCCTACCACTTCCCATACATACTCCTGTGTCAGCAATCACTGACATCAGCATTCTTGTCACGAGACAAATTTTGCTGCTTAGAGGATTCCACTGCCCCGGTGCCATGGCTCTCCCTCTCTCACGTCATCTGATGTGCCCGGTGTTGGTCACACCACCTGCCTCTGTGGACACTCTGCTCCCCAAGGTAAGCTTGTCTCCAGAGGTGTCCTGCCTTGTATGCTTTCATTCGATGAGAAACCCAAGCTAAATGTAGCTCCTTCTCCTGTTCATTTGTCTGATTGCTGCTGTGTGCATTTCAACTTCTTTTCTACCCGCACATCTCACTTGTCCTTTTGGTCCATGCCAAATAGTTTTAAGACCTGAATTTTATGCAGTGCTCACTCTGTGCTGGAAGAACTGGAAACAGCATCTGCAGAAACTCTGTTCTGAGTCTCACTGCTGCAATGCTGCGAAGTTTCAGATGCAGCTCTTTTCCCATCAGGTCTGTCAGATGATCTTAGTATCAGGCTAACAGTTATCTGGCATTTCAGACCATTGCAGCAGCCTTGCTGGGCAGACCTTGGCACAAGGCTGACAGAGGTTGGATAAGATGTGCAATAATGCAGAAGGACGGATGTACTGGATTGCCATGAAGGTCCATCTGTCCCAGTGTTCTCTCTCTCTCCTTAATACTGGCCAGCAGCACTTTAAAGACTTTCAGAAATTTGGTTTAAACATTTTGGCAAGGAATTTCATCAGCTTTTTCTTTACTGATATTTTTTCTTGAATTTTCTCTTAAACCAGGTGCTTAATCATTTCAAGGGTACTCAGTGTTCTCACTTGGGAAGGAATAGCCAGTACTTTTGCCCTGCTTGCCTTCTTCAGACCATTTGTAATTTGAGAATCCTCAGTGGAGGATAAGATGCAGACAGCTTTGATTCATGCTGATATGGCAGATTTTCTGTTGCTTTTCCACAAAATATTTGGAATTTGGAAGAAATTCCTGATCCCTGGGCAGATAAATTTGCTGCTTCTGCCTGGTGCTCACCTGGAGATGATCATTACAGAGAGCAGAAAACCTGGGCCTTCTTCCAGTGGGCCTTTTCCCTGCCTGAGATCCCAGCGATGGAGGAGTAAGCTATGAGGACTGCCCCATCTGGAGGATGAGAAGCCCTGATGGCATGGCTGTCTGCAGGGAATATTTCTGGCAGGAGCCTTCTGGATGTGTGCTGCCCAAGGAAGCCTGGTGCAGATCCAAGGAATCTCTTCTGTCCAGATGGCTCCAAGTGGTGACAGTAGAAGGAGCTGACCCATAAGGGGAGCCCTTTCCTGCCCACCAAGTCCCCTCATTTATAACAGCAGGTTGGAAGCACATGCTCCACATCACCCAGCAGAGGAGCCCTGCTGCACCCCCAGAGCCTGGTCACGGTGCAGATCATCACACACTGGCAGCACAGTCACAGCTTCTGCACGGCCTGGACTGCCCCACACCAGAGCTCTCAGCTTGGGCTGTGATAACTGGCAAAGGGGAGAGATCTGGTGCCCTGCAGAGCAGCACCACACACCCCCAAGGTCTCTGTTGGAAGGCCCATTCCATTGCTAACCACTCTGCCAGAGTTCCTTTCCCAATGTCCCGCCTGCACGCAGCCTCACTGTGCATCAAAATCCAACACGGCCCCTCCACCCCTGCACGGCGTGCTGTCTCAAGCACTGATGAAGCAGATGCCTGCCTCTCCAACCTCTCCCCACCTCCATGGATCCCAACAGGGTCACAGTGTCACAGTGAATTAGCCTAAGTTCCAGCAGTAGAACAGCTGGTTCAGCTAGATCCCAGGACATTTTTCTTGTAATCAAGCACCATGTGTCTCTCACTGTAGCACTTGCAGACCTGGATTTTCACCTGAGAACTACCTATCAACTAGGAATCTTTAGACTCTGGCTTCAGGGCTCCTGTTAGTGAAGCAAAAAGTCCCAGTTACCCTATCTATGAGCAAACTGCTAAAAATATCAGGATCACATGGGATTAAGCCTGTACTTGCTGTACACAGAGGTATGGTTTGTTTAATAGATCAGTGAAACAGAAAGGTCTGCAGGATTCATTGAGATTTTCATTCTCTGCCCACCAAAGCTGCTCTCTGAGTCATTATGTGTGGTGCTGAGTCTGTCCCCTGCCTGCAAGAACAGTATGTTACTTTCCCTCCTTCAGTCACTTCTGAGGTGATGCCTCTGCCCAAATATGACTTTGGGATCTCTGTTAAGAAATTCCAGCCTCTGGGCGATGCTCAGGCACTGCAGCAGGTCATCTCTGGGGTCAAAGTGTGTAAAGAAGGTGGTTTCAGTTGAAAACATTCAATAAGGAGCCAGGAAAGATATGGGGATCAAGCAGGAAAGCGTGTCTGTAGGACAAGGTGCTTGATCCCTCCTGGAAGTACTTTCCAGGGCTGCATTGAGTGTTCACTGGGTTCCTATGGCTGATGGGGTGGCACCATGTTAGAAGAAGCCCTCTGCCCTGCCCTTCCAACCCCACAATCACAGCCATTCCTGAAAGAGTCACAACTGGAGTGACTTGGGCAGAGACATCGTCTCAGAAATGACTGCAGCAGAGAATATCCAGCTGATTCACACACTACGTTGGTTTCATACACAGATTGTACCTCAGCTTCCCCCAGAACCCACCTTCTGTCTGCCCTAGTGCAGTGCCTGAGAACCTTAGCAGCATTTTCAGAGCACATTGATGCAGAAATGCTCTAAACCCTCTTGTGACTATTGCTCAGACAAGTTTTGTCTTTCTTCATCCCTTTCTGAACAACGAGCTGGCTTTTTTTTTTCCTTTTGCCTAATTTGTTGGCTTTTTTTCCACCCCATATGGTCAATATTTAATTTTTGGTGAACAAAGATATTTCTCACATTCTGTTTCCCTGTGGGAAACCACTTCCTTGCAGGTTTGGATGACTCAAGATGCGAGGAATTATATTAGACATTATGTGAAAGGAGAAAATATGTGGACATGGGAGGAGACAGAAGGAGCTGAATGGAAGGAAAGAAATGGAAAATTGGGTAAAGGAAAACAGATGGAAGATGGTGAGAGGAAATATCAAGAAAGTGAAGGGGAATAGAGATCGAATAAATCATTATTCCCGTGGGAACAGAGAGGTGAGGGTCAGTGCAAGAATGTGGAGAACAGAGAAAAACAGGAAAAAAAGGAGAGTGTGAAGAGAGTGGTTAAAAATTGTGAGGAAAGCACAATCTTCAGGAAAGTAAGAGGGAGGTACTAGGATGGTCTAGAAGGAAAAGCAGAGGTGAGAGGGGAACCTGTGTCCTGTTCTGACAGTGTTTTGGGGGACTGGTTGGTTCCCACAGGTAGCCAGGCAGAAGAAGCCCAGAGGTTTGTCTGCCATCGTGTGCTGCTTCCCTCCATCCACCACACTGACCAGACTTGGGACATAGTGATGTGAAGAGAAGCTGAGGGAGACAAATCTCTTCCATTTCCCAACAGTGCTTCATGAACTCCATCTGGGGGACAAGGGATGTCACCTTCCAAGAGACCCAGGCAAGCTCATTCTTTCCCAAGAGCCAGAAGGGAGTTCTTCAATTTCTTCAAACCCAAGATGGTGTGTTATGCTGTGACTGTGTGAATTCACAGATGTAATGGCCTTGCAGCTTATACTTTTCAGTGGAAAGACTCCATAACATGCCAAAGTGATCACTCCAAGGCCTTCAAGGAATGCGTTTCTTATTCCTCTGAAAGGGCACAGGGGTGTCGAGAGACTGTACTGGCAAATCCAACCACTTCAAAGCATCCCTGCATAGCAACAATTGAAAGCAGGACGGAGATCTGTCCTCTAAATCTTCTTTCTGGGCTGGCTAACTGTGCCTCAGGCAGTTTCACCTTCAGGCACACACACTGCATGACAGGGCTGTAAAAATCAGTGTCCCCTTCTCTGTATCGGATCTAGGTGGGGATGAGGGAGCAGTGTCTCCTCATCAACCCCAAAGTCAAACAACCAGCACACGCAGAGTGAAGGAAGGGTAGCTCTGGGACAATAGGAACAGCAAGCCCTGGAGGATCTCCTCTCTCTCTCTCACACATGGGATTGGTGCTGTCTCCCTGCTGCACACTCAGTCACAGGAAGGACAACCTTCTTAGAGAGGCAGGATTGGGCTCATGACCCCTTCTTAGAGAAGCGGGCTACTCATCCAGGAGCAGAGTTGTCACCTGGCAGTCGTGAGTGGTTGAGGGCTTTGCAGAAGTCACTCAAGCCTTGGTTTCTCTGGACATTGCCCTGGCAAGTTCTACCTTCCAGCTCAGCTCTCCTCAGCAATGGAGGGAGGAAGGAGGACCAGTGAGGGATCTACCCCTCCAACATCAGATCAAAGCTCTACAGGAGTTTAAAAGCCCTTCACCCCCACCCCATCGGTCTGTGTTCAACCTTCCTTCTCACTCTCCTGAGCTGTGTGCTCCACCCCAGCACCTCTAGTGGCACTAAGGAGCCATAATATCCTTTTCCTGGACACCACAACCACCATCAAGGCCACTGACATCTCCTTGCTCCTCTTCCCCGTAGGCACCATTTCCTACAATGGCCCATAAAGGAGGACAACACCCTAATGGAGTACAGTAATATGGCCCTGAAAAGCCTCTAATTAACCCTGATTATATAATTCACAGCTTCATCTGGCAGCTCCTGCCACAAAGTGTTCAACAGACAGTGTCAAAAATACCAATTTTCTCCCTGGCTGCCACTTAAGAAGCAGAGAAAAAGAGAAACAGGTGTCACAGGTAGGAAATCTTGCGGCTGACAGTGACACGGGACAGAAAATATACAGCAGATAAACAGAGGCAAAAAGCTCTCTCTCCACCTGACCAAAAAGGGATGAGAAGCTGGGCTCTCATGTGTCTTCTGGCCCAATGCCCAACTTAAACAAAAGCCCAAAATGAAGTCCCTTTTCCTCCAGACAAGCAGATATCATGACATTAAGCTTCTTTATCTGAAGGCACTCATAGACAACAGGTACAGCCAGGCGTTATAGATTTAACCTGCACCTCCTTGTCCTGATGAATCCACCCTATGACACGGTTTGGCTTGGCTTGGCTTGGCCACTGTTGTCAGCTGCATCACTGTCTCACAGCTCAGAACCTCGGTGCAACAATGACATTTTTGGATGTTAGGAATCCCCAGTCATCAACTCCAGATGTTCAGGAAGGGAAAGAACAGAGTATAAAGAAATCCCCAGGCCCATGTTGTGATCTGGCAACAGCAGGCAGCTGAGGTAGGTTTGTGCCTCTTTGCTTGCAAGTCTGGGCAAGTCTGACTCTTCCTCATGCTCCACACCTAGCTATGCTTTTACCTCCTACAGCCACTTCTCCGCAGAGGTCCCCAGATCCCCCCACCCATTCTTCAGGTTTCATCTTATTATTCAGGTCCTGTTTGTCCCTTGATACTCATGGCAGAGCCTCCACTGTCTTTGGAGCTGGAGCAAGACAAGTGGGACAAGGCACTGGGCTGGAAAATTTGGTGCAGAAGTTGCAATGAATTCTTAATGATGCCCTTTCTGGAAATGTATACAGAGGGATGGAGCAGAATACTTTTCTTTTTTGAAGTGTTTCTTATTTAAAAAGTGATGAGGCTTTTGATCCATTTTCCACAGTAGCACTGGCTGGGCACTTGCTTACTTCTGCCTTGCTTAGCAGGAGTTACCAATACAGCTCCTCGGACTCATTTTAGATGCCATTCCTTTCTCCTTTGGGAATGCATGTTAACTGCCAGCCCCTGAGGAGCCTGGCAATCCTACTGTAAGAGGTATCATAGAACCATGTTGTGAGAGACAGACCCTGTTCCAAGGTGCCTGACAGGGAAAGGGAAGACAGATTCCTGTTGAATATTTGGGAGGCCAAGGAATACAGAAGTTCTGCACACTGCCATAGTCCCACCAAACCTGTGGCAGAACCCCAAGTTTGTCCCTCTAGGGAACCACCAATGACAGTGATCTTCCCATCATCTTAAGAGTGTATGGGAACCCGTATAAAAGTATTCAAGTCTGTGTTTCATCTCTCTTATCCTTTCACTCCTAAATATTTCACTTGCAGGCTGTTTGGGTTTTCTTTCTCTCAGTCTGTGTTTCTTTCAAGGGTCAGAAGGAAAATGTAGAGGCTGCTCAGTGACACCCTCTGCTCCCCTGATAAGGGTGACCATGGTCTGTGCACTTAAAATCCCAAATCCCCTTGAGCTTTGTGTAGCTCTCAGTCTGTCCTCCAGCTCTGAACCATACACACCTTTGCATTTTAATTGAAAGTGCATCCAAGATGTGGGGAAAGATGTTAGCCTGACCATTCCCTAGCCTGCATTGCTCTCATCCCCTTGAGAGACAGCCCTCAGGACAAAGATCAGCAGCATGACCCTCGCACCTTCACTGCCCTTCAGAGCTGTTGGCTACTGCTTCCATTGGAGTCAACACTCTCTGGAGAGGAGAGATTCCTCACTCTGCTCTCTTAGGCTGGCCTGACCCTGAGGAGTCATGATGGTTCAGGATGCTAAGGCACTTAGTGCTGTAGAGAAGTATGCTCTAATCCAAGCTGTCTATTGTAAAAGCCACCAAGATTTGAGTGGGAAATCAAGACCCAGAAGGGCTGTTACCTTTGCAGTGGAAAGAGAATTCATCTGCCATTCCATCAGAGATGCTCTTCTAATGCCTACAGTCAGTCCAGAAGAGGGCAATGTTGCCTACTTGCCTGTTGGTACCACAACACAGAGGCATATGCACATGTACACATAGGCAAAGAGATGACAACTGTCCTGTATGACTTCCAGCAAAAGGCTCTGTGGCTAAGTCAGGTTTTTCTGTGTTGCAGCAAATTACAGCTGGGATAAGTCACTGAACTTCATAATGGTGGAAAAGAACCACGTCAGCGCAAACCAACCACAAGAAGACACAAAACAGTCTTCCCGAGTCTGCAGCCAGCCAAACACAAGGCTGTGTGAAGAACCCCTGTCCTTCTCCAGGGTGGGTTTGCTTAGCAGGCCAACTCACTCTGGCCACCCTCACACTGCCCACTACAGCCACTGCACACAGCACAGCCCTTGTTCCTTCTCTCACTCCATGATACAGACATCATGGTCCACCAAGCAGGTTCTGGAGGCAGAGGTCAGTGTGGTTTGCTGCAGCAACTGCAGTCTATTGAACACAGTTACATCCAGGGGCACTTGAGAGAATAATGGAGACACACAGACACAGCTCACACCTCACGCCTTCTCTGGACACACACCGTCTTACACAACAGTGTGCAGAGCAGAGGACTTCTAAGGTCTGACTGGAATCAGCCAAAGGCTGTTTAAATACAAGCACTGCTTAACTCTTTCACCACAAATCATTTTGGCCCAGAGGGCTGACTGCAGTGCCTCCATGTTCCCTCAGCCCAACAGTCCTCACCTGGCTTCAGGACATATATGATGTCTTCAGCCCTGACAGTCTTCCCTTCCCAAAGCTTCCTGCTCTCCCTAGACAGCATTTGCAAATACATCTTGTCCTTTCTCATCCCTGTGGCAGAGCAACCAAATGAAATGCAAGGACTGTGGAGACAAAATCGAATTTAGCAACAAAATAAACAGCATGGGGGCTCTCTACTGATTAGATTACACCTCTTTATAATTTATGCATTAATTCTTCCCAAGGTCTGAGATTCCCTGTCTCCCTGCACTGCAGAGATGCAGATGCCAGAAACATCACTTTGGCTAAAACATTCACCTTTCCACCAAGCAGATGAAGCTCTGATTAACCCCAGAAGAGCTCCTCTTTGTTACGCACCATCATCCATCCTCCAGAGATACACATCCCAGCGCCATTCCTTCCCATACTCAATTGTTCTTCCCAAGTCCAGTGGAGAATGTCAGACTGTGAAGCATCTGCCTTTAGTAGCATCTGCTCCTAGGTCTGCTCTCAATTCAAGCATTAATAAGAGTAATCAGTTACTGCAGCATATATATCCAGGAGCTGTTGTGTCCATAGTCACAACTCCCTAGAACCATTTATTCCGGTCCTTTGCTACACAAGAATGAGAAATTGTGAGCTTAGCACACTCAGTAAGGAAGCCTGGAAGCCACAGCTAGATCTGTCAAATCAGAGCTGGATGTGCAAGAGCAAAAGAAAGAAAAAAAAAACAAAAAACAAAAACTGTCTGAGCAAGGAGCCATACTACTCTCAGGAGAAACTAGAAACATTAAGAAACAGGAGGCAGAGAAGAGACAAGACATGCAAGGGAATGGCTGCTATGTCACCATACACAAATTGGCCTAATTATGTGTATAAATGCACCAATAGGCATGGATTTTCTGGCTGTATTCTTGACTTTAAATATTGATGCTTAGGAAGAGCTGAGATCAGGATATCTGCTGGTGGATTAGGCTACAGATTGCTCAGTCATTACCCACGGCTGGATCGCCTGCCTTGGATTGCCTTCCTCCAGAGAGCTCTGGAGCTCAGACAGAGAATTTGTTGTGTAGGTAATAGGCAAGAAAGCTCTGCCTTACACCCAGGCAGAGCTGTCTTCCTGCCCTGGGTGGAGCAGAACCTGGGTGCTCATTGGTGCAGGAAAGGGCTGGTATCATGACAGAACTGATATGAGGTAAAAATGAGGATGTGTCCAAAACAGGCAATAGCCAAGGACAGAGAAACCATGTGTTTGGGGGAATGACCACTGGGTGCCTGGGAGAATCTTCCCATGCCCTGACCCAGCTCTCTCAGTTTCACCTATACCCTGCTTTCTCCCATCCCATCCTGTCTCACCCTGTCGTCCCATCCCATCCCATCCCATCCCATCCCATCCCATCCCAGG
>VWZN01002329.1:210626-233897 GCA_013396955.1 Regulus satrapa | reverse complement strand
AGGAGCAGCAAAAGAGGAAGAAGGAGAAGCCAGGCAGAGATGCCTTCTCTCCACTCAGGGACGGGGTGGGTTGGGGCAGCCCTGCAGAGAGCTCCCCTAGTAGGATGGCCGGGCGAGGTTTGGAGACACCTCCCCAGGGCGTGTGGGGGGACAGTGGAGGGCAGGCAGACCGAGAACGCCCCTCACAGTAGAAGGCCAAAGCGGCTGAGGGACAGGGTTGGGAATGCGTGCGTGTGTAGGGGCGACGCAACAGACGCTCCCCTCTGCCCCTTCTTCAGGGAAGGACCCAAAAACTCCTGCTCAGACAGGGTAGGCAGGGCACGGCTGAGGTGGGGCAGGCTCCACCAGCCCTACAAGAAACCCCCATGGCCTGGTGGGGGCTGGCACAGAGTGTTCGTCCCACACCAAGCCACCCTGAGGAGGCTCCCTCCTGCTCAGACGGTGGGACAGCAGCAGGCTGGCTCCAGCAAGAGGACACGGCTCCATGAGGCTCTTCTTGACTGCAGCTTGTGCGGAAGAAGGTGGTGATGGTGGAAGGGATGTTCTCCAGGCTCCTGGAGGCTGTGTGTCCTTCCTGACACAGCTGAGCTTTCCAGTCAGCAACAAGCATGGCAAATGTGCTTTTGGGGCCCTGGGTCCAGTTCCTACCCGTTGCCCACCCTGTAGCACTGATCTCTGCCCTGCAGAGAGGGGGTCACAGTTCAGTATGAAGTTGGCCCAGATTTTTTTTCTCTAGGCCTTGCTGACTTGCTCCCCACATCCTCTCAGAGAGCCTTCACCCCTGCACTCAATCCTTTTCTTTGCTGTTCCCTTTGTCCCTTTATCAGTCCATTCTTTCCAATGTAGCCATCTCTTCCCCAGGTCCTTCCAGCCTTCTACACCTTCTCCATTTCCCTCTACCTTTACCTCCTCGCTTCACCATTCCTTGGTCCCACCATACCTTATTCCCCCCTACTGTGTCTGCCCCTCCTCTCGTTCTCAGTTCCTTTTCACCTTCATCCTGCATCTTCCCCTCCTTCCTTCAACCCTGCCAGGCAGAGCCTCCTCCAGCTAGGCAGGCTGATTAGCATTGCAAACACACAGAGGCCTCCTCAGCCCGACATAATTCTTCATTTGTCAGTCATGAATATTTCACACCTGCCTCAAGAGAGATTTATTCAGCATGGAAGAGTGGGGAGGGGGAGAAGGGAACATGGTACTGCAGCATAAACTGGGGCAGCACCAGCAGATATGAGAAAAGGGCTCTGCCCCACAGGAACAGCATGCCTAGAGTCTCACTTTCAATCTCCTGGGTGCAGGACCCCAGCACAGGCTTCTCCCCAAGGCTGTTCTTGGAGCTAGAGGGCAGGTCTGTGCCCAACCTAACTCCTCACCCCTCATTCTCCACAATTTTCAGTGAACTAAACCCCTGTTTTCTCTGCCAATAGTCACCAAGCCAGAAATAAAGCATAGAAGGTTTTAGTCTTGGTTTGGCCCCAGAATTCCACCTTGCCCTGGAAAAAGGCAGCATTAAGGGACTTGCCAAAGCAAAGCCAGAGAGGCTTTAGAAACTTCAGTCTCTCCACACTTTTTCCCAACAAAGAGGTTTTTGAGGTTTCATCATGCCCTGCCCTCTGCCAGGGCCAGCCAGGGGAGAGAATGCATAGGACAGACCTAATCCAGAGGTCTATGCAATCAATCAATAAGAGGAACGTGGTGGGAGATCTTCTAAGTGGTTGTAACCAGCTCCACATCAAGTTTTCACTATGTCAGAGGTTTCCCTTCAGCTAAAGCAGTCCACATTCCCTAAAGAATAACCTTGCTTTTTGGGAAAGAGCAACCAGGGCAAAGGGAGGGTAGTGACCATTTCTCTCACAAGATCTACCTTGATGGGCCTCACTCCTGCTCCTCAATAACTAGGAGGAATGATGGCCACTAGAAAGAGCAGGCCTTTGGTATATAACACATACCCCTTTACACACATGACCGTGAAAAGCAGCTGAGACCACATCTGGAGCAAGGGAAAGGGGGACTCTGGAAAGAAAGAAAGAAGGAATGAGGTTTATGGGGTGATTGGTTTAGGTTCTCTTTGGGGTATGTTCCCTCTCAATCTGGTAGGAGTCTCTCATAAAATCACATCGGGATCAATGAAAGGAGCAGAGAAAACAGGGACAAGGACAGGAGAGACTTGGAGGGAGGAGGTTAAATTCCAACAAACTGGCACATACACAACAGGTGTTTGCTCAGAAAAATACAGTAAAATTGTCATGCAAATAGAACGTTAAATCTGCTTTCCTCCAACAGGGCTGGCATCACTTTGTGAGCCCTCATCCTGAGGGAGGGAGCAGGACAAAGAAGAAGGGAGGAGGAAGGAAGGCGAGATACTTTGTTCCCCCTCCTTGCCCTCTTCCTCCCACAGAACAGTCCATCTTGTGCAAACTTCATCCAATGGTTTTAAATGGGGACTACAGCTGGGAGAGAAATTGCTTTTTCCTCCTACCCAGCCTTATTCCCACCAGAGAAAAAAGAAGGGCCTGATGATAGCTGTATCCCTGACCTTTCTTTTCTGCATTGTTGAGGTGTTGAGGGAAAAAAAGCAGAAACCTTTACAGGTTAATGCTCCCCCCTAAAGTATTGACTGAGCAGAACTGTTTATGGCCACACAGCAGAGAAGCACAGGAAGGGAAGAGCTGGGGAGAGGAACAAGACTCCATTCCCCCTTACCTGTCATCCCCCTTTTCCTGTCCAATTCTGTGCCCCAGCCATTAGTCTTTTCTGCTTGGATGGTTATCGTGCTGGAAGACCACTGAGCCTGCTCCGTGTGGTAGCTGGGGAGGTCTCTGTTGTGCCTGAGCATCTCTCACAGCATTCGCCTCTCTTGGTTTGCTGCACGGTCCCACCATGGAGGGACACCTGCCAGCGGCGATGTGACTTCCCTTTGTGATTTCCCTTCATCCTCCTGCACACAGGTGCATGCATGTGTGCACACACACCCCTTCCTCTGGGTTGGATTGGTTCTTACCGTGTGGAGTCAGTCCTGTGAACGCCTCTGGACTCAAGGCAAAATAATGCTTTGACTGCGGGAAAGCAGGCTGACAGTGAAAAGTCTTCTGAGGCAATGGGGTCAGGACCTGGCCTAGGATTGTTGCCATCAGCATCCCTACAAGGAAGAAACTCCACAGATCTTCATGGATCCATAGGTCCATAGATCTTCATAGGTTTACACTTTAGGGATACCTGCACTGGTTTTCATGCACCAGACTCTGCCTACTGCTCCCCCTCACTTACAGAAGGTGAAATTGTCATCTGTGGCATAGAAGCCAGCTCTAACAGCTGACATTGCTACTACCTGGCAGATAAGAGTCAAGTTCTCTGCATGCAACATGTAGAACCCACCTACAGAAGCTCCTACACCTTCATCCTTCACTCAGGACCCCCAAAAACACTGGGTCATCTGAGGAGCATCTCGAAGAGGAAATAACCACTTAGGGAGAGCCAACATAACATAGGCCCTCACCCTCATCCTGATAGAGGTGAACTATGGTCAAGTGTTGGGCAGATCATGGAGAAGAGGCTCACTGTGTTGCATAAAGACGTGCTCAGCAGGCAGCACTCCTGCCTGGCAGAAAAACCTTGGGGGAGAGGGTGCCAAGATTGTACTTTGTTGGGTTGCTCAAAAATGGGACTAAGTGGAGAGGGCAGTAGGCTCATTTCCAACTCTGTGACAGATCTTCTCCCCAAGAGGCAGAGGTTGGGACCTAGCAAGTGTAACTGGGATTTTGTCAAGACACGAAAGGCTCCCTAAGAAAAGTCTGTGACACCTGTGAAGAGGTGGAGGATTTAGGAGATATGTTGCTCTCACTCTCACAAGGACCTCTGAGTAGTCGAAGGATCACTGCCATCCAAATGCTTGTGTCCTCTTCTATCCTGGCACACACAGTGTGGCTGCACACACAAAGGGAGCTCCTTTTCTTCCAGGCCATCCTTCTTGAGCCACTCCCAGGCCCCATTCTCATATCCTATTTGTTCCCTGTGCTCCTGTCTTCACCCTAGGCTGACTCCTATCCATGCCAGAACATCCATATACAAGAGAAAGACTCTTTGTGAGGCCAACCCAGTGAGATGAGCAACTGAAATCCTGTTCTTAACATTCACCTGGAAGTGAGGAAGTTGGATGATGCTCTTCTCATGGACAACCACCCCACAGCCCATGGTGCAAACCAGGTGGGAAGAGCTGCAGAAGCTTCATGGAGAACTTGTTCTACTGAGGTCCTCTCCAGGTCCCTTCCTCATAGTAAGTGGGATGTGAACAAAGAGTACTAAACTGACTACACAAGGGCAGCCTGAGCATAGGTGTGTGTGGTGAGGAGGACTTCTGACCTTTAACACTCATGGAGAGATGGGAACCCTATATGTCTCTGAGAGACCAGACCTTCCTGCCTTTTCTTCCACCACTCCTTGAGGATCTGGCTTGCCATGCCAAAGAGAGCATTTACAACCCGTTTCTCCCCACCAACTGGCAGAAAACTGGCTCTGAGAAGGCCTGGAGAATGCCTGTCCCTCCAGAATTGCTGGTGTTCATCAGCAGCAACATGGCAGGTGAAGGGAAGGAGGAAGAGCAGCAAGGACACAGAGCCTGTTATACGCCAGGTCCTACCACCTCGATCCTTCACATCTCTTCTTCCTCTGAGGAGGACGGAAGTTTGTGAAGTATCTAGACAGGAAGTTCAAGCCTAGGGACCCTTAACAGAGAGGGACAGGGAAGGGCAAAGGTAAAGAAGGGAGAGAACTTCTTCTAGCAATTCCCACCTGTCTCGGAAGGGTACAGAAGAGAGAGAAAAGCCTCCACTGCTGAAGAAAATGAGGGGAAAAGTTAGTGATGGAAGATTTGGCATAGCAGGTGTACACGGTGGATAAGGAAGCTTTCTAAACCAAAGTCCTTCCCTCCCACCCAAAAGAAAAATCAGCCTTCAACAGGAACAGAAAGATGAATAGTTCACAGCTGAGTTTCATGCTCAGTGAGGGTCCATCCCTGCCCTTCTCCTGCCACCACTGCCACCCACTCCCAGGCTATTCCTGCCCACCCGCACTCCAACGTTGTTACCACAGTGTCTGAGCAGGATGCTCCTCCCAACCATCTCCAGGCAGAACAATGGTCCCCGTAACACAGTAGAGACAATTTGGCGTGTGTGTGTGTGTGTGTATGTGTGTATCAGTGTGTGTGTCTGTGTGTGTAAGGGTTGTTGTAAACTTTAAGAAAATGTTTTGTCAGTTTTGTATTTGTCAGGAGTATTTTGTAGTTGGTTTATTTTTCACAGTCAAGTGGCTTTTTTTTTCTGGTTGTTGGAGAGGGGTTCTTGGTTTGTATTGTTTCCTTGTGAGGAAGAGTCACAGCTTCTGCTGAGCAGAGACTCCTTTCCAGTAATCCAGAATGTCATGCAGATCCTCATCCTTGGCAAATTGAACTTTCTTCCGCAGGGCATGCCCAGCTGCCATGTAAACCTCCTCCCTGTGATGCTTCTTGTAAGGCCGGAATCTCTCCCAGATCTTGTGGGTGCTCTCTGAGGAGTACTCAGGGCTGGAGGAGTAGCCCGAGAAGTAGTGTCTGGGGGAGAGCTGGGAGTACGTGGAGTCTCGCTTGGACCGGGACAGTGGCTTGAGGAATGACACGCGCTGGCTCAAGGTGTCAGCACTTTCCTCATAGTACAGGGCCGGGAAGGAGTGACGGTGCTCACTGCAATGGTAAGAAGGCTTGACCTCCAAGTGGTGGATGGCGCTCGGAGACACCAAGGGAAGACGATCCAAAGGGCTGTTTAGTGGGCTGCCCTTCTCAATGTATTTGGAGTCAGACTTGCTGAGTGGTGGGTGGTCAGGCACATCCAAGCTGAAGACCTTGGCGCTCTTGATGGAGCCACTAGAGGAGACACTGCAGGTCTTTCTGGCCACAGCAGCATCAGCACTGAGTTGGCGCTGCAAAGGGTGGTGGGAGCTTTCCTTGTAGGGTGGGGAAAGAAAGCTGGGCCGCTCTAGCCCACTTGAGGAACCGGCTGGGATGGACTGGCACTCAAAGGCCATATCTGAGTCAACACCAGTCCCACCACCCAGGAAAGATGCTGTGTCCAGCTTAAGGGCATCAATACAGTTGTTGATGATCTGGTTGACCTTGTCTACCTCCTTGGCTATAGTAGAGATCTCAGCAGCTGAGCCTTGCCCATTGTCAAGCTCCCTCAGGTCCTCGTCTCGCTGGGTTCTCTCCAGCCCATCCCCGCCACCAGTCCGCACCTCAATGTAGTTACCTTTAGTGGTGACTTTAGGAGTCTCCATCCCAGCGTCCATTGACTTTGATGGGGGTAACTTCTCCCCAATCATGGAAGGGATGGAGGACATCCGTGAGACAGGAATGACAGGTGGCTCACCCAGCTTCTGGGAAGGATGGACCATGGTACTGGTATCAATATCTGATCCATAACGCATTTCCAAAATAGTTTTTTTGACATTGAGCGACTTCTGTTTCTCCTCCTGCATCCTCCGCTTCCGCAGGCAATAGTACACCACCCCTAGGACAATGACCATCCCAAAGAGGCAACCCAGGGTGGTCATAATATAGTGTGTAGTGGTGGAAGTACTGGAAATAGGATCCTCCCTGCCTTTGCTCCGGGTTGCAAAGGTCAGACAAGTATGGTTGTAACGCCTGTTGTTGCGGATAGAGGCCACACAGAATGTATAATCAGTGTGGGCCTTCAGCTTGTTGACAGTGACATATTCCTTCTTGCTCTTCAGCGTTGCAATGTCAGAAACGTAGCTGTTGTTGTATTGGACCAGCACATACATCTTACTGTAGGGCATGGGGATGGTGACCATCAGGATGGCTGAAGTGATTGTGACATCATGGAGCTTGATGCTGGGACTGAAGGAGGAGTCAGTGGTGGAAGAGGCTGGAGGCTTGACTGACAAGAAATCCCCAGGGCTGATGGCTGACCCCTCATCCAGATCTCGCTGGGAGTCAGGGGTGTAAGGAGTTGGGTTAATCCTGGAGAGGGAGGGGATGGTGCCCCCTCTGCACATGGACTGGAAGATGGTGATGGCATTGCGGTTGTGGTGAGGCCGAGGCACCAGGAGCGGATACCCGGCAAACTCCCGCGGAGTCTCACACTGGAGGCGGTCATAGTTCTTGGTGACGTTGTTGAAGAGAGCCAGCCAGTTAAGAAAGCCATAGAGGCTACAGTCACAGTTGAAGGGGTTGCCAGCCAGCTCGCACACCATCAGGTTGCTCAAGCTGGTGAAAGTGTTGCCCTCCAGACGGCTGAGGCGGTTGGATGACAGGTCAATGCTAATCAAGCTGGGGCACTCAGAGAAGGCAGTAGGGGTGACCAGCTCAATTAGGTTATGCTGCACAAAGAGGAACTGGAGACGGGCCATGCCCCGCAACATGCCCTCTGTCAGGTTGGTGAGTTTGTTGTAGCCCAGCTGTAGGACCTGGAGGTTTGACTGACCCATGAAAGCCCCATCCTCAATGTAGGAGATCTCATTCTTGGTCAGGTTCAAATCAGTCAGGTTGCCGAAGCGGTTGAGGGAGGAGTACAGCACCACTTTGAGCTTGTTCTCGTTCAGACGCAAGTCGTGCACCGTGCTGTTGATATGCTGGGGGATGGTCTCATACGGGGGCTGGTTCTGGCTGCAGATGGCCAGCCACACATACCCTTTGTCCCCCTCAATCAGCCAGCAGTCACCTCGCACGGTGCCAGGGGAAAACAAGCAGAGCAGGGCAGCTGCCCACAACCCCAGGCACAGCATGGTCTGCAGTGGCGCCTTCATCAGGTTGGGGGAAAAGAAATCCCCAACAAAAACCAACGCCAAACCTCAGGACAACAGCAAAAAGAAACTAGAGGGCAGGAACTGGGGTTTAGCAATGGAAGGGAATGAGCACCCCAGTCCTATCGGGTGTCATCACCATTATTTCTTCTTCCTCCCTGGGTCAAGCCAGGAGCATAGAGGAAGGGGAACACATGCAATCTTCTTCCAGAATACCCAAAAGCTATGACCATGGATGTTTGGTCTGGAAGGGAACAATCTTGTGCTTCTTTTCTAAACAAAAATTCAGGCCGAGGATAACGAATCTTCTTTGATGCTCACGAACAACTCACACACTTTTTNATTTGGAAGAACAAGGCAGGGCTGCCTCCTATGTCGCTCACGCTCCCCTGGTTTTTACTTCTTCTCTTCCTTCTTTCCTGGGTTCCCTCTGAGAAGCTTCAGAGCTTCGGATCAAACATGTCGAAAACAAAAATACAGAGAGGGAAAGAGCAAGTGTGCATGAGAGAGATCCATCTGTCACTGGAATCTGGAAAAGAAAACACAAGAGACAAGAAGAGGCATCATTTGGAAGGGTCTTTGAGATAAGTGTATAGACAGCAATGTTTCATGAGAAGAGGGAGATGGGGAAGAGACACATTGGGAGGGGGGGTGGTGCAAGCAGGAGAGGTGTGGTACTGCCTGCCGTGCTGATAAGCCTTTGAGGAGGGAACCCTCACGATGTATAATGTCATATCAGAGATATGCAGAAGGGTATCCAGGCTCCCTTAAGTAGTGTGATCACAGCCAGGGACCTGGGGGAAGGCAGTGGCGTGGGAGTAGAAGGGGAAGGGAAAGGAGAGTGGGAAACATAAAGCTGTTACTGCGGGGGCTCAAAACCCCTAGTGTAAACAAAGGCAAGCCCCAAGCACAGCCAAAGCCATGAATTTTCAGCTGCCTGAAAATGATGTACACAGAATTCATGAAGCAGGGAAAATGCAGACAAGCTTCTCCCCCCCCACACCCCCCACAAAAAAACGCCAAACTTTTTTTTTCCCTTTCCCTCCTTCCCTGATGCAAGAGGGATAAATAATTCAAGCCACGTGTAACCACTTCTGCTCCAAAAATTGTTCCTGACTCTTGGTGCATGGACAAGGCTGTTGAGGTGAACCAGTCTGGCTTGAGCATAGTGGGGGGGGGATGGGGAGCAGGCAATGTGTCAAATACCAGCCTCCAGTCTCTCACCCGACAATGCCAGAACTCCTAATCTCAAGCACATCACCCACCTACCCTCCACCAAAGAGAGGTGAACAGTCTACACCTTTGTACTTTGCTACCTCTCCTTTGGGGGCTATGAACACTGCCCCTTTGTAAGAAAACACACCTCACAGACAAAGTGACATTTGCTTGTTAAACCACAAGAAATGTATTTCTGGGCTCTGGGAGAGCTCCTGGTTCTGACTGTGAAATGCAGCCTGGAGCACCTTTCTCTCCAGCTACAGCTTCAAGCCTTCTCCCACTCTGCTGAGACAGGGGTGTCCTCAGGCAGCACAGAGGAAATAATTTCATACAGCAGATAAAACATGTGGGTACTGTGCTTTTTTTTTTTTGAGGAGAAAGGAAACACTAAAAAAATCAGAGAAAAGGATTATTGGTTAATGAAAAAGAAAGATCCCCTCTTGCCCCTTTTATTTTTGGGGGAGTCTGCTCAATAAAGATATCGCTGAAGCTTTTGCTGCAAAAGCTGAACCAATTTCTAGCACAGAGACACAAAGAGCAGAAATAAAATGAAGAAAGATAAATGAAGGAGGAGTGAACCCTTGAGGAACAAGGCTTACGTCTGTGGAGAAATCTGAGCTGATTTGGGTCTGTGGAATTACCAGGCCAGCTGGATTAAGGGATCAGAGATAGTGTCACAGAGAAACACTTAAATATTCAATAATCCAAAAAGTAAAGCCAAGACAGAGAAGAGAAGGGGGAGAAGAGCTAGACCAATGGAAAAAACAGAGAAAAAAAAATCTCCATTCCCCACAGCTCATCATCTGAGGCCACCAAACTCATGTCACTTATGGTCATCATATGGTGGCCTTCAGCTGCTGCCTCAGCT
Source organism: Regulus satrapa (assembly GCA_013396955.1). Taxonomy (NCBI): domain Eukaryota; kingdom Metazoa; phylum Chordata; class Aves; order Passeriformes; family Regulidae; genus Regulus; species Regulus satrapa. The sequence continues at coordinate 224,020 of VWZN01002329.1, read as the reverse complement.
TTGCCTCAGCCAGCAATGAAGCAGAAGGCAGAGGTTTTAACAGTCTTTGTTTTTCAGCCTTGGAATCCAATGAGAAATAATTTCCTGACACTGTTCCCCCAGATGCATCAGATAGAAGGCACATCTGGCTCTCCACAAGTTGGGACTCACAGGCCTCTGATATTCTTCAGCACCAGTCCCCTGCCTTGTTCCACCATTTCCAGAGGTAACTCCATGCAGAGACACAGCCAATTCCCCACACCATCTCTACCCCTTTACCTTCACTTTACTTGATTTCTTCCACTGAACAAAGGAGGGGCAGATACTATCATGCTTTTTGCACCTTGGTGCCCTAAGTATGTCCACCCCAGGCAGAAGTCAGGGGCAACCCCTAAACAAGTGGAAAGGTTTAGGAATTAGAGATTTTAGCCAGCATCATTCTCTCAGCATTATGTTCACCTCACCAATTACTCTGTACAATATCCAGCTCTACAGAGGAACATCCCAGCCTACTTGCTGTGACCCCTTCTGGTAGAGCAGACGAGAACAAAAGGTGTGCTGGAGTTCACACATAGAATAGAATCTACTTGTTCATGGTGCAGAGAGAAACTCTGAGGCCAGGACCATATTCCACTGCAACAACCCCAGCAATCCCTGAGAGCCACCCCATCCCACTCAAGGAGTTGCACTCAGGCAGGACAGAGGGGGTTTGGAAGGGCAGATGTCCTAGTAGCCTGGAAAGGAAAGACGTGGATGAGTGAAATGGAAATAAAGGTGGGGTTTATCAAAAGATGGTGTTGCTATTTGCCAAAACCAGGGGGACCATGAAGAAATTCCTGCTTCCTGTCTACCTGCCACCTAGGCTGTGTAGCCTTGCCTCAGCCACAGGCCACAGGAAGAGTCAAGCCAAACTCATTGGTCCCCTTGGGTCCTCAAGGTAACCATGTATGAGAAATACACAGACGGTGACATTCTTCCCCCAGTGGTTCCTGTCTCCCCACTATCATGCTGGTTTTAAGGGCCCTGAGTCCAGCCCAATCCATGGCTCACTGCACCCTTGCCCATGGCCCAGCAGCCCTTTTCAGCTCAGCCCAATGCCATCAGACCCTGCTACAGCGATGCTGTAGGAGTGCTGGTCTCCAACTCTACCACAGCCTTTCCTGGCCCTCTAGGGAACAGATGCTCCCTGACCCTGGCAATTCATAGCCAAAGGGAGGTCGGGAATGAGGGGCAGCACTGTGCCCTTCTTTAACTGTCTACAGCCAAAAGAATATAAATCACACAGCACTGTAGTCCAGCAGCACAAGGAAGCAACACTCTGTCCTTTTTGCTGGCCTGAAAGGTGCTGACACTGGAGTTGGCTGTTTCACTCTCTTGCTTCTCAGGCAACAGAGCAAGAAGGCACAGGGATGGAGTGTGGACAGGGAAAACAAGAACAAACAAGTCCAACACAGCGGAGAGCCAAGGAAGGGGGATGCAAGAGTTGTGGAGAAGTTATGGGCAAGAGAAAAAGTTAGAAATCGGGACATGATTCATAGGGGAGGTACAGGATAACCAATTCCATGTGCTGGGCTTCTTTAGTTGTAGGATTCCAACACTCTTCAGTGTCACCCAAGATTTACAATAAGCCCTTGGCTCCTGGCCATCCTCATGTATGTGCGAACATGAAGGAACAGTAGTGACATTGCACCCGTGGAAGCTGTGCTCTCCTTGGCTGGCACAAAGTCAGCCTATCAGCCCCCAAGTGATTTCCCTCTGCTTCATTCTCTATTAATGGATACCTCGATCTTCTCAGTATTTATCTGCAGCACTGGAGAAGAGTAGAAGGCCACAGGGATGGTTCCATGGTTCAGAGGAAAGAAAGGAGAAGGGAAGGTGAAACAGAGGGTCCCAAATCTGAGTCAGGAGGTAGGTGTTGATGGCCACAAACATCCCTTTGACTTGGAGGTCAATGTGGCACAGGGGATGACACCAGATTGAGGCCACTAGTAAGACGGCAGCTTAAAACACAGCCAGTGAAAAGTATGGACAGGATGGCAGGATAGGAGGCACAGAGGCAAACTGGGGCCTGAGGGAGCGGAAGGACCATAACTGAGAGAGAATACCAGGCAATCAGAAAAGTCACATACAGCTGCAATTTGGGCCTAAAATTCTGACCCTGTCAACCTTGTCCTCTTGGGGCCCCGTGCACTGGAAAAAACAGCACTTAATTCTACCATTGCTTAAACGGTGCTAAGAGCCTCCCATTTGAAATGCATGCATTAAAAACCTGCCAAACACTCTTGACTCCTCTGGGGACACCCCGAAACCAGGCCAAAGCTCCTGCTGCTTTCTTAAGCTTCATGCTGCAGCTGAGCATCATCCCTCTTCCCAGCTCAGTGTGCTGCCTGCTCCTGGCAGGCCTCAGGGCACAAACACCATCTCCAAGGGACTCTGCCTCTGCCTCCTCTTCTTGGCTTTAAGGTCCTTCCAGGATTTCTCTATTTTCTGAAAAACAAGCCTTTCCCAGAGGTGCTTGGCACTCGAAATCTATGCCTTATCTGAAGGGACTCTCCCTATCTGTTGGGTAGTTTCTGTAATTCACAGTGCTCTGAGCATCACTGCAACCACCCCAAATCACCACCCAGAGACTGTCCTTGTTTTTGCACCTGGCTCTAGTGGAAGTAGAGTGCCTTGGGAGAAGCTGTGGCACTTACGTGACAGCAGTCCCTTCCCTCTCAGCCCTGCTTCTAGGGAATTATTGCAGGAGTTACCTTTGAGTTATGCAGCAAAGAACCTGTGACTGTTCCCAGAGGTGCTCCAGAAGCTCTGACAAGCCCGGGACCAAGAGAAGAGGGAGCAGGAAGCCTCATGACCTGTGGTTTTGTGGCAGGGAAGAGTGGCACAGTTGTGCATACATGAGAGAGAGAGAGAATGCCTTCTACTGTAGAGTCTCTGATGTTCACAAGGGTTGAGCTCACACAACACTCTTTCCTTTAATGGGTCCCAATGAAGGCTTATTTCTCACATTCTCTCTTCTCTAATTTATCTCCTATTTTCACAGAACACGTAAGATCTCAACATCTCTCAGTTCCATCCCAATGTTACGTTTGTTTGAAATTAACGCTGTAGCTTCAAAAATCCTGAGGTCAAAAGAGCTGTACAACCACACTAGAAAGTCATGCTACAAAGAGTGTTCCCATGTCACTAACCAGACAAAGCCTTCATCCCTTACAGGCGCTGAACTGATTTCAGTGCGTCCTGCTGAAGGGTGTCCACTCAATCTTAGAGGCTCTGTGAATTTGGCAGAGTGCTATTGCAAGAGAAATCTCATTTTTCAGCTCTGGGCAGGTTCATTTCACCCTATACAAATCTACAGTGCCTGTGGGTAGAAAACTCATTCCTCTGAAAGCTGGGCTGGCCCTGACGTAAGTAAGGAGGAAGACTTCAGCTCCCAAACTCCAGCTGTCCCTGACATCTGGAAGCCCAAACCACTAGAATCCCAGCAGGACACTGGAAACTAAACAAGACCCCAGCTGCTTCTCACAGGACATCACTGCAATGATATTCACAAAGCTCAAATTCCAGCCAGCAAGAATGGGACCCTGCGGAGAGGAAGGGAAAAGGGAGGAAATACAGGCTGCTGTACTGTCCCAAGGCCATGCTGCTCTGCGGTCTTGCCCTTTGGCCAGTTTGGGAAGGAAGAATTCAGAAGGAAAAATTCAGAAGGAAGAACTCACACACCCAGGCTCAAAGAAACACACTGCCATTGAATCCAAATCTTTGCTGGGACAAACAGCTTATAGACTAACCATGAAAAAACCCCACACGTCGCTGTATATAAAGCCTCTGCTCTCCCATCGCGCCTCCCCAACAGTGATTAGATGCCTAATTTGTTAGGCAGCAAGAGAGAGAGAATGGGAAGGCTCAAGGGAGAAAAATGAAGCAGCTCAGAAGCATGAAAGAGAGAGCTTTAGAAGCATAAATCTTATTTTAGAGTGATAAATACTGGCAGAAAGGTCTTTCATATGCCTGTGGTTCCCTGGCAGGCCAGAAAGCCACTTTTGTTTTCCAAAGTGAAATGGTTACCTTTTGTATTAATATGATTATTGAAGATTAAGGCGGATTTGCATCAAGACAGCTCCACCCAGACATCCTGTAGCAGCAATCCACAGAAGCGTGTACAAGGGGGGTAGGCTTGGGAAACAGCCTTCTCCAGGTAGAAGAGCATTAGAGGTGTCACAGAAAATATTATCAGCAACAAGGCTGCCTTCAGTGCTCTCCCTCCAGAGCGGGGAGGGGGGCCTGGGAAACACATTCCCCTTGTCATCCCACGAGCCCCGACGCGAGGCAGTAGAAAGGCTTAGAAATAATTCCTGCTGGCCATGGGGGAGGGAGCACGGGGGCTGTGCGACTGTCTGTAGGGACCTGCCATAGGGAGCGCCACAGCAAGGCTGGCTCTGCCTGGTGCCCTGGCGTGGCTGTGAGTCACTGTAGAGAAACTCGCGGCACTGTGGGCTCCAGGAGGGCGAGGTGGAGGGGGAGTGCGTGCGGAGGAGCCGCTGTAGGTGATGGGGTGGTTGTGTGGGCTGGGGGTGGATGTGGTTTAGTCACTCTGAGAAGCAGAGAATCGGTGAAGGTGGCTCCTGGGGAGGGAGGAATTGCCATGGAGAACCAGGCGAAGGCTGTTTGTGAGTTTGTGCGTGCGCGCACGTGTGTTTGCATGCGGCAGGCACCTCGGAGGAAGGGGTGGGAGTGTTTGCCCGTGTGAGAGGCGCTGCAGGGGACGGGGTGGCAGTGCAGGCTGCCTGTGGGCGTGCAGGGATCATGGGAGACAAGCTGTGTGTGCCTGGGAGAAGGGCTGGAGGGAAAGGGGTGGGAACGCTCCTTCTCTCCGTGCGTGAATCACGGTAAGGGAGCAGGGTGTGAGGGCAGGCTCTGTGCATGTGCAGGTTCGAAGGAGCTGCTCTAGGGGACAAGGAATGACCTCTGCTGTCTGAGAGCTGTTGAGGGGTAAAGGGACGGGAATGGCAGCTCTGCATGAGCGCGTGTGTGAGCTGCTGCAGGCAACAGGCCAGGAGTGGGGCTCTGGGAGCATGCAGCAAGCAGGGTGGGAGCACTGGTACTGTTCGTGCTCCCGTGCAGCACTCCAGCACGAGACCAGGAGAAATCCTTGGGCTGTATGTGATATTACTGTGAAGACCCCCACCTCCTCCGGGTCATTATGACGCCTCTGCTGTCCTGTGCTGGCCTTGGTTCCCTATTTCATTCAACAAGTCCTGGCTCTCTCCAGTCTGACTATGAACAGCAGGAAGCCATCTGAGAGATACCCTCACTCAAACCAAGCATACCTCCAGTATTTCTGGATGCTAAAAACATGCCCGGCAACCCAGGAGTGTCAGTTTAGAGTGCCCCCAAACATGCTACCCAGCAGGCAGGGCAGGAAAAGGGCACGGTCCTGGAATTGCAGCTCACCACAGCCACTTATGGGGAGAACTCGGAGCCTAAGGGGTCACATAAATCCTGGAGTAGCAATGTACTTCCTGGCATGCACTGGCAGCCATTTGCCCTGTGTAGGACACCTCCAGGCCTGCAAACTCCTGCAGGGCACAGGCACCTTCATCGTCCTCTCGCCTTCCAGCTAACCTTGTCCTGGGTGGCCACCTGAGAGAGATTCTTCACCGGCAGCAAGACCCTCAGCCCCTCAGAGCTCTTCCTCTGGTCAACACATGCCTGGATTCAGCAAGAGGAGTAGCCCCACAGTGGGCAGGGCATTATGTTTCCACACGGATGCTTCTGCCTTCCTTCCATCCTCCACCCGCAGGCAGTGGCACAGCTCAGCCCTGCTGGGGAGGGACCCTCCTCCCGGCCGGCTCGCCCACCTATATTTCAAGCTAGCATCTGACATGCATTTTGACACAACCGTGCCTCCCCTCTTTTTTCCCCACTACCTTGCCTTGTTTAGAGCCTGGTTTTTTCTTCCATTGCCAAAACACAATGACTGTTATAATTAACAGATTATCTCAGTGCGACAGCTGCAGTCCTTTGAAAATTAGGTTGAATAACAGGATCCTGCCGTATGGTAATTTCTTTTCATCTCTCAAATATTTTCTCTCTCTCACTCTCGTTTCTACCTCATTTCTATTTTTCTTTCTTTCTTTTCTCTTTCCCCCCTCCTACATTCCACCAGCTCCCCGATTGCATGAGCAGTATCTTTGGGGTAAGATGGGCTGAAGGGCTCTCTCTGCCTTCATCAGCTGTTTTCATTCCCCTTCTTTTACTACCACACCTCACAGAGAAGCAGTGCTTGCAAGAAGGTTCAAAGACTCGTCAGGAAAATACTTGCCCACCAGAGGCAAGGTCAGGGGGCCTCTCTGAAGCCCCACTACTTCAGAAAGGCAGCCCAGGGAATTTCATGGGGGGGAAAAGGGGGGGAGAAACTGGGATGCAGTAGCCTGAACCATTGCATGCAGCTTTGCCCCAGGGAGCTGAGTGCAACGGTGCAGCTGAGTGGCTTGCAGTGAGGTAGCCAGGGTGCTGTACCCACCCACTACCCGTCCGCCTTCTTGCTGACTCAGTATCTGCCCCTGACTCACCACTTGCTCACTGAATGGGGACTGGCAGTACTTACACGGCATCCTTCCCTCTCGCTCAGGCAATAGCTCTGCCACTTACCACCCCCTTTCCCATTATCCACCTACATCTGTCTCTCTCTACCGACTCAATCAACCCAAGACAACCAGAAAAGCAACTTGCTGGGGATTCGGGGTTTCAAAACCAAAATAAGAACTCCTTCCAGCTGGACCCAAATTAGAGGCTCTGGAAATCTCCTCCTCCAGGACTAGAGATCCCCTGGCCATAGCTGTAAACAGGACTGATCCATTCACAGAAGTGGCTGGGCTCCTCTGTCTCTGCTTGGGCAGATGAGCTAGCACAGGGCATTTCAGGCTGTGAGGATGACCAGCCAGACATGTGGGATGGGTCTGTTGGAATGGTGTCCAGGATTTGGCAACTGAAAGGTTTCAAGTTCATTGTGTTCTGGACTTAAGAAGTCTGCAAATTTGTTGTTGACTGCAGCAAGAGCATTAGTTAATTAACTCATGCAAAATGCCTTGGTCCTGCACTGCTTATTTCAGCCATGTCTGTAATTTATACAATATCATCTGTTACACTTAAACACCACTTTTTCCTTTTGAAAAACAGGGAGGGATTCCTCCATACCACATGTCCATCACAGCCTAACACACCTCTGCAGAAGCCAGTTCCAGCTGGGTCCTGGGCCTCCTCCTGCCTCCTCAGCACAGCCATTTCCTCTCCTCCCATGGAGTTCCACCTCATTTATTTCCTTAATCCAAACTCGGTAGAACAGAAACTCTTTGTCACCATTATTCTGCCAAAAGCCAAGTAGTTTTATAACAAACACTCATCCATTCCATTGTGTTTCAGCAGTCTCCAGCAATGCTGCTCCTCATTGTCCATGATCTCTCTCTTTTCATCCTTTGCCATCCTCAACCCCGCATTTTCTCTCTGCTTTCACTCCAGGCCCTGTGATAGCTCATGGCACTTACAGCACATCTTCTCATTCATTCACTGTCACTTACCCAAATGTTACCTTCATTTATTAATTCTTCTTTTTTCTAGTAGCATCCCTCCTTTGAGTGCTTTGTACAGTCCTACTTACGTATCCAATAATAGTATTTTCCCAATGAGTGAGTCATATACCCCTTTGCTGACATTTAGAATTCTCCTTGTTCTTTGAAACACGTTTATTCATTCCCCATCTCTACAATTATATATGTCTACTCATGGCGCTGCATTTCCTACAGCAGCTGTGCAGCAAACAGATGATTTGTGCAAATAACCCAGCAAAATACTTTTTCCTCCTGGTACCTTGACATCCCCCATTTTAATTATGTAGGCCAAAGCTAATTCAAGCTATGATGCAATCAAAAATGGGGGACAGCTTAATTTTAAAAACACCCCACCCTTTCCTCTGTTCTTGCTCAGTCCAGTTTTCCATCTTATTTTCCCACCTATTCTCTGCTCTGCCTCTTTCAGTTCTGTCAGTAGCAGAGTACATGGAGGCTGCAATTGTTATTGGGCCTCTGATTTCATAGGTGCTGAAAATATTTTCAGTAAGAAACAGACTTTACTTNAAAAAAAGAGCATTACTCAGCTAATACAGGCACATAAATGTCTTACCCACTAACCCATGTACTAGGTACTTCTTGGCCAGGGAATGATGCTTACCCTCCTAAATCTCTCTCCAGGTAGCCCTAGAAAGCAATTAATCAGACAGCCCCTCCTTGCTCCTCACTGTGGCCCTGCTCCTTCCCCCACAGTACTTTGTTTCTCTTCGAGTCCTTAGCCACCCTCGTATATTCCATATTTTATTTATTCCTTACTACTCCTCTTAATTTGCATAGGCCAAACCCTAAGCTCCGGAGTCACCCTGACTCATTTCCTACCCAGGAAAAGCAACGATTTATATCAGTGGGAAAGCCTGTGATGTCAGTCTGGACAGAGATTGATTCTGCACGGGAACTCCCGAATGATTATTTCTTGTTGTCACTCATTCAGGTCTCCATTTAGCAACACACTTAAGCATGCACCCAACTGTAAACCCATGCAAGTCCCATTCAGCTTCTCAATTGCTTTCTTCTGCAACATCTGTGTTGATGGTTCCCACATCTTCCAAACACAACAGAGTCTCCCTCTGTGCTTCCTCTTCCTAACCTCTCTGTTACCCACTCACCAACATCCTTCCTCTTGCTCTGAGAAATTCAGTTTTTTCCTTTTTTTTTTTTTTTCCTTTGCTCGTTTGGATTTTCTTATTTTCACTGCTGCCCGGGGACTCTAGCTTGTAATTTCACCTCCCTGTTCCTGAGATTCCTACATTAAATAAAACACCGACTTCCCCCTCTTCTCTCCAGCGTTCTGAAATACTGAATTGGGCCACTAAGGAGAAAGCTATTGGCCAGGACTGCTGTTTCTGATATTGAAACAGAGCTGGCAGTAATATTTACAGGCGACTTTGAAAGCTCCAAGGATGGCTTGTGGCCAAAAATGATGATATCCACCCCCTCTTTTTTTTTTAATGATGTCTTCCTATGACTCAGTCTGGTCCATAAGTCAAAATAAGATTTTTTTAATTTTTTTTTTTTTTTTTTTACCCATCCTCCCTTTAAGCAATGAGAACAAGAGCCTAAGAACAGAACGCTGTAGCATCACAGACAGGACAAGTTACGTCACGAGTAATGCAACTTGGGGTGTCCTTGGTAGCTTTAAAAGAAGCAGAACAAAAGGCTTATGTCCTCTTTCCGGAGAAATGAGTTTTGGCAGAGCTAAACTGGCAATTGCCTGAGTTTTCTAAACTTAGTTTTATCTGTAAGCAAAGCAAGAAACACGCGGGAAGCAGAGACACGGTGACCTCAGGGGCTCATGACTTCCCAGGCTCAGCAAGGAGCTGAGCCGTGCCCTTTATTTTCCACCCATTGTGTGGAGGCAGAGCCTCAAATAAAGGGACAGTGGTGTCGGGGGAACTGTGCCAGCTGTTTCCAAGCGGGGCTGTGGCGTACCAACCCAGCCTGCCCACTCATCCGCACCTCTGCCTCCAGGCACGCACTCCGCAGCAGAAAACAGCCACTCAAACCTTTGATAAACGGGCAGTTCAGCCCGAGCCCACTAAGTTTGCTCCTTGCCTTGTTTGTCTGCCAGTGACAGGGGAAAAAAAATGCGTGTTTGGAAATTGGCAGTGTTGCATATAGCATTACCGGGCTGGAGTTATACTGACTGATAGACTGCTACAGGAAAAAAAAAACAACTAACCAAACCAAAAACACCACTATGCCCCCCAAAAAACCAACCCTCCCCTCCTTTACAAACCAACCAACAAAAAAACCCAAAAACAAAAAACAAAAACCAAACCCCAACAAACAAAGAAAACCTAAAGAAATCCAACACAACACCAGGAAAAATCAAAACAAAACAAAAAAAGCAGAAGAGGGGAGCAGGCTGAGAGCTGTGAAGAAGGGTGGGGTGTGAGCGGGGGAGAGCCAGGCAAGGAAATAGGGAGAGAAATGAAACAGTACTGTATCCGAGAGTAGCTACTATGATGATGGGGACATTAAGAATATGATAGATAGGCAGGGAAGGAAGGCAAGCAGACAGAGGAAGGTGCAGAGAAAGAGACAGAGACGAGGGAGGGAGGGAGGGAGAAGGAAGAGAGAGAGGCAGAATTAATTTAGGAGGAATATATTGAAAACATAATCTTCTCAACAGAGTTAAAAAAGAGAGCGAGAGAGAGAATTAAACAAACAGCGACAGGAAACTGAGAAAGAATAACTTTTTTTTTATGAGCTTGTTAACATTTGTGAAGTTAAGTAACCCTAAATTTATGCCATTAATTTGCATGTATTACATTTTTTTTTCTGTGCTGCCAGTTTATAGTCTCTGTGAAACCTTTAAAAAGTGGCTTTTTTTCTCCTTTTCCCTTCGCCTGTGTTAATTAAGGCTTGTGATATATGTATATTTTTACACTGCTGCTGTGCTCTAGCATTTAATCATGAAATGGCCCTTTTTGCCTTTTCTTCAGGCTGCTCCTGCCTCATCCTTTCCCCTCCACAGAAACCTGAGGAGGCCTGCGGGTCCACCCACCTGCACCGATCTGCAAGCATGCCTAGAGCCAGACTGAGCGAGATCCCATGCTCCCAGGCCGGGATTCTCCTGTCAAACAAGGCAGCTTTCACCACAGGGAGAGGATCTTCAGCTGCTGAAGGGTTAACAGTTCCAATGCACTAGGGCATTCACATTGCCATACTGAAGCACACGGTATTTACACATTAGCAATCACTGGGGAGCCATAAATCGGATTCTCAGGGGAAATCCAGCCAAAGAACAGAGTGAGATTCCTAATGAAGGAAGTTGCAGCCAAAGCTGGGGGAGGCACAAGTGACAGATACCCTCTAATCTGCTGCCGGAATTAAAGGGGATGCAGGTCATCCTCCAGGACTTTAGCAGCACCTAGAATTATCCAACTTAGGATGCACACAGAAAGAGCTGCTGTAGAAAATGCGAGTCCAGTTTCTCCCCTGCTTCCAGGGGACTGTACCACGCCAGTTCTCAGGGGCAGTGTCCCACCTCTCCTCCCAAGGACTCTTCTTTCTGGGCAGACAGATCTTAGATCTCTCTGCTAAGCACACTGCTGACTTTGGAAGTGCCCAAGGCCAACACAGAGTATAGCTGGTGGAGCCCTTTTGGCAGCTCTCCCAGCAAGCATATTTCTGAGCTCAGCTGGACAGGAGTCCTGGTCCTAAATGTGCTTTGATTGCTTTGCTCCCCTCCAAAGGCTCTGTTTCTCCCAGCTGTAAGCAGAGTTTGCTGAAGCAAGAAGCAGGTTGCTGAGCCTGGTTTGGATGCTGTTTGGTCCTTAGTGGAGCTGATGGGACTCATCTTGTTAAAAGCCAGCTGAGCTGAGAGCATGAACAGTGAACATTCAGACCTAATCACCCTCCATGGGAGAGACAGCAACTGGAGGAGGGAATAAGGGGGATTGCTGGTCACAGCACAGGTCCATGCCCTATGGAGGAAGCCTGTGATCTCCGTGGGGTCTTTGAGAGGCATATGAGAGGTCTCTGGAGGGTCTCTGCTGAGCTGGAGTTGGGAAGGAGAGGTAGGGGAGACAGACCAGGCTTTCCACCCTGTCATTTATTTTGCCATATGGGGGTGTTGAGCACCAGAGAGGATATTCTGATTTACTCCCTGGCTTACTGTTGCTGTGGCAACGGGAGAAATACAGGCCAAACTAGGCTGCATCTGCAATGTGGTGGTAATAGGGAGTTTGGATTCCCGTGTGTGTGTGTGTGTGTGTGTTTGTTTGTTTGTTTGTTTGGCTGTTGCAGGAGCCACATGGTAAGAAAGCACTGCTGCGGTGAAAAGGGAATGAGGTCTCAATTGTACCCAGACAAATACAGCCTCCTCTCATGCAACAGCCAAACAGTCATGCACGCAGACCTACTGACAGCACACAGCCCAGGGAATGCCAGCACACACATGTGGCCTTTCTTCCCACCGCAAGTACACCCCTGGAGCTGGGGGTTCCCAGCTGCTCTGCCACCCTTAAAAGAAGACAAACTTCTTGTTTCATAGGTACAAAGCCCCTCTGCACCAGACACTTTGTAACTGGGCTGTGAAATGCAGCTAAGGGTCGAGGGTCGCCCTGATGTCAGCAAGAGAATCTCCTCTGCTGTCAGACCCACACATGCCAGTCAGCTGTGATGCTAAGGGATCACAATCCCCCCACTGGTTACTGAGAAAATACTCCTCCCTGCAAATACTCCTCCAGCACATTGTAGTGACAAGTTCTTACCTCCCCCCCACACACACTCCCCAAGCTGATCAACAAAACAAACTCAGCCCTTTCTCAACAGTCATCTCCCCAGTTGGGAGAGATGGCCTTCATTGCCAACATCAGAGCGAGCCCTCAGGTCACATAGATTGGCCTGCTGCAGATACCAGCCTCGGACCGTGCAGACTCATGAGTCTGCCAGCTCAATTCCCACCCCCAAAAGCAAGCTGTAGAGCACAGTTAAGTACAACCTCTTTTCCTTCCCTCTCCTCCAACCTGCTGGAACCTGAGTATCACTGGCCTCTGGAGGAAGGTTCCGTGTCCACTTCATCCAAAATATCGGCCCCAGAGACATACTTTAGGTTAAGTGGAAGGAAGGAAATTATTTTCCAACTGCCCTTCATGGCCCCAAAGCTACTCCCTGCAGTGCTGGAAGTACAGAATAGCCTCGTAGCATGACAAAGTCACTATTCAGCTGTAATACCATGATCTGTTCTTCTTCATCCCACAGTCCATAACAGGCTGAAGATAGCACAGGTGCAGGGAAGAATGGCCTGGTAACAAGCATGGTTTGCTCAGACACAGAGACTTTGGAGTTCCTGGAAATCAGACTCCAAATCACCTTTGGGGATCCTCCGTTGCAGCTTTTGCAAAGGAGGGACATGGCAGAGATAAACTGAATTTCCTCAGTCTGGCAGAGGCGGGATTTCTCTATGAGGATAACACACTTGGGGTGAGACACCAGCAAAGACAAAGGGTGTCACTGAAAGGCTGGTGATGCCAGTAACCTGTTGGCTTCTGCTAATAGTGACACCGAGATTAAAAAAAAAAGAGTGTGGGGGGTGGAAACAAAGGCACTGAAGTTGAGTTGGAAAAGTTGAGGTGATGGAGATGAGAGGCTCTGCAGGTATGAAAAGCTTCTACAGAACATTGTGCAGAAAGGAGATGTCCAGCTCGATCCCAGTGAGGACAGCCACAGGGAATGTGTGGTGGCTGCTGGTGTGCTGCAGGAATGCTGTGAGTTTGCAGAATGCCTGCCACCCAGGTTGTGCAGGAGAGGTGAGACAGGGTACAAATTCCCCCCCCCACC
>VWZN01002329.1:178881-210520 GCA_013396955.1 Regulus satrapa | reverse complement strand
CCTTTTTTTCCCCCACAACCCATACCAAAAAAAAACCAAAAAAACAAAAAAAAAAAAAAGGAAGATAAAATAAACACTTCATTTCTAACCTAATCAGCCCTTCTCTCACTAATTAGCACCCTCTGAGCACACCCACAGGCTGTGAGAGATACTCTGGGGCTGATAATGACCCCCAACCTGCAGTTGCATATGCTGAAGGGTCAGCAGAGCCAAGAGCAAGCCGTGGGGAGGCAGGGAACAGAGCGACCTCTGCCATTGTGTTATTTTCTCTGAAATGTGGGATGATGGAAAGGGGACGTCTCTTTTTTGGCAGGGTCCCTTGTGTGTGCATGTGTGTGTGTTTTTCTGTGAGAGAGGGTGAGTGTGTGTGTGTGCACGCATGTGTGTCGAGAAGGGGGGAAGCTGGAGAGGTTCGGAGGGAGGGGACTGGAACAAAATTCTGGCTCTGAGCCCAAACCTGAAACACATGCCAATTTGTGCCTCTTGCTGGTGGTAATGAAGGGCTCCGTTCAGGACACACGGGACACTAATTAGGGGCTTCAAAGGCGGCTTTCTGCAGAGTGCTCTCTAAAGGGGGGCTGAGGGGAGGAAGGAGCACAAGAGGGGGGTGTTCTCCACTCAATGGAAGATTTCTGGCTCCTAGTGCTGCTGGGGAAAGCACTTTTTTCTTCCTCGCTGTCTCCCATAGCAACTCCTACCCGTGAGAGCTGAGAAGGTGCAAGCATCTGGCAGCTCTGGGCCAGCCCTCAGCAGGCAGGGCAAGCTCCGGTATGCAAAGGTGGAAACGCAGCATGGCAGAGAGGAAGAAAAGGGTGGAACTAGGGAGGCAAATTGGTGTGATTACAAAGGTAGCACCTACAGTAACAGGAATTGCCGTTAGTCCCCAGGCATTTGCAGGGACAAAGCTCTGGATCATTACAGATCAAAACTCCATAGCTGAGCCTTGTCAGCTTCATCCCATGGGGTTATTTCATATGAAAGTGTGGGTGGGGCAGACTTCGTGAATAGGACACCGTGCGAACGTGCCTCAATCGCATCAGTCTGGGCACAAGGGCTTAGCTGGGCACCAGAGTGGAACAAAAACTGCACAGGCACCCAAAGAGCCCTAGCCCACTTCCAGGAGCTTCACAGACCTTGGCCCTACAACCTCTAAGCATTGCAGATTCGCTTGTAGCTGAGTGTTGCTGTGTCAAAGGAAAGGAGCCAGGCCTCGGAATGGGTGATGTGACCCAGCCATGGGCAGCAAAGGAGGTCTCAGTTCAGCTCTCCTGCTTCCTGCCTGTTACCTGAGCCTCACACCTGCCTGCCCTCCCTCCACCAGGAGTAAATATGAAACAGCAGCTCTGGAGGAAAACAGGACTGTGCTGAGATTGATGAAACAGGGACAGAGTGTGGGAGGAAGGAGAAGAATAAATTGGCAGGGAGAGCAACAGAGTGTTAGTGAGAGACATGAAGAAAGGATGAGTGAGAAAGCTGGTGAGGAAGAGAAAAGAGAGGGTTATCATGGATTATAGTCACTGGGCCATGCACCACACAGAGAGAGAAAGTGAGGGAAAGAAAAGAGAGGTGATATGAGCACATGAAAAGGAGAAGTGAGAAGAAGCTCACATGAGGGAAAGAAAAGAGAGGTGATATGAGCACATGAAAAGGAGAAGTGAGAAGAGGCTCACAAAGAGCAAGAGAAGCAGACGGCTTGAGAGATGAGCAGTGTTTCGCTGATCCTGCATGACAGCATGTTGCCTGCCATCACTCACCACCCAACAAGCTGCCAGAATGCCCCACAGCTTCTCTTGGTTTCAGACGGAGCTGTCTTCTCTATGTCAGGCAGTCTCAGCACCACACATAGGACACCTGGACACAGCTCTTTAGGAGTCAGGACCAGTCCTGCCACGGAGAACCACAAGTACACGTTATTTAACTAAGGTGAAGCAGAAGGCTTTCAGTACTACTCTAATCCTTCTCTATTACTGTTTAGTTTTAACTAAAGTTAGTTTTTCTAACCTTTCTGCCCTCTCCTGTTCACTGTCCTCCTGTGCACCAGCCCACATATAACAGCTTATTCCAGATGACCTGCTCCATGTCTCCCATGTTCAGTGTCACCCAGCCACAAGCACGGCCACCTGCAGCCCAGAGCAGTTCAGCAGGGCTGTGCCTGCCACTGGAGACAAGGAGGGAGGAAGCTCACCCTGGAAGAAGCACCTGGGGTGAAACTGGCTGAGGTGTGACTGAGGCCAGTGACTGCCCAGAGCAAGAAGAACAGTGCAAGGGAGTTCTTAACAGCAGCTCTTGGCAACAGTCTTCACATGCATATTCAGAAATTCCCTGGTTTTTCTTACTGCTGCCCAATGGTGAATCTTGCTGCCCAGCCCGAGCGGTTTCTGAGAAGAGGTGGTCAGGTTCCTAGGCAGGCAGAATCAAAAGGGGGTTGGATGCAGAAACACCCTATGGTGCTAGAATCAGCCCTACAGCAGGTCTTGTAACTTCCTGGGCTGAGGAACATCTGGGGTCTGCTAGGATCTGCAGAGAAAATAGATCAGCCTCAAGGAGGTACAGGAACAGATGCAGTTGCAAGAATTTTTGACAGCCTTGGAAGGGCTTAGTTTGCCTTATCCAAGCATAACAACCATGGCACAGGCCAGACAAGTTCAGGGCACTCGTGTGCTGCCTCCACCCATCCCACAGACCACCAAACACTTCCCATCAGCTGCTAACAGCTGCTGAACCTTTACAAGGAAACCCACAAAAGATCTAAATCGAATGGGAGAACAGAGCTGATCACCAGCTTCCTCTGACCCTGGGGGAAAAAAGCAGCCAAGACATTCAGGCTCACAGAAAGACACCAGCCTTAGTTTCCATGGAGAGAGGAAACAGGAACACTCTCCAGCTTCCCCCTTCATCTCCCAGTTCTTCCTTCTCCCCCCGCACCTCACCTTTCTGCCCTGTGGAATCCAAATTGGACACCATGCCAAAGACAGATAAACAGGCAACTAGTGAATCACTCTTATTAAGTTTGAACTTATTATTAAAGGAAAAAATAATAAAAATGGAAAACATTAAAAGAGGGAGAGAAAATCAAAGCTGGGATTACAGGCTTAGCAAGCATGAGTGCATATTCAGCCTACACTGTTCTCTTTGTGACTCTGTCACACCGGTAGACTGCTAAGAGAGTTATTCCATTACTAACATGACAGCATTGTCCTATACAGCCTGGATTAGAAATCCCAGTGGCTGTGTGAAGGGGAAAAGTCCCTTGGCAGTGGCAGGCACTTGGCCTCATGATACCTTCCACTCGCAGCATGCTGGCCAGGCAGGGAGAAGTATTCAATTATCAGACAGGCTCTGTCTTTTCCTAGGCCAGCTTTCTTTCATTGTCTGACTGCTTTCTCCCTGGCCAGTGATGCCTGAGAAGTCTGTCACGCAAGAGAAACTCAAGATGGTCCAGGCAATTCCTGAATCAGGCAAACTTCTCACAGCTGAACCCCTGCTCCTCCTCACAAATACACAGTCGTCTCCAAGTATAGATAGGGTTCAGTCCGGAAGGTGGTGCATATCTCATTCACCAGCACAGAACCTCCAACAACTGCTGGGAAAACTGGATCTCCTTGTTCTTTGCTGGGCAGGAACATCAGTCAGTTGTGATTCCTTCACATTTCTCTGGCCTAAAAATCATCCTACTGAGCCGAGACTGATTGCCCTCATTACTTCCACTTCTTAAGCAGGACCACACCAGTTTTTAAACACATCAAAGACACGTATGTCATCTCTGCTGCATTTTTCAAAAGCTTCCTTTTCCAAGTAATCCCCACATAAACATCACCAGGAGCACCACGGCAATCAGATAATCACTCATGCCCTCATCCAGTGTTTGTACCCTTTGTGGAGTCCTTGGGGAGTGTGTTTCCACACCAGGACAGTGGTGTTGTAGCGTGTCTGTGAACTGGCACGGATTGACAAGAAGAAGGCAGCTGGCAACAATAAATGCATCACCCCAGCCAGGATGCAGAACGAGGAAAGGTCATTGTGTAACGTGGCCTCTCATCGCCCTGGCAGCAGCCAGAATTCCTGCTTATGTGGCCACCATTGCAGGGTCTCAGCTTTGGTGGCACTGAGAGAAGATGAGCCGGATGCTGTATGAATTGGCTGTGTCAGTCCTTGGGTCTTCAGAGAGGTAAAGAGGAGCTGGAGTGAGAAAGGCAGTGAGCTGAGAGGAGGAAAGAATTGGGTATGCAGTGCCTGGAGGGTGAGGGTCAGCACCAAGAGTAGCAGAAGGAGCTGCCTGGGACAGCTGCTTACCCAGATGGTCCCCAGTCTGTAGCCTTCAGATCTTGCCTTAGCTCCAGCCCCGTGGCTGGTGCTTGTGGCCTCATCTCCCCACATCTCTGTTCTGCAGCCAGTAAAGCCACTGGTGGGGCAGGCTCTGTACCACTGCAGGAACAGGGGCAGGGACCTTTCCTCATTCACAGAACCCCAGTACTGTTTGCTCTGTCCCAACCCAAAGAGACCCAGTTTTTCTTTCCAGAGCTGCCCCGGGGCTAGGATACAATGTTTTATGGCCCAGTTCTTAGCCTATTTGCATTTTGTATTTTTACTTCAACTGCTGTTTGTTTCCAGGCATTTGGAATGCCTAATGATTTTCAAAGCACTGTTTATTTTAATCCCTCTAATTTATTAATAAATTAGTTGGCCTCGAAGTGCTTGGGAAAGAAGGGTAAGGAAGTTGTAACCAGTGCTTTGAATAAAGCATCACACTGTCATATGATCACATCAAAGCAACAGCAAGCAGATCACTTTGTTGGCTATATCATGATACAGCCTCATAGGTCCTCAGCTTGGTGTCAAGTTTCTTCATACATGTCACCCTACAACACTACCAGGCTCACCAACTCCAAGGATGAAGTAAAAAATAGCAATGCCCAGAGGCAGCTTGCTCTGAAAAGTCTGCCCCTTCTCACCCTCTGCGTGTTGTGAGAGTGTAACATGCCACCATGGCGCAGATAATATAAACCATGCTGACATCCACGTGGATTTGCAGGCAAGGTTGTAATCTTCCCATAAATCACAGGTGCACTCAGCCTCCACTACACTCTCTTCAGCCCAGTGCTCTGTGGCAAGGCTACATTTTCACACACAGGACAGCCCCTGAAAACACAGTGAGTGTAAAGCACTGCTAATCATGCAAATGAAGGACTTGGAATCTCTGCTAGTCAGTCCCAACAGGAACATGCTAGGTTTTCTCATCACCAGAAAGCAACTGACAGATCCTTAAAATCCTAGGGGCTGCCCTCAAATAACTTTTCCCATCTCCAGGAAAGCTGTGAGTGTGCCTCATCATGTGTTTATGAGCCTGCCCCCATCTAGGGCCTTAAGACCACATAGTCTTTTGCAGCTGACAACTTCATCACATCCTTACTGCTGCAAAGCCCGTTTGCTCTCAGCGATCCCACTGAGATAAAGATCCCCTTTCTCCCGTCTCACGCTGACCTGTCAGCATTGAACACGTTAGTCACGGGCTAGCATTTACCAGGGACACACAACTCACAGGAAACAGAAGCCTCTCTCTTCTGTAGTGGCAGGGCTTGCTGCAACTGTGCATCTTGTGCTAAAGGGCTGAGGTGATTCCACAAACAGCTCTCTGAAAGCAGCCTGAAGTTGCTGCTGGTTGCCATGATGAGTTAGTTGTGCTAGATGTCCTCCAGCAGCACCGTTCTGCCTGGGAATAGACAACGACTACTGTTTGGAGGGGGTGAACACATCCTGAATGAGCTGATTACAGCAGCTAGGGCGGCTGTCTGGCACAGGGGGGGGACGGGACACGTGCACCCATGTTCTCTTTGTACTTGTGGATAAATTGACAGAAACATGCCTCAAGAAAGGTGACGGTGGGATAGAAGCTCTTTCACGCAGGATGCAGAAAGAACAAAAACATTCTTGCAGTGCCGGTTGCAAAGCAGATTCCAGAGTGGATCTCCTTGCTGATATCCACACGTCCTGTCAGTGCTAATGTAGCCCGAGCAGAAGTGAGCCCAGCCTGGCTCTGCGCCCATCTAAAGGCAGGTGCCTGCATGCCCAGCAGCGTAACTTAAACACATTTGCAGGACAAGTGGATCATCAGAAGTGCCAGGCCAGGCACCTTCCTGGGATCAGTGATCACAGCAACAGACTTCTCCCCTCCCCACCACAGATTAGGCCCACAGCTCCAGGGGGCAGCTCCAGTTCTTGCAAAGCATCACTGCTGAGCACTCAGCACATTGCCATAGTCCCAGTCACCCTAGTAATATTTTTGTTTAGATTCTTTACTTAAAACCCCCCTTCCCTCCAAGCTGCATCTCCCATCTGATGAAGGCAAGCCCAGGGCCAAGGGCTGACTACCACTTTGAGCGGTGGCAGCCTGCCAGCAGAGCATCCTCCCTCCATTTCTTCCTTCCCTGACTCCCTCCACTCCCACCATCTCTTGCCAGCACAAGAAGGGCCACCTGGGGAGGCACTGAGACTGCTTACCCTCTTTCCTAACTGTTTCCTGTCTCCCTCCTCCTCCCTGTGTGTGGACACCCTGGTGGCGCCTACCCACTCACTGGGAGGGACACCAGAGACATTGCATCTGCCCTGCCCCTGGTACCCAACATCTGACACCTTGTTTTGAGGGCATATCAACCACTCCAGCAGCCTTTCTGTCTCACCCAGACCCCCAGAGTCAAGAGGCAGTGATCCATGCTGTGCAGGAAGAAAAGGAATGGCATGAATCCCAGCGCTCTGCTCTGTGTTGTAGACAGGGCATTACTTTCACCCTACAAGGAAAGTGTAACTCTGCTCTTGGCTTGATTGTGGGCACTCAGTTGATAAAGTCAGGTTATTACCTGCATGCCCTGGCAAGCCACCAGCTCTCCTGTCTGCCCATCTTCCCTGGGGCAGGGAGCTCCCCGC
Source organism: Regulus satrapa (assembly GCA_013396955.1). Taxonomy (NCBI): domain Eukaryota; kingdom Metazoa; phylum Chordata; class Aves; order Passeriformes; family Regulidae; genus Regulus; species Regulus satrapa. The sequence goes on along the minus strand of VWZN01002329.1, from coordinate 203,599 downwards.
TTTGACAAAGCCTGATCGCCCAGCAAGTTCTTCTGTGTGGCAGAGGAAATAAAGATCTTCAAAACAGGATTTGAATTGAGTCCTCAGCTTGATGATGTAGCACTTAAAAGGAAGGCCAGGGTGGATGAACCCTGATCTTTGCTCTCAAAAAGGTGCACCAACAAGTGATAAGGACTTTGGAGAGAAATAACAAAGGGAACAGTATCTCTTGGAGTTGTCCCGAGAGGAGCATAACCAGCTCATGTACTTAAGGCCGTAACCTTTCTCATTCTCCCCATAGGTCTCTTGGTGTCTTTTCTTCTGTTGCCTCTCTGATCCCTGAGCAAAGAGCACAGCCTTAGCAACCCAGCCTCTGCAGGGAAGTCCAAGAAAGGCCAAACCCTCCAGGATCATCTAAGGGCACAGGGAAGGACCATCTGCCTCCAGGATGCTTTCTCCAGCAGTAGCAAACACTGAGGCCTGAGGAAAAGGAGCAGAAGTTGACCAATATAGAAATGCCTCCCCAGGTCTCCCAGACAAGTTGAAAATGGTGGATTTTGTGAGTTGGCCAAAATTTACTACAAGGATCCTGCCCAGTGTTCACTTTAACTGCTTCATTGTTAAGTTTCATAGCTACGCACCAGGTGCTTTTCTGCTGGGAAGAAAGGGGGCTGTAAAAGGCCTATCCATGAATGAGAGACTCCTTTGCACAGAGTGGTGTGTCTGTGGGCAGGGAGGAGGGCAGGTATTTCTTCTCCGTGCTCCTCAGCAGGAGTGAACAGTAATGAACATGCTGGGAAAGGCCAGCAGCACCTGAGTGAGGCACATGAGTCTTTGTGTAAGAGATGTCAGCCAAAATGAAGGGACCGTTCCTGAAACAAATTGTGTTCAGGGTGTCTGTAAAACTGGTGAGAGCAAATATCCTGTTGTGAATATTCACATGTGACATGCCCACAGTGGCCCTGGGACGTGTCCCCAGCCCGTGAGCGTGCGAGCCAGCCCCACGGGGTGTGCGTGTACTCTGTCTGGCTGCCAGGGCACCTGCCCACTGGGGAACTTTCCATCTGAGCCAGCTGACAGCTGCTCTCCTGGGTTTCCTGGACACCAATAATGTTTTCCCTTTTTCTAATCTCCCCGATGTAAATCCATTCACAACGAGTGCCTAGAGACTTTTAATTCCATCGGCATTAAACTCACTAAAACCTCTATTACCAAAAGCTTTTAGGATTTTCCCCAGAATCTACAAGTCAGGTTCATAACATGACAGAACTCCACCTCTCTAGGGTGTCTGAGAAATTAATTCATACTTTCTAAATGCCAGGATCACTGACCAGACATTCAAAGTATCCCCCTTGCCATTAGTAAGCTCGAGTTGCTGGTACAACACGGCCCTTGCCAGCGGCTGAGCTCTCTTCTGAAACACCTCCAGCAGTCTGAGAAGAGCCCACTCCCTGTACCAGGGGAGAGCAGATCAGATCACCTGCTGCAGCAAAGCAGCACCAGAGGTTCAGATGCTGTGTTAAAGGGAAGTGATTTCAGTGCTGCCTTGCTGCATTCACAGAGCAAAGGTCTGGCAAATGCATCACAACACCAGCGCTCCCGTGTACCAAAATAAGTGAGAAGATGGTGCGGTCTCACCTCAGTGCTGCACACAGGCAGGCACTGTAAAAACACAAGGATTATCCAGCTACACCCCAGTAGAGAAGGTGGCTGGGTGCTGAGACAAATTGAAAGTGGTTGTGGTGGACGGGTCAGAAGCTGTGAGCCAGTGAGCGAGGCTTCTAAATGCTGTAATACTCCAGCGATGGTGCATTTATCCTTTGGCCCTGGAGGTTCATTGGCTGCTGTAATAGAGCAGAGAGATGCAATCATCTTTTGATCCCAGAGGTCTTTTTAGGTGCTGTAATAGAGTAGTGATGATCAAGCCATCTCCAAAGCCTTGGGGTTGCTGGCACGTAGCACGGGTGACGTCAGTGTCTCTCAGCCCCCACAGTCCTCAGCTCCTGGATTCCAGGAGAGGTGCAGAAGATGCTGCTTCCACCCCAGAGGTTTGCATGGGCTGTGGTGATGTCAGCTTTGACACACTGCCAACGTTCCCTCTGGCCTCACAGGAACTTTTAACCACGTGGAAAGGTGTGATAGTGACCCCAGGTCTCTTGGCACTGGGACACAAGCCTGGCTGCTCCCACTCTATCCACATCAGCTGCGGGGGTGCAGCTCCAAGCTACCCACCAAAACAAATCACAGCTCTCAGCATACAAGAGAGCTCACAGAGATCCAGCAAAGAGCAGTAAGCAAAAATGATCCCCAGTGGTTTTGTGTCTGGCTTAAAAACATTTCCCTGTACAAGTAGTCACTCTTCTCACACCTCACGGGCTGTCCAGGAAGGAGACATTCTTACAAGGAGTCTGGGATTTGTGCATAGCTACACGCAAATACCTAGAAATCAAACAGGCTAAGTTAGCTAAGCTGTTGAAGGTTTCAGCGTCCTGTATGGACAATGGACTCACAAAAAAACCCCAAAAACCAGCAAGGACTGGGACCATGCTCCTGGGTAGGGAATGCTGTTGGATAGGGAAGATATGTCTGTAGGCTCAGGTCCTTACACCGAAGAGAGGAGAAAGTAACCAAACAAGGTTTCAGGGTTTCCATAGGCTCAGTGATTTCTTCTCCCTTCAGCCCCAGCAGATTTTTAATTCTGGGCTCCAGCTTGGCCTGGAAGTTGGAAATTTTTCTGGATACCCTGTTATCCTGGCACGGATTCCTGCATCCATAGTTCAGGCAGAAGATGGAAGCACGGGCAATCTCCCAGAAATGCCTAGAAACTTTGCCGGTTAGGTTTCTGATCTGAGGCAATATCAATAGTTTAGGTGGGTTTGCACCTTTTCTGTAGTAGGGCTGGGGTTTGGTTTTCCCCAGAACTGAGTTCAGACTCCGAGGATGAAAATTCTCCTTCATACTATGGACTTCAACAAGGTTAGACATAAACAGAATTTCACTGCTTATGTCCCAGCAGGTAAGATGTACACAAGGGGAACAACCATTCCAGGTCAGAGAAATGTCCACACTGGCTCTCAGGAAAAATAGCACTTTAATTTGGGGGACAAAAGGTGGAAAAACATCAAAGCAGACAAATGAGCGACAATGTACTCCTGTCTCAATTTTCTTATTTGCTGCTCTGAGTTGCAGGCTAATAGGCTCTGAAGACTGAACCTGCAGGTTTGGGCTCCAAAAATGGGCTCATCCTTAGTTAAAGCTCATTGGAGTACTCTTGTTCTCCACAAAACACACAAGTCCACTATGAACATTACTAAATTCTTGGACCTGACAAATTCTCATGTCTTAGACCTCCACAGTTCAACTCTGTGATCCTGAATCACACACATTTTTATTTCACTGCCCATTCCTTCACTCCTAGGTGATGAGAAAAGGAAGGACAGATATCCTCATATGTCTCATAATTTTATTTCCTCCCACCATACACTCCCAGTCTGCTTCTGACACCAACAACCCCTGTCTCCTCCATATCTTCACTTAGGGATGTTCACAGGCTTTCTGTCTCACCTCAGGGGCCCTTCAGTTCTCCAGCATCCCTTCAGAAACAGGCTGACCCAGGTTTGGCTTGCAATTCCAAATGATGCAGCATTGCAGGTGTACCAAGAGCTCTTCCAGAGCCCTCTCTACCCACTGCCTCTGCATCCAAACAGCTGATTTGCCTGCTCAAGGGCATCACAGCATGGGGCAGAGCTCTGCAAAGACATTCACCCTCACTTTCATTTGGCTGATACTCTTGATTCAGGACCTTTTGGGTATCTAAAGAGTTATGAGTTTGCCCTGCAACACACATTACTTTGAACATGCCAACATTCAGCTTCATTCACCAGAGCACAGTGCATTCATTTCACTTAATTCTCTTTCCCAGGCATTTCCCACAGCCCTTTCTGTCCACAGCCAACATAATAAGTTTGTCTCATCTGCTGATTTTCATACAGAGTATCTCTCCTCCCACCTTTCCAATTCATTAAACAATAAGGTAAATCACAAGGGATTTAGAAGAGAACCTGGAGGCCACATTAACCTTTTGCCATGGTGAAACTTGACTGTTTAATCCCCTCATTCTTTCAGTCTCCTACTCAGTTTTTGATCTATGTCAATATTTTGTCTCTCACTGACTACTTAGCTTCTTTAGCAGCTCAAGTGCAGCATCTTTCAAAAGCCTTTGGAAGTCTAAATACGTTATATCACTTGGTTCTCCTTTATCCACTGCATTATTGACACATTCAAAAAGTTGTAGGAGATTAGCATGATGTCGTTTTCCCCTGCTGAACCTATGCTGGATAGGCCCTATCAGGCCACAATCTTCCAGATGTCTTCAAGCACTGCTTTTTAATTATCATTCCCACCAGTTTACCAGATACAGATGCAAAGCCTACTGATCTTTAATTCCCCGGATCATCACTGAAGCCTTTTTTTAAATATAGGTACAACATTTGGTCTTCTCCAATTCCCCGCATCAGTGGCTTTTTTTTTTTTTTTTTTGCTTTTTTTTCACAAGAGATTGCATATTTTTGTTAGCAGCTCAATCACTTAAGCTCCTTTCAAACTCTCGGATTTAACCATCTGGACTTGATAACTTATTGTTCAGGAAAGGGGGGGGCGGAGGTTTTGTAGTTGTTGGTGGTTTTTTTTCATTGGGTTTGTGGGGTTTTTATGAGTTGCTTTGTCCCAGCACCCATTATTCTACCAGCATATTTTCCAACAGATCCTCATCTAAGCAGATATAGGAAAAGAATCCCACAAATACTGTTAGTAGGGACAGCTGATACAAGGGAAATCATAAGAGAATTCAGCTCCCCAGCAACATCCTAAAAATGGAGATACTGAGTCACTTTAAGCACAGGAGGTGACTGGAATTGATCAATGCGAATTTTCTTGGATAACATCCACCCTGTTCTGACCAACCAGGCTAGTTTTGCTCATTTGTTTGGGTCTCTTGCTGAATAGTGATTTCCATCTTGACCCCAGAAGATTCAGGACAGGAACAGTGCTAGCTTGATTATATACAGCCTAAGGTGTGATGAAAAGAAAGTGACCTCAGTGCTGAGAGATGCATGAACCTGGGAGGAGATGAAACCCAGCGAGGATGAAAGGAAGTAAATCAGAAGGTGAGCAGAACATTGCTGGGCTGTTAGCTCCAGTGATTGCCTTTCAACTGCATCAGCCACAAGACATGAAATGTAATGGGCAATGCTGGAGAACTCAAATAAGTAGCCCCATTATATGAGTGCCTCTCCCTTTGTGCCAGACTGGTTCTTGATAGATTTCACCATGCTGGCTGGCTTTAAAAGGCATGGCAGTTAAGATCGGGGCACAGCCCTGGTGTGCCGCTCACTTTAAGCCATCCCTTCCGCTGGTAGGGATGTCGGGGAGGAAGCTTGAGATGGAAAAGAAGCACCCACAAGTTTATGTCCCAATGAACCCATGACCGGCTGTGGATACATGTTTACCTGTCAACCTGCCTGCAAGCCAACGCTGGCATTGCAGCTTCTGGAAACCATTACACCCCCATCAAAAGTGACACTGAGAAAGTGACTCTGTATGAAATCTACCTACCTTGCCTGACAGACACATACTCAAATATATTTCTTAAAAGAGGAAGAGAAATTTCCATAAATCACTCTTATCTAACTGCTGCTGTTCAGTTCTTGTGGGACATGTTGGTGGGGCAATTGTAGAAAAAAAAATGCAGAAAAAATTGTGCAGCTTGTTTAATTCATTCCCTGCAGACACTGCCTATGTGGGGTAATCTGGCCATAAGTTTTTTTCCAGGGAGCCATCTAAAGGTAAGTCTGTGCCTCCTTCTAAGACCTCACCAACATCCCTCCAGCACAGAGCAAGGCAATTCTCAGCAGAGCCGGGCATTCACTCCCTCTGGCTCCGTGGGGCGAGGGCCAGGAGGACAGAGGGCATGAGGAGGGGTTTCTCAGCCACATTGTCTGCTCCATATCGGGAACAGACAAACATGCACAAGGAGAAGGCATCTCAAAGCAGAATAATCTCAGGCTGGCTATTCCCTTAAGTAAGGAGGTGGATAGAAGATGAGCAGTTTACTCTGCAGAGCTGGTCCTCCTGCTACAGAGCTTTTGAGACCACATCCTTGCCCAGTACAAACATGGTAAGGTCAAACTCTAGTCTGTAATATCAATATAAGATACATCCATACCACATTGTCACTTCAGGGACATGCTGCTCTCTTTCTACCTCCTTCTCCACCCTTTTTTTCCTTTGCTGTTCTGTCCTTTTTCTCTCAGGTCCCACTCTTTCTCATATCAGTGTCTGCATCACCTCCATACCCTGTGTCTCGGATTCCCCTTTCCCTCTGCAGCGCCTCTCTCTAGTGTCCACAGGTCTCCAGCTCCCCGAAGCAAAGAGAGGGCTTACACTGGGATGAGACAGAGAAAGAACTTGGGGTAGAAAGGGGTCTTCTTCATGACCGCCCAACAAGGCAGCTTTCACACCAGACAAAGCCCTGCTGAAGGTGCCTGTTTGGGCTGGAATTAAGCAACATGGACACAGATGCTGTTCTACTGCACGGGGCATAAACCAGGCAGGGAGGTTCCATCCCATCCAGCAGCTCTTCTAGCAAGGCTTTAAACTTGTCTCCCTCTCTTCACATGCACTGATCTGTCATGTGTGTGTGTCTCAGGGCTGTCCTCAGCCACTTGGCAGTGGCTGTGGAGAGGGTGCAAGAGGGAGGTGGAATGACAGGGGCTGGGGATGGCCAGCTGCCAGTCATGGCCTGTACCAGGGTCCCCTTAGTCCCCTGACACACATAGACACGTGGCACGGCTGCTCGGGGAGGCCCAGCCAAGAAGCCTGTCCTTCTCCACTGAATCTCTACTCTGTTTCCCAAGTGACAAGCCCACAAACTCCCTTTCTCTTCCCAAACAAACAGAGGCTTGAGTGAATTGCTGCCTTGGCCCTGGCACTCAGCCCCCTGGTCATTATGGATTCTCCTCCGGTATTCAGCCCCCAGCAAATGACAGCACTCAGCCATGTCAGCAGAGTCCACAGGCTGAACCTCCCTTTCCCCACTGCATCTCTCTGTGCAGCCTGAAGTGTTGCTCCTTCACATCCCTACTTCCCGAGCCCCTCCTCTCCCACTGTGTTTGTGGCTACTGCCTGTTACAGGTAAAGGCAGGGAAACTGTGGCACAGCATGGTGACCAGTGTGAGTTTGCTAGGATTAGCACCCTTAGCAACAAGATTTGGTAGACAGTGTCACCTCTTGACTTTAACCTCCAAAAGCTCATTTTACTGGGATTTATAGTAAAACCGACTTCAGACTGCTAAACCTGGTCAACAGATTCTCCTCCTTATCACCAGAGACTTGCACACATCCACACAAAAGCATGAGGCAAATCACCCCTCACCACCTTCCTGCCTTTTGGCCCTTCAGCACAAACAGAATTACCTCTCTCAGCCAGACAAGTGGCTGAGTGACAGACTTGGAAAAAGTCCCTGCAGCCTAACAGTGAGGGTTTGCACTCATACTCTGTCCCAGACAAGCACCTGCCTCCAGTGGGGCTGCCTCGGCCTTTGTCCATGGTCCAGCCCCATTTTCTGCCAACATGATCCTATGAGGAATGATAATGCCTCTCCTGGGCCTTGTGCATTGACCTGTGGAGTGTTCAGGGCTAGAAACAACATCCTCCTACTGAGACAATGCTCCTCTCCCCTTCCTCTTCCTCTTCAGTGCAATGCCTGCTCCTCCTCCCAACCAATGCCATCCTCTCCAGCATCTGCCTGGTGTGGGACATGGCTTGCTCCCGTACTGTAATTTAACCCTCTTTCAGACTGGCTTGCCTGTCAGGAGGGACTGAACCAGGCTGGCTGCAGCGTGCAATTACATCTGTCAGATTAGCCGTAGCACGCACGATCCGGAGCACGTGCCAGATGTGGCACACAAACAACACTCGAGCCAGCCCCAAGATAGGGTTGTGCAGACAGATAATACCCAACACAACATATATCTTGCCAGTACAGAGTTAAGCCAACATTGTTTTCTAAACAAATCTCAACAGCAGAGTGAATTCATACTGGATCAGCATTTTCTACCACGTAGCTGCAGCAGTTTTGACCCAGTACCAAGCTCCCTAGAGCTGGATTTATTTCCTTGTCCACCCTGAGTCACTGCCAAAGCCATGTCCTGAGAGGACTGAGGAATTTAACCAATGCCAAATGACTTTGGAGGCTCCATATGGGAAGAGCTTGCTTTCTGCAAACTCTCCAGCAACGACTCCGAGTGTGACTGCATGGGCACGCTCCCTGCCGGGCTCCGGCCAGGAGGAAGAGTGACACATCAACAACACCACGGTCACTTGTCACCGCAACACGCACGCGCACGCACCGGAGGGTGTGAACCACAGGGGAAAAGGTCTCAGTATCATCAGCTGGCACCAGCATCCAGAAACAACCCCGCTGGGAAGCATCAGCCCTTCCCAAGGCTGATCAAGGCTGCTCCTGCCCGGCATGGTGGTCAAAAAGTGAGGAACAGGTGCTGGAAGAGGGAAAAGTGTAGCTCAGGGCACCCCAGAGAAGGAAAAAAGCCAGCAAGAGGCACCAAAGAGAAATTGAAGGCAGCAGTTGTTGCAGAAGGGTAGGTATTGGAGCAGTGGGTCAGGGGCCATCGAGGAACTGCAGATGGGGAAAACTGATGGCAGGGCTCTGCAGTGACAGCAGAGAGATGCACTGGAAGATGCAGCGGAAGATGTGCCCTCCTTGTCAGCATCACCAGGTAGGAACTGGGCAGGAGGGGAGCAACCCAGCAGGGTGGGTCCCTTCAGGGGACACCACACCAGCCCCACTCTTGGGGCTGCACAGTAGCACAGACCTTGCCAATCCCTTCCCCTCAGAGAAACACAACAGCCCCCAAAATCTGACTCGGAAAAACTCCGGTCTCTGCCAGAGTCTCTGCAGAGCCTGAAACCACAGCCTGGCAGGTTGCAAACTCCCAGACCTCTCCTTTAAAATCCACTCCTCTGAGACTACCCACTACTTTGCCAGCAGCTCATTGCTTTAAGGCCTGTTTTGGGAAGAGGCATCTCCAGGCACGTTCGCGGTCCTTGAGGACTGGCAGCACGTCTGGGCCTGCCCAGGCACTGGGAGAAACAGCTGCTCCCACTCCCATCCCCACACCACAGCAGCTCCGGCAGCATGGAGACACGGCACAGAAACAGTGCAGCTGATCTTCCTGCTTTCCCTGCAGAGGAGCGGAGGAAAGGGGCACTGAGGGCAGCCCCAGGCGGCAGGAGGCCCTTTCAGGTGCTCCCAAGAGCTTTGCACCCCAAAATGGGTCAGGCTCAGCACAGGGCCCCTTCACTGCCTGTGCAGGGCACACGGCGTTCCCAGCTTATGAAACACACCGTCTCCAGTAGGAAAACATCCCTTCCAGTTGAGAAGGAGCACCAGGGGACAGCAGATAAGCAGTGACAAAAAGCACACCCATCACCCCAAAAGCTGTGACAGGCTCGGCTGAGTATTCGGAGGAGGCACCTGGCTAGGAAATGGAGGCCAGCATCTTCTGTGGGGAATTGGAATCCCCAAAATATCTGTGAGATGAGGAAGGAGGGGGAATCCTCCCCTCTATGCCCCACTCCCGGTAGCATGATGCCCACTCCTGCTCTGCTGCAAGCTGCATCCCTGAGGTGACCCGGGCCAGGGCTGCGGAGCCCGGCTTTGCTGCTGGCCAGGCTGCAGCAGAGTCAGCCTGGCTCCCCCTTCTCCCGAGAAATGGGGGAGGTGGAGGAAAATGACGAACGGAGAGGAGCACACAGGTGTGTGCCCAGGGAGGGATGGGAAAGGGGCGGAATGCACTCGGGACTGCGTGCGGGGGGACCCGCAGCGCTTTCCCCGGCTGCTCTGCAAACAATCCCTCCCTGCACACGCATGCAGAGCCGCAAGGGAAGGGGCTCAGAGAGGAGGGAACAGCTCTCCGTTGCGGGGAGGATGCTGGTGAAAGCCTAGATTTTGTTCACAGCATAGCAGAAACCCCTGCCCTTCTCCTCCCTCACACCTCTGGGGAACAAGGAACGGAAGGGAGGGAGGGAGGGCGGGATGGAGAGAGGCACAGACAGAGAGGTGCCGAGGTTGGCTTACCTCACAGTGCCTGCGCTGTGCCCGGGTGCGCGGGAGGTAAATCCTGGGCTCTGCTCTCCTTGGCGAGTGCTGGGAAAGGTCTCTGTTCAGTCACATGAAGGAGTGGCCTGTGAGTAGGTGCTCCAGCTCACCGCTCGATCGAAGCTGCCATGGATTCATTGCGAACGACTTCGCCTTCTGTGAGGAGAGGAGGAAAGGGGAGGGAAAAAAAAAAGGAAAAAAACCACCAGCTTAAGACTTGGAGGGTAGATTCACTTCTTTCTTAGGTTTCCAATGGCAACTGAATATGCCACATATGAAGATCCAGGGTGTGTGTGTGTGTGTGTGTGAATGTGTGCGTGTGTGGGAGGGACGGAGAGATGCACAGCTGCTGAGTCCACAGGCAGTGTAGGGTGTGAGCTAGTCAAGGCGTATCGGTGATTATGGGAACAGACAACTGGACACGGGCAGCAGAGTAGACAGACAGCCAGATGGAAAGAGACTGAAAGGATGGAAAGAGGTTGGCCTGAGTGCTAAGAGCCTGGCTGTCCCGCTGCACACAAAAGGAGAGAGCACCTGACCCAGCACAGGGCGAGGCGCTGACGGAGCTGCACCGGGAGAAGGTGAAGTGTGCCTCTGCACACGCGGCCGCACGCACGCACACACGCCACCTCCCAGCCCATGCCGTCACCCAGGCACGCCCCTGCAAGGACACTCTGCGCACTCAGGACACACACATGCTGGACACACACACGTTTACTCACTGGTCTTTCCACACCACCTTGCATACAACCCGTAAAAACTCAGAGCTCCTCTAAAGGATGAGGTGCTTCTCTTCCCCACATAACGCCCTGCACCTACCTACAAGGTTGCACATCTGTATTAAGTTGCACACGTGATAACTCAGGCAAACATCACACAACACCACATCAGCTCCACCCAGCCTATTCCACACTCCTATGAGTACACAGCAAAACCATTTTTATACAGCGCAGCCAATAGTGATCCCTGCACAAATGCACGCGGAATACCCAAACGTGACTACCACACACCACCAGCTCCTGACCCCTTATACAAAACTGCCACTGCACAAACACACAGCATTTAATGAGCCCACTGCCATAGCAGAGACCAGAAAAAGTGCCATGTACACACACATCCATTTCAGTGCAAACACCACACTAGCAAATGACGTGTCTGTAAGAAAATGAGGGCACATAAAACATCCTCATGCACTCAGGAACATAAGTCAAGCAAGCACCACTGGCTCTATATCACCCACAAATATACTCTGCTTATGAATTGCCTGCAGCATACAAACTGATTGTGTCAGATACTGTTACCTATCTAAACTCAGCCCACACAGTGGCATAGCATACTTCTGTATCCTAAATGTTAGCCCCAGCAACCACCAGACATATTCTGTCACATGGAAAACACAAATACTCATCAACATCCGACACAGGCAGACAAACCCAAACTAGACATGAAACACAGACAGTCAGCACCACTCACTAAAAAAAAAAATTAAAAAAAAAAGACATTCTTTAAAGTTATGAAGCTGGAAGTCACTTTGGAGACAGCTGTATTATTCTGTGCAAGTGCATGGGTGCATATGCACACACACATACGCCACTGCCACACCAAATCTGCTTTAACTGCCTCCATCTCTGAGTAAGATTTTCCCTTTTTTTTTTTTTTTTTTTCACTTTCTCTAATTCTGCCCATTCTACGATACCCCACGTGTCTGTCCATGGACTCGAGTTGCTGCTCTGGGGGAGCAAAGTCTCTGAAGCAAAACGGCTGCAGAAGCATCCACGCTCATCCCTTTTCCTTCCCTCCGTTCTGGTGTTAGATGAGCATAATTTGCATGCAAAGAAGAGCGTGCAGTCCAGCCCCAAGTGCTCTGAAATTGGCTGATAGTGGCATCAGGGGATGTGACTGCAAAACCTAAGCGTGGCAAAGAAGTACATAAACCCTTATGGGAAGCAGAGATTTGGCCAGGAAGGCGCCGGCTTCCCCCAGGCCCCAGGAAAGACAAACAGAGACACAAGGTGGGTAGGAAGGGGCAAGAGAATGAAGGGAGATCGGCCCAGCACCAGGGACAGCACAGCGAGCACTCTGCCAGGCTTGTTTAACAAGCTCGGCAGTGTCACAGCGTGATGCTGCCAGCGATGACGGACAACAATCAGGGTTCGACATCAGGGCAAGCAAGCGTACCTGTGTGCCCCCCAGGAAATGGGAGAGGCAAGGGAAAGCATGGGCTTTGCAGCAGGGAAGAGCAGCTGGGTGTGGGTGCAGCTGTAGATTATATGGCATAGGGGTCCATGGCTGCACTGGGATCACTGGAGCAGTGGTGGCACAGATAAAAAAGGAAGAGCTCACAGGCAGAAAAAGGGCTGGCATAGGCGTGGCTTAGACACAGGCAATGCAGGGGTTGCAGTCGGGTCTAGCCCCAGCCACATGGAGGAAGTGTGAATGGAGTCCCGTAAGTTTTTGTCCTGTGCCATTGGACAGCATGGGCCTCCAGCATATATAGGTACACCTCAGTGTCGGCTGGGGAAGGGTGCATTGCAATGGCCTCTCTCAGGAGCTCCCCGCCCTCACACACATTACATGCCCCAGCAGCCTCAGCCCCTTCCCACTGCATGTGCACTTTCCACACCATTACTCTGGTAGGCCAACTCTCCGCTCCTCAAAGCCACCTACTTCGGCACACTCCCATCTCCCCATGCTCGCACCACATCCCTGTCCATGGGGCAGCATCAGAGGAGCCAGAAAAAATGTGTGGGGAAACCCCCACTGCCACCTCAACCCCAAACAGCCCCTCTTCCCCTCTGCCTTCACTGGTGCCACCACCATTCACTTTTCTGAAGTGCTTTGAAGGAGTAGAAATTTCCTGTCTCTCTCAGCTAAGCTTGGCCCATGCATCCAGGCAATTTCAGCTTGCTAGTAACGTCAGTGCCTCGGCACTGCTCTCAATTGTACCTGCGTGCCTCTTCCCAAAAACATCCATTGTGCATTACAGCAGATGAATAATTTAGGCTGAATGGGGACAAGTGAGAGAGTCTTTTGGGTCTCAGCAAGGCACATGTACAAAGCAGAGTGGAGATGGAGCTGCCTCATTTGGTCAAAGCTAACAGATACTGCCAAACCTAGAAAAGCCACTGTGGCCTGAAGTGCTGCTTGGGTTAAAGTACGGTCATGAGGGCAATTTAAAGAGGCATTTGGACTCGGAATTTCTAATAGGTGCTGAGAGTGACACAGAGGTGTTGTGTGTGGATGGGCAAGGAGGATCTTCATCTCTGAGACACTTAGCGCTGACCTAAGCAGCTGAAGAAAGCCACCAGTGGAAAAGGGAACCATCATACTAAACTGACCTGCAATCCATCTGTTCCTGTGCTTCAGAGGCATGGAAAAAGTGCATGGATGGACTGGCTAAACAAAGGAAAAGGGATTGAGAAAGCAGAGCAAACAGGAGCTGAGTGGGATGGAGATGCGTGTTTGCATGTGTGCATCGGTGCTCCTCTCAAACAGATGCCACATCACGGTTTTGTGATGGCAGGCAGGGGGACCTGGAAGACACAAACATGTGTCTGTCAGTGCTGCCCTGAGTGAGCCCACCTGTGTGGGATAACGCTGGAAGGGGACAACGTGGACAATGGGGTGCCACGTGTGCAGGTGGGCGTGCAGGAATGCATGGCCTCTGGCGAGCAGCTGTATGTTGGTGCTGTGCGTGTGCCTGCTGTGGGGAGTGGATGCCAGGTAGGGGTGTCTGGGATGTGCATGTGTGCACCAAGTGCTGCAGGGCAGGGTGAGCAGTAACTGTGTGTATGAGTCTGTTCCTTGCTGAGAACACCAGCACATTTGTGAGGTGTCAAAGGGAGCAGTGGGTCCCTTGTGGGCTGTGTGTGGCAGCATTGACCTCGGTGAGACACCCGTGTGTTGCTGCACACCTGCAGAGCCTTGGGAGAGCAGAGCAGTGCAGCAGCAGTAAACTATGGGAGTGTGCATGTACTGGAGAGCAGCCGTGGGAGCATCCAGGTTCGCAGGGATGGGATCCCCTCTCTGGGTGGAACTGGTCTGGCTCCTGCACTGCCTCTCCTCCTGGACTTCGCTTTTCCTTTCTCACCTTCCCTCAGCTCCCCTTGCTCACTGGCAGCAGCATGCTCTGCCCTGAGAAGCAAATCCTTTCTTAGCAGTTCCCTGGTATTTTCCTATAGAGAGAGCCAGAAAGTGAAGAAAAAACTCATTGGGCAACCTGAACTGGACCTATTACTTTTCCATGTCCTTATTCCTCTTTTCAACCCACAGGAACTGCATCACAAACTTACAGATTTTCACCCAAACCCATAAACTTCCGCCCCCAGCCCCAAACCAGACTCAGCTGGCATCTGAGCCATGGGCCATCTCAGGCTGACACAGCTGAGGTAGGGCAACTCAAGGTGACAGAGCTGGGAGAGAGCAGTCCCTGCAGCTGCAGCCATACCTGCCGGACTTTCAGCTCCCCACCCAGAACCGCCCATAGCTGGGGTTGGAATAAGAAATTTTATGCAAGAATTGCAGTCAGCACAGCTCAAACTCACACTCCTGGAGCCAAAGCAACATGTCTTAGCTGCTCTGTTCTTGATCCTATCAGAAAGCTAAACCTTCAGCCAGATCCCACTTCCAGGGGAACTTCCAGGCTGGGTTCCCAAGCGCAGAGCCTGTCCTCTTGGAGGACATCCTAGGGCAGTGGGACTTGAGTGAGAAGAAAACCCCAAAGACATTTCTTTCTTTCTTTAGTAAATTCTGCAGATCACTACCTCCATCCCAGGCACCCTACCCGGAGCTCTCCTTGTTTCTTCTGAGGCTGATCTAAATTACTCAACTTCCCAAACTGAAATGCAAACAACTGGCCTCCATTTCAGGCTTTGCTTTTGCCCTATATCCCACTTTGCACCTATTCCCTCTGGAGGACAAAACTAGCACAGAGGAGCCACTTGTAAAATATGCACGCCTTCCCTGGAAGGCTTCATGGGCTCCTGGTAAGACCCAGTTTCACCCAGGACCAGAAAAATACCATTTTGCCATGAAATGAAGCCTTAACACCTAAGCACCATCTGTTTTTTTCTCAACTGCAGTCCTGAATCTGGGATATCCCCAAACTTTACTCAACCCTATGCACTGAAAGCCTCACCTCTAAGCTCCATTTTGAATCCTTTGTCTCCAGTTTTCTTCTGAACTCAGCCTTTCACTTTACACATGAGAGTGTTCCTTACCAGATCCCTTCTCTGATGTTTTCTCCACACCATACAGGTTGACAGACTGGGAAAGTCTGGCTCTCTGATCCACTGCGTTGCAGCAGTCACAACCCACAGTGCAGTTCTCCAGGAGGCAGGACAGGATTTGCCAGATTGGTTTTTTCCCTACAGAGGAGCCCTGCTCATGGCTTAGACAGTTTGGGTGACCTTTTCACTGCTGGCAACCACAACCAGGAAAATAGCCCTCTGTGCTAATATTTAAATGTCCACCATGAAAAGCACAGAACCAGCCTCAGCGCCTGCTTCGGGCTCTCCTCTGTACAGCACCACAGCGTTGCTACTCCAATTCTCCTCTCACACTGAGGTTTTTCCTTCCAGCCCTGCATCCTTCTCTTCCCTCCTCAGCTTCATGAACAGCTCCTGCCGATGCCTTTCCCGCATCCTGCCCTGCAGTCCTGCCAGCTTTCAAGGCCCCACCAGGCATACGGAGAGTGAGCCCCTGATTACCATTCAAGCTGGATTCTCATTAGGCTGAAATGCCCCTCCAGGAGATCCATTAACAGTCCATAAGGTTAACTTAATCCAGCCAGTCTTGTGTGGTCTCTGCCCAAATTCCCTATTACATTAACAATCTTGAGTCTTAATTAGCATGTGAGGCAGAGGTGGCATTATTAATGGAGATAATATGGAGCATTAAGAATAAACAGGCCAGGCTGTCTCTCCCCCACCATGCATGCAAATCCTCTTCTGTGCAGAAACAGCGTGAGCTTCCCCCATGAGCAGCACACGTGAGGGGCTGGGGTGCCCCAGACCAAAGACAAACCCTGGGATATATGGCCAGGCTGCTGCAGGAGGATGGTGGGGAGGAAAGGAGATCCCAGAGTGACCCTTCATCTGCCTGGGAGATGAGGGGCTGATAACGGGAAGACTACAGTGTGGCAAGTCCTGTGAGGCAAATCCTTGCACCAGGAAGGGGCAGTGACGTCCTTGGCTAATCCAGCCATCCCATCTTTCTGGGAGGCTTGGCAAAGCAAGGCCCAGACTATGTGAATCTCTATTCCCTCCACACTGCCGTGTGCACACAGGATAACACGATGGGTGTATGGGCCTGAACACCACGTGTGAGGAGCAGGGATCTGTCCTGACAGGCTGTAGGAAGTGGCTGCAGCTGTGCAAAATGCTCCTCATGAGTCTCCTTTCTGAGCACTGAGCCCCAGTGCACTGAGAATACAGCAGAGGACAGAGGGGCTTCAGCTGAAGGAGAGAAGCAGCTATCTGGGGGACCCGAGAATAGATGATGGGGGGTCCAGCTTGGTGCAGACTGACCAGGTGGTGGGGAAGGGACGGGTCCCTTCCCAGACAGGCTAGTGACTGGCCACACAGGTGGCTGCTCCAAACATTTTGGTCATTACAGGTGCAGGGGCAGACCCTCTCCCAGGCCAGAGTCAGCAGAGCCAGCACAGGTTAGAGTAGAGGAGGGGAGGACTGGTGCTGCCAGCAGCTGCAAGGGGCTGGGGCAGCAAAGGGTCAGGGATACACTGAGTATCAGCCAGGAGAAATTGCAAGCCTGACACTTTCTTCTAGTACAAGCACTTGCAAAATCATAAGGCAAAACAGGGGAGGAGAGAAGCAGAAGCAGCTAAGCCAAGGAAGCAGAACCTAATGGCAGGACCTCTGGACTGCTAATTCGTTTCCAGCAGCACCCAGCAGGACAGGGGTGAAGAGAGAAGCGTGTCTCAGGGACCCACAGCTGCAGGGAATGGCTTCCTGACTTGTTCCTGAGGCCTGACCTATGCTCTGTTGTGCTCAGTGTGTCCTGCAGGCTTTGCAGAAGGGCTTGCACTGAGAACTATGATCCCTGAAGCACAGAGTGATATCCCTGTGCCTCGGCCCTGGAGCACTCGGCCAGTGATATGTAGCCTTGCTTAGCAAGGAGCAGTGCCTCAGGCTGGGCTGCTCTCTCCCAGGGCTGCACTCAGCATCAGCCCAGCTGCCTTCGCATGCCCAGAGGTGCAGCAGAACACAGTGGAGGCTCTGAGCAGAGCCCAGCTCTTCCACTTTCCAGCACAGCAAGTTCCCACTCCCCCGGGCCCACCAGCCAGCCCCTGCCAAATCCATTTGTCCAATCTTGCGCTTTCTACTAATCCTGTTGAGCCATCCTTTAAGTTGCTCTGAGGCAGAGATAGAAAAATACAAAGATGCCTTAAGAAGCTTCCCCTGACCTTGCTCAATTCAAGATAAAGGGCTTTGATTTAAAAAATTACAGTGGGGGTCTGTCACTGATCCATTGCGTGGATTAAAGGGAAACAAACAGAGACACAGGATGCAGCTAGTGCTAGGTGAGCAGACAGGGAGGGGAGAAAGGTTACAACCAGCATGGGGGAGGAGACAAAATAAAAAAGAAAGGACAGAAAGTGAGAGGGGAGGAAGAAAAAATAACTTCTCCCTTGCCATCTATGTACTTGACTATGGGTAGAAAAGCTCTGTAGATTCATGATGTTACACAACATCTCCCATCACCTTTCCAGATCTGTAAGGAGGAGCGAGGCAGCTGTACTCTCTGTGGTGTGACCAGGCTGGGGACAGGGTGCTGGGACTGGAGAGGAGCTCCTTCCCCTGTCAGAAGCTTCCAGTGACTGAAATCCCAAGGCACAAGTGCCTGCTAAGGAGATTGTCATCACTATCTCTCCCTACGATGTTGTTCAGACCTTTCTTCCTCCACCCCTTGACCTTTCCTTCACACCAGACCTCTCAGTTCACCTCCTTCCCTTCCCTACAGTGCTGTCTCACTCTCCCTGCTGCTTGTCCTGGCCCATGTCACATCTGACAGCATCTAAACAGACTTCCCACACCCACCTCAGTCCCCTACAGCCCTTGACTCAAAAGTTACTCAGAACAATTTTCCTCTGTAGGAAACATCATAATGTCATAAGGACTAGTGAGGGCACCTTCTTCTTTCTTTCCAGCATTCATTGCACTCCACAAGGGCCCTTTAGTCCCTGGCTTGAGCCTGTTTCCTCCCCCTTAACCTGTTCTGTTTGAAGATCACTCACAAGATGGCTGATGTTTCTTTTTCATTCTTCTTTTACAGGTATGTCAACCAGAAAAAGAAGCTTAAAGAAGGTGTACACCTCTCATAAAAAATGCTGGAAAATGGACAACAATGGATGAGGAGAAGGCTAAAGTACTCAACAGCCTTTTTTACCTCAGTCTTCCATGGCAACATTTCTTCCCACATCTCTTGAGTGGATGAACAGCGGGATGGGGACTTGGAGACCCAAGTGCTTCCCATTCTAAGTTCAGGTTCACAAGCGGCCGAGGAAGCTGGATGTACATAAGTCTGTGGGCCCTGACAAGATGCAACCCAGAGTCCTGAGGGAATTGTCCAATGTAGTTTCCAAGCCACTCTTCATGAATGGCTTTTTATTTTAAAAATCATGGCAGTAAAATGAGGTTCCAGGTGACTGGGAGAAGGCAAGCACTGTACCTATCTTTTAAAAAGGGTAGAAAGGAGACCCCCTGGGAACTATCAACTTCTCAGCCTCACTTCTGTGCCTGGGAAGATCATGGAAGATCCCCTTCCTATTTTTCAAGCCTCCTCAGAGCCTGCCCAATTCTGTCTTGATGACCAAAGGCACCTTCAACTGGTTTCAGAATTTTTGCCCGGCTCCTTCAGCTCCTCCTGTACCACGTATGGATGTGGGCACTGCAGCTGACTGAAATACCTTCACCTGAGTGGGACCTGGTGCAGCTCTCCACGGTGGTGATGCTTCCCACCCAGCAATGCTCCATGTCCTGCTGCTAAAAGCTACACCACTGTAGCCAAGAAGGAGGCAGCTGATGGATGCAGAGAGATGAAAGGGGAAGGGATACTGGAAAAGAGACAACAGAGACCATGAAATGAGACAGGTCTATAAAACCACACATGACAGAGGAAGGGCAAGGGAAAGAGGTGTTAACAGCCTCTTCCCACTCAAAGATCAAGGGTCAGGAAATTAAACCAGAAAGTTACAGGTTCAAGACAAACTGCATGCTTATGCTGCACAACTTCCTACTGTGAGATTTTGAGGATGCTAAAACTTTACCTGACCTCAAAAATTGATGGGGCAAGTTCAGGGAAGAAACAAATCCACCAGGAACTGTCAAGTACACAACAGATCTTCCAGCACTGGGTCCCTCAAACATGCATCTCTGGAGGCTGAAAGAGTGTTCAGAGGAAGTGCTGCTACACAGTTTTCCTGCCTGTATCCTATTCCCTCTTTCAGCTACAGCTGGAGATACTGCACTGGAAGGATCACAGACCTGGCTTGGTAAGGTCCTTTGTGTGTTCTTATGGCTTTCCATAGCCAGGCTGATCCAGAAGTCATGGGCAAGAGTATCTCTGAATAACAGTATCATTTTGGTGCATTAGATAATTTTGGAGATGGATAGACAAGGCAGTAAACAACAGAGCTCATTCCAAGAATTTATTTTTTTTCCCTCACCAGAAGCTGTAAGGAGGTCAGGTGTCATTTAAACCAGTCATTCCAGTACAGATCCTTACTGGGAATAACATCTCTGCTTGAGTCCTATCTCCCTCAATGCCTATTTCCAGACTTTTCTAAGACCAAATCCCCTTTCCCTGTTGATAAACATAGAACCTCTGCAAACAGACCATCTGTAACAGGTCCAACCCCCTTGAATTCCCTTCCATTTCCCTGACCTGTCTATCACACTATTCACAGCAGGCTCTCCACACTAATCCTTTTATTATGATCTCACTCAATTTTCCTGGCCTATGACTGCAATGAGGAAAAAAAGGAGGGGTATTAATCCTTCTGACCTTGTTGTCCCAATTCTGGGCCATCTGTAACTGGGAATCCAGAGGAGGGAAGTCTGATCCTCCTGACCCCACTATCAACCCCTTGCTTTGGGAGGTTCAGTTTGTACTGTCCTAGAAAGATGCTGTGGAAAAGCCCCTTTTCACTTACAGTCTCTTCCTACAAGACTGCTTCTGAGACTACCTTTCCAGCCAGAGAGGCTGGAGGGAATAATGTCCTCCACCTCCATCAGACTCTGTTTACTTATTCCTCCTGTATCACCTCTCTGCTCCCTCAACAGCAGTGTCTGTGGGTTCTTCCCAGCCTCGAGACAGGGAATCGATAAAAGGTGAAAGACAATCAAACATCTCTCAAAATTTCCCTGGAAAGGCTGCATATAAAAGAGGAGGCCTCGCAGCTCACTCCACTTCCACCACTGGCCGAGTGTAGCCTGTTCCCTCCACCCCTTCCCTCCACCATGTTTCCTTGCTGCCAGCATCTCCATGAACCTGCCACGCTGTTTCATAGATGGTTTGAGCACTCACAACAGGAAGCTTGCATGTGTCCTCAAGAGACAAATATTCTTCTCTTTGCTCAGCTTCATCCATACCTCTCACTTTGCCCATTTTTTGCCACTTTAAACATTCTTCTCCTTTCCTTGGTGTTTACAGTCCTCAATACACACAGACTGTTCACACAGACGTATCATCGTTTAGCCCAGCTCTACATATTTTGTTCTTTTAATCTCTCCTCATAAATTAGTACCTTCAGCCCTTTCATAATTTTTATTGCTCTTCTCTGAATTCCCTCCAATTTATCACCCTCCTTCAACTAGCACAGCACCCAGGTTTGCATGCTAGGTTTTCCAGACTGATCTTACTAAGGCCTTGGAAATAACATGAATTTGGTCTCCCTAGTGCTTCAAGGCTTGATGTTTCTGGGTGTACTTGAGTTTCTGGATGTCAGGAAAGCTGTCTCACTTCATACATGTGGCACCAGGTAATACAACTCAAGGCTGTCTCCCCAGGGAATGGAAGAAGCAGGTTCATGAGAGGTGGAGAGAAGAAGACACATGGACAGATGGGACAGATGTCCTGCAGCTGAACAAGGGACACAACTACAAGCCCTTACATACTCCCACACCTCGAGGAGAGACATCAAGTCCTGGATATGGAAAAGGTGCATATGCACACGTGCTCACTCCATAAATAAGCCCCCAGTGACCCGCATCACACGTGAATGCACACAGGAACACAACACAGGGATAGCACCATGAGGCAGGCACGACACACGTGTGCATGGAGACTTTGGGCATGCACACGTAACCTGTGCACACAGGAGGACAGGACAAAGTCTAGCAGAAAATGGTGCTCTCCCTGCTCACAAACATGCATGTTCTCATGCATAAACCAATGCTCCCAGAGGAAAGATAGCGGCTCATGGAGTCCTTATAGTAGCCTAAAAATACACAGGCAGCTCTGACCCATCTGGTCTGCAGATTGAGCCTATGAGCCATGGAAAGAATGAAGACAAACATATGACACCTTGCCTTAAGGCAACTGGTAGCACATGCATCATACTGAGGCAGTCTTCATATCTACAGACTCTTCCGAAGTGATACATTATCACTAAAGCTATTCAGAAGTGAGGTGAAAGCTGAGGACCACAGGGAGGAAGAAAGGGACTCTCTGCAGGGCAGTTGTAGCAGACGCAGGGATCCCACCTCCTACTCTGTGACCCCCCCCCTCCCTGAGTCATGTTACTGATGATCCTTCCTCACAAGGATGAATTTGCTCCATCTTTCTTCTATCAGATATCCAAATGAGTCAAAAGCACCCTCAGTTTCTTGCAAACAGTCTTTCCCCAACAGCTTACCAAAACCAGACAGGTGCTAACATTTTGTGAGTGTCAATGTATAGAGAAGAACACTAATTCTTGGCCCCCAGACACAGCTTCTCACTTCTGTGAAATTCATACTGCACCATCAGCTCCCCAGAGCATCACCTGGAATGAAATTCTGTGCTAAAGGGCTGAAAATGCACTGGAGATGCGTTCCCCAGGGTGACTGCAGACGGGAAAGAACAGCCCCAGCACATCAGTCAGGTCAGCACAGAATGGGTTTCACCTTCAACAGCAGAACAGACTCACCTGTGGGGTTTTGATCCCATGCCTATCTCCATGGCATCTGATGCTATGCCATAGGGCACGATGGAGCCACTGAGACTCCCCACACTGGTGATGCCTGGAGACCTTCACAGACTCCCTGCAAGTGGCAACAGCTAGGGACAAACCCCATCAAGTCCTTCACCTCAACCTGATCCCTGGTAGCTTGTTTCCCACCTCTTAAAATGCTGTGGAAAGAGTGACAACTGCCCTTCCCTCCTTCTGTACCTCAGCTGGTCAGCTGGAACTGGGTTTCCTCTTGGCTTAGGAATGTTGAGAAAATGAGGTCATTTCTCCTCAGTGACAGAAGATTATTTGGTGAGGAAAGCAGTTCATCTCAGGCAATGGCTATGTACCCCTGAGCTACCCAGGGACCCTTAAAGAGGAGGTCAGGGCAAAGCAAGGCAGCTGGGGAGCACAGGAAAGTCAGGGCACAAATGCAGTGCTGCTAGGGTGAGGCTGTAGCTGCTACCAGACCAGCTCACCACTGAAGCAAACGCAACAACAGTCCCACAGTCATTGTCACCTCCAAAGTGTCAAGCTTGACTCATCTGGAGATTTAAATACAGCACTCATTTGGTTCACAGCTGTGAGAAACTCATCCTGGCCCAGCAGGGAGAAAGGACTGGAGGTGGGTCACAGCCCCTCGGTCTGCTCCGTGAGTTTTGCCTTCTCCCCTTCTAGACAATAGAAGGGATTTCAGTGCCCCACTACCCTGGCAAAAGGCTTCCATGTGTTCAGCTTGCTTCCCCTTCAGTAGCTCACTCCATGTCCTCCCTCGCCCTCTTCCCACATGGAAAGGCACTGGGGGACACAGAACTCTGCTCCTTCGGAGCTGCTCCAGCACCTGCTGTAACTCCAGTCTGGGCAATCCTCACCTGCAGAATCTGCAGAGCTACCAGGCAAACTCCAGCTTTCCCCATAGCTGCCAGCAGCCTGGGCTCCCTCACTGCTCGGGACAGCTCTGCTCCTCCATGAAGGAGAAAAGCAAAACCACCTCTGTTCCCAGAAAAGGGGATGCTTTGCTGGAACACATTTGCTCTGCACCTAAGCTGTTCCTGTCCTGCTCTGGTCTGCAGGCATGGGCAAGGACTGCAAGTGGTTTTTGGGACATCACATCCCTTTACAAGAGCAAGGCAGCCCTCATGAGCTCACAAGAGTGTGAGGACAGAGGTGTTCCCTGCGTGTCTTCTGCCCTCCCTTACACTAATAAAAGAAAGAACTTAGCCCTGGTCTGTGCTTACAGGGGACCAAGGGGAAAAAACCCACAGTGTTTAGGATGAAGGAGAGAGCAGCCAGGTCTCTCTCCCTCAGAAAACGTGCTGATATTTTCTGACACAGCTGATAAGAGCACTGGGAGGTTTCAACAGGCCCTGATATGACCAGTAGCTTTTTTTCCCAGGTGGGCAGTGCTTTTCACCACTCTTCAACAGGGTCAGATGAGGCAGCTGCACTGTGCCTGGAGCTGCATCTGGCTTCTGACACGACCCAGGTAAGAACAAACATCGCGGACATCCTCGCAGCTATGCTTCCCTCCCTTCTGCCTTCCCTGCAATTTTTACCTTTCCGATTTGAACCGCAAGCTGCCCCCCAGCAAAACCTACATCTCTGTATGCCCCCCGTTCCCAAATGCCCTTTCTACCCTCCTAATGGCTTCTGCTCCACAGCGTTGCTCTGCACCAGTGCAGTGGATCAGACAGCATATTCCCAAATACCCACTTTGCCTGGAGCTGGGGGAAGAGCGGGAAAGGCCATGCATCCACAGTTCTTCCCTTGGTGTCGTAGTTTTTGATGGGGGAAAAACAGTGCAGGCAGCTTGCCTCATGCTGACAAATCTGTAAGCTTGTGGGTTGGGTGCCCTGAAAGACAATCACCCCAAGGAAAATAATGGCATGAGGAGGGTGGCAGATGGGGAAGGGGTTGGGGGTGGGGGAAAGGTTGGTAGGTTGGGGAAATCAGTGGGATTAAAGTGTCTGCTTCTCACCCCTGGCACTGCATCGGTACCCTTCCACTCCCTGCAGCTTCCTCGCTGCTGCTGGTACGGTCTGCACAGAGCGGGGAGGCGAGAGGGGGGCTGTATTTAAATATATTAATAATGCATGCTCCATGCAAATGAAGCTTCCTTTGAATATTACATTAGCGATGCTGTCAGGCTGCGCTTCTTGGGACCCAGGAGTGACGGGATGTGTGGGGACCCGGAAGGGGGGGGTGGGGAGGTAGGGCTCACCAGAAATTCCCTCGTACCCCAGCACAGCCTCCTTTCTCCCCCTCCACCGCGGCTCCCCCACATTACACACACTCCCACTCCCTCCCACCTCTCCGTGCATGACAAATTCCTTGGCTCACAGCATGCAATGCAGCCAGGCTCCCCAGGCCCCTCCAGTGGCATGGTGTCCCC
>VWZN01002329.1:158818-178873 GCA_013396955.1 Regulus satrapa | reverse complement strand
TTGCCCCCCCCCCCCCCTCCACTCCCTACATAATCTTTATCCCCCCTACTCCAATCTCAGCAATCTTCTCCCTGCTCACAGCTTGGTTTATAGCTCTGTACCCCCAGAGTGGGGAGAAGGGTCCTGCTCTGCAGCCTTTAGGGGGAAGGAAGGGGAGCAGTTCCTAAGTCTGGCCCGCACATGTGCACCCCTTTTGTCTGCGCCCACCGTGCTCGTGTGAGCCCAGAGTGGGTGCCGGAGCACGGCGGGCTGTGCCAGATGTATTTGCCCGCAGCACGGGAGCGATGCTCTCCCTCCCCATCACAGACAGCCCCTTC
This sequence comes from Regulus satrapa, assembly GCA_013396955.1. Lineage (NCBI taxonomy): Eukaryota > Metazoa > Chordata > Aves > Passeriformes > Regulidae > Regulus > Regulus satrapa. The sequence continues at coordinate 178,556 of VWZN01002329.1, read as the reverse complement.
CCCGGGCGCTGGCGAGGATGTCTGGTGTTTATGCACAGCCAGCCCGGCTCTGTGCACACTCAGACACACGGGACACGCACGCGTGTGCTGCATGCAGGCGGGCAGGGCTGGGGCACACCAGCACACACTCGAGAGAGGGCATTACGCACAGCAGCTCCCGAATATGCTGCCTCCTGCAGTATTAGCTGATTTATGCTGCCTTTCCCCAGCCAGATCCAAGCTCTGGAATGGGAATAGCGGCAGCTGTGCACTCCTGCCTGTCCTGGGATGAGAATAGGATGCGNCCATCCCATGCCCCAAAGCAGGAAGATCCTTATGCATAAAAATGTGGGCATGCTTTCTCTGGTGGAATAAACAGGCATGCAGACACCCTGCAGGCAATACATATACACTTACATATGCATTCGAGTAGCTGTCCTGGGCCCCTACATAAATACCCGGCTCCCACCACCACCACAGACACATTCACACACCCGACAGACACCACGCAATGACTTTTCTGCAGCCAGCCAGTCTCCCAGCAGAGCAGTGTAAGAGCAGAGGAGAGATTTACTCACTCCCCTGCATGCAAACCAGGCGAATATTCACACACCACACAGCGGACAGACACACAGACACAGACAAACCATTGTCTGCAGAGGCTCCCCGACAAAGTTTGCAGAGAGACAGGGAGCAGGGGGTTGAGGGATGAGCCTGGCTCCTTCTCTGTCCCATAACTGCGGGCAGTACACAGAGGGGTCTGTCTGTCTGCACATGCACACGCATGTGTCTGTGGGGGTATATACATCCACCTATAGCTACGCCTCTACACGGATACACACGTGAACACACACAGATATCTGGATACAGATGCATGTACCTATGCATGTCTCGCCTCCTTTTGCAAGGTCTGGATAGATGCAGATGGGTCAAACCCAGCTGTGTGCAGCAAGCCCTGAACCTATTCAGCATCCCGATCCTATGCAGAGCACACACACACACACACACAGAGGGAGGAAGGGAGACCTGTCTCCAAGCCTCCCTCCCTCCCTCCCATCACCCCATGTAGGCATAATCTCCACACACACACACGCACACCCTGGGCCACTTCCCCATCTCCTTTGCACTCACCCCTCGCCTTCACCCTCAGATCAGAGGCATCCAACCCCCAGGGAGTGCGTGCACAAGCCGGAGGAAAAGGGCCATCCATGCATCCTGCCCTTCTCCCCCTTTTCCAATCTCAGCTGCTTCTCCGAGAGGCAGCACGGACGGCATCCGGGAGCCGAGGACACGCGAGGCAGCGGCACAAGGGCTGCACACAAAAGCGTGTCACACACACACACTCTCTCTCACACACACGTACCTGCTTCTGGAGGGGTGACTGCTCCCAGCTTCCATACGGGGCATGACCGAGACGAAGTGGAGGCACAAAAGACCCCGGTCCTGGAGCAACTTGCAGCCCTGCAGATGTGTTCGTGCGGGGGGAGGTAGGTACCCCCGACTCGTGTCACCCCTTGTAGCGGAGCCGTTCCTTGCCCCGCAGCTGTCTCATTCCCGGCCGCACCTAGGCAGCGCTCCCGGCCGCGCACACGCGCGGGCACGACAGGCGGGGATGGAGCGGCAGTCCAGGGAGGGCACGCACAGCCGGAGGATTTGCTGCCTTCGCCGCATCCGCATCACTGGGGGAAGAAGGCAGAAAGGGCTGTATTGGCATTTAAAACGCAAGTGATTAATTCGCCACAGGCTCGGCTGATGGGGCTCTGGGGCCAGAGCCGGCGGCGCTGCTTCTCCCAGCTGGGAAGGCTCCGACAAGGAAAGGACCCCCCTCTCCCATGGAGCCGGTTCCGAGCTCTCCTCGCCTGCACAGCCTCTGCTCCGGTGCAGGCGGAAAGGGGTGGGCCTCCACCGGAGACATGAGCACACGCATGCAACAGCTGCTGGGAACTGCACACACACACAAACACACAGAGACACAATTCCCCACAACAGCTGCTCAGGAGCTACACACAACACACAACAGCTTCCCAGGAATACACACAAACAACAGCTGCTGGGGAATCACACACACACACACAGAGGCTACAGCTCCTCAGGATTAAGTCACCCACATGAAAATACAACAGCTTCTAGGAGCCACACAGCTACAAGCAACAGCTGCCGAGGAGCTACACACACACACACACGGATGCATGCAACAGCTACACACCTACTGACACAGGTATGTGCAACAGCCACGGGAAACTACACCTGGATACAAGCCCCTGTGCTATTTGATTAAAAAAACATAAATAAAAAGACATATAAAAACGTAACAGGAGGCAGAGAAAACCTTTCATCCACACACAAACACATGCATGTGACTGCTCTGGGGAGATTGTCTATACCATACAGCTCCTCAAATCACCACCACAGAAACACAACAGCTCCTCACAAAGCACCTGGAGCCACATATGTTCATGCACGTCTGGAAGATCTTCCACCTCCCTCTCCCCAAAGCCACACGTGCCATCAGTGATGGAGATCTTGCTCACAGTCAGAAACGCATCCATGTGCACCAGGCGTTGGGGACCCAGCCACAGCTTGGCTCCCAAATAGTCCACACAGCAATTTCCCTAGCAATACCTGCTAGGAAAGCACATTACCAAACACAGGGTCACTCTCAAGAAATTACTCCGCAGTTCCTTGACAGAAAGCAGAAGCACACACGACAGACATAAATAATCCCTGCACAGACATGCAAGACCACAACTGAAGGGGCAGGATGCACCCCTCACACTCAGCACAGCAGAGGAGGGACTGCCCGTCTCACTCAGAAACACACACACACACATGCAACAGCTGAAAAAACTTAGGGATATTGGATGGGAGCTGGCTTCCTGGGATGTACAATCCAGCCTCCTGCTATTCCAGGCAGCCACATCATACAGTCTTGCTCAGAAATGTCTCAAGATCCATCTGAGTACTGTGAGACTATTTGCTTTCTGCTCAGAAGCCACACTGAAGTTAAAAGCCTGCCCCAGCATCTGTATTCACCCAGGTCCAATTCAAACCCAGATGTTCCTGGGCCAGCTGCCCACATTCTTCACACGGGCACGCATAGAGGTTGCAAGAACAAATGGAAATGCTCTGAAACCTCCACTGCCACGTGAAGAGACACCTCTTGCCCTTCCCTGCTTCACACAAACATAACACACACCCGACACCTGGGTGAAGACCTTCCCCTCAGCATAGATACATAAAAACATGCTTGCGACAGCTTCTGGGTAAACAGACACCTAAGCCTGCCACCCACAGCATTCACGTGCACTCAGGTACAGAATATACAGACAGGTATAACCTCTGATGGGAAATTAATGCAGTCCAGAAACTGAAGAGGAATTAGGCTCATACACACACACACACCACTGCAAGCAGCACTGTCATTAAATGTATTATATTAATGGCATGAAACTGCATCAGGGGAGGTTTAGATTGGATATAAGAAAAGATTTTTTTTACCCAGAGGGTGGTTGATACTTGAACAGAGTCCCCCAGGGAAGTGGTCACAGCACCAGCCTGACAGAGTTCAAGAGGCATTTGAGCAATACTGTGAGGCACATGGCGTGATTTTTTTGGGTTGTCTTGTGCAGAACCAGGAGTTGGACTCAATGGTTCTTGTTGTTCCCTTCAAATTCAGGCTATTCTATTCTATTCTATTCTATTCTATTCTATTCTATTCTATTCTATTCTATTCTACATCGTGACTCCTATTGAATCTAAAGAAGCTCACCTGTGGCCCACCTGCCCATCCTTCTAATTAATATATAGTACAGAGTAATGTAATTGCCCCATCTATCTCACTCCTGCAGCTTTACAGAGGGACGGTGAGCTCCTTTGACCCCCTCTGCATGAGAGGTTATGCATAATCATCCCATGTAAATCCAACCCCAGCAAGCAGAGGACTGCCCCATATCTTCTCACATGCATGTGAGAGCCTCATGGACAGAACACCAAACCAATAAACCTCTACAGGGGGAGGTACAATAATAAATAATAAAATAAAATAATAAATAGCCCTAAGGGAAAGAGTTTCCTCCCCCAAATCACAGGCAAGCACAAAGAATCCATCTTCAGAAGGAGGCCCAGGATCATCAACACACACCAGCTGGATGGCATGAACAAATTGGCCCACTAGGCACAAACACACAAGTCATAAATCCTATTAAAAATGGCACATAGGAAGCTTGTTGTGCCCTCTTTTACTCCAAACCTGCAAACCCAAGTGGGAAAAATCACCCAGACACAAAAATACACACAAAGACACACACACTCCTGAGACAGGCATGCAGTTCTGAGAACACTTCTGGATGTTCCCTGGACCATCTGTAGACATCTGTTCCCAGTGGATTAAATGCCAAAACTACTCACACCTCCTAGAATCTGAGAAGGAAGCTTGAGTCTTGGCAACTACAGACTCAAGTTTCCTTGCCTTTATCACTTTGGGGTGTTATGACTGTGGGGTGTTTCCTCCAAGCTCTTTTGAAGCTAAAAGCTGAAGGAACAGAGATTTGCTTCCATCTCCCTCTACTTCCTCCAAGGACAGACAGTATCTAATTTTGGAGGGTGTTGAAGTAGGAGAAAAGGTTTCCAACTCCAAATTAATGCAGGATTTGTTCCTGCTTGAGTTCCTCCAGGATCATCTTGCAGTCTGTTTGTGATGAGTCTCCCAGAGGCTCTCCTGCTGGCACACATCCCTTCAGGACTCAGAAGTGCTGGGGCAGGATCCTTGTACTATCAGAGCCTTTTGGGGTCAAAATGGTATTTGCTCATACTCCCGCTGACCCAGGAACAACACTTAACTCCAGCAGAAGTGCCCCAAGAGACAAGCAGAAGCAAGTACCACATTTCTAGAAGTGTGGGACATTTGGGTCCTGCATCTGATTCAAAGCCAGTCACTCCATGCCTATTTACCTTTGCAAATGATCTAGAGGCTACAGAAGCTCACCCCCATGTTTATTTTGCAGAGGCTGTGACCTTGCCAAAAGCCCTGGAAAGACTGTTGTTTTTTACTTCACAAAAAAAAAAAAAAAAAAAAACCTCCTAAGGACGTCATAGATACTTTAAGTCAGCTGCAGAGGTGCCTCATTCCCTATGTCCAGCAGTACAGAAAAAGAATCACCTTCTAATTATTTTGAGCTGATGTCTTTGAGACCACTACCTACAGTCAGGCTTGACCTCTCTGCTCCCTTAATGGGGGTGAAAACACCCCCTCAAAACACTTTGGTTTATACCTTTCTGCTCAGCTCCTGCTCTGTTGGGCTGCCACATCCTCTAAGGCTGGAGATGCTGTTAGGGGTGAACAAGGGAGCTGACCTTATTAAAGCAATTCCCTGGTGTTTTTCCAACATATGCCAGGGAGCTGTTAAGTCCTAGAATAGCCCAGAATCTGGGAATCACAAAAGTGATGATAAAAGTGATTTTTTTTTTTTAACCCTGTGTGCCCCGCCCGGGGGTTATCAGTTCAGTGGGGATGGTACCTACACTCCGTGTAAGGAGTAGGGCTGGGGAGCGCAGCCAGCCGCGCCCCTCTCCCCCATGGCCTTGTGCCGCTTGCCCCCGGCAGGAGGGGAGAGCCGGGCAGGGAAGGCAGCCCCGCACTCTGCCTGCACTCCCTGCGCTCCGTGCTGCCGGGGAAGGGAGCCCCGCTGGCAGCGATTCCAGCCAGCGGAGCCGGCGATCCAGCCCTCCTCCCTCTCCACCTCCTGCCCGCCTGCCCGTCCCCCACTAGGGCACAGCTGGGTCCCACGGATGGGGAAAACAGGCCGAGGGAGAAGGCTGGGCTCTGCCCTCGTTGCAGTCGGAATCTCTCGCTGATCTATACTGCGGTGAGCAGTGACAGATTGATTTTACAGCTCTGCTTGGAGCCGGCCGCTGGCCCTGGGCTCTGGATGAATCAGCTTTCTCTGGTCCTTGGCTTTTATTTCATTATTTTACTGCAACCCTCGCTCACAGGCAGCTAAAGGGGGAGCGACAGGAGAAACACGAAGTTGGCAGATTTTCTTCCCTGCTCGTGTGCTCCCAGCCTCCCAGCCTGGCTTTGGGACTCCGGGAGGAGGGAGGGAAGGGATTGTTTTCCAGGAACTGACATCTGTCAGGAATAAAGACATGAGGCTCCTTCTACATGCGTAGATGCATGTTGCAGTGGCTGTGGGAGACAGCAAGGACTGTGCAGGCACTGCACAGCATGAACAGTTCCTGCTCTGCTATGACAATGATCCTTGCCAAGTGGAGGGGAGCCCAGTTTTCAGTACAAGGGGCAGCATGTTTGGAAATAACAATGCACTCGATCCATGAGTGCGCTGGACACTAACCTGCTTACAGACTCCAGCGTGGAAGTGATTCCAGGTTCTCCTCTTATGGCCGTGGATGTAGAGGAGGGGGCAAAGGCTGTACCCTGCTCTCTCCAAGAGGTCTCAGAGCATGCCACAGATCCAAATTTCTCCTGGAATGAGGTAGGACCTCTAGGCATGGAATCTACCTCCTTCCCTCTCCTTGCTGTGGATATTGTAGACATTGCTCTGGGAAAGCCAGTTCTAACTCTCTTGGTTCTTGCGCCATCAAGAAGAGCAGCAGTGAACTCAAGCAAGGATGGAGCGACAAAATCAAAGGGCAGACAGTTGTTGGGTTTTTCCAGCTCTGATCTGGAACTACAGTGGGACAGCTCAAGCAGAGAGCAGAGAACAGAGTGACCAACCAAACTGCAACAAATGTTCCTCTCTACACCCCCAACACCTAAGGAGTGATTAGGAGCAAATATCTGCTCTGTCGGACTTGCTTCTGAAAAAAACCTCTTTGTCAGAACTGAAGATATACTCAGAGGTCCCCTCACCTGTGCTGGCACCTGCTCCGCAGGAGGAGGAGTAGCCAAAGGAATCCAACACCAGTTTGGCCGGCTCCAGCCTTCTTCCCACACGCTCACTTTCCAAGGGGGCTTCACATCACCACGGACGGTACTTCCCTTGCAATGGATTCAGGACACCTTGGAGCTTTCTCCTGCCCTATTGCAGAGCCCTCCAGCAATACAGACCACCTAGGGAAGAAGTGTTCCTCAGAGGACAAATGTGTGGAGACAGAGAGCTAAAGCATTGTGTCATTGGGCTCCCCCAAGCTCACACATATCCTTTCTCTCCACCTGTCCCTGTGCGAGCATCAGAGAGTGGCCTTGAAGGTGGCCAGCACAGCTCAAACCATCAGAAGGCAAGGGCCTTTTGATCTGCAAAGATCAAGGTGTGGGAGGGGAAGGGAGGGGAATCAAGACGGGAAAAGCAGGAGAGAGAGGCTTCCCAGTGGTCTGTCCCAGCAAGAGGGAGGGAGGCAGCAAAGGTCCATCTCATCCACTTTGTCTAATCTTTTAATCTCTTGTTTTTTAATCGTTCACATCAAGAATGAGACACATCATTAAGAGTAGAAGAAATCCCAGTTGGAAGGGAGATGGGGATGGTGAAGGAGACAAAAAGTCCTCTTACTTCTAAGTTTTCTGCCTTGATCCCTTTCTCTGTGTCTCTCTCTCCCCTCCTTCCTTTTTCCTCTCTGCTTACAAGCAATAATGTAGGTGACCTGAGAGACAAAGAACACACTGGGGGGCCCAGCACCTGGAGGAAGGGCAGTGCCATGGCCTAGGTGGGTTCAGGTCAAGCCCTCCCTTGATAATAATCTGTGGTGACACAAGGCAGGCACAAGTCTCAGTGTGACAACTCCTCTTGAAATGCTCTTCTGCAGCTAGAGAGACAAACAGCAAACATTGCCAGCCAGGTTTCCTCTCATCAGAGATAGGGTGACCTGTAGAAGCCAGTCCACCCCTCATGAGGAGAGGAGAGAGAAGTTTTTGGAGGGCAAAGGAGGATCTGGTGGCACTGACTGACTTGTCCCACAGCCTCAGGCTGGGCACTCCACATCTCAGCTTCTCCCATCTGTCCAATCCTGTGGATAGCAATCCTCACCTCAGAGGGTGATTGAAAGAGGTTAATGAATTAACATTTGTAAAAGCTTTAGATAAAAGGATTATTACTATTGTTATGCATGGAAACAATTCCTAATGAGCATTTCCCATCTCCTCCCTCCTTCGAACCTGAGGGATCATCTGACACAGATGCTGCCACACAGGAGCTCCCCCGGAGATGGAATTACAGGGAGAGAGAGTTGCAGGCTGCCAGAGACACTAATCAGGGAAAGACAAATTGGGGCCACTCCATCAACCAACAATGCATTGGGCTGTGGGGCCAGGAGCTTCTCTACTCAACTCTCTCTAATGACTGGTGACAGGTCCATGCCACTCCCGTCAAAGTCCAGCAGGAAAAGGCTGCTGACTTCTGACCATGGCAAGACTGCCCCTCCTCTTGCCCTTTCAAGGCTGTCGAATGATCCAAGATAGATGCACAAGGATTTGCTTTACGGAAAGTTTAATCCCCAAAGGAAATTTCTGGGCTGCTTTGTTGCAGTAAGATTCAGGAACAGGCCAGACAGACATTCCAATATAGGCATAGGAAGAGACTAGCTGGGATCAGATTTTGGTGTCTTAAACTTTGAGCAAAATGTTTTCTAGGCTAGGGATGAGAAGTAATTCAAAGCAGACATCTTCACGTTATACATCTCTCCCTTACACACAAGTATGACCTCAAGGGAGAAAAGCCCTCCCTGACTTGCCTGCTATAAATATACCAAACCACTTAAAATGGCTACGTTAAAAGAGAGCTAGTAATTTGATAGTGGTCTCCACTTAATTAGATTAGGCTTTTCTTGGACTCAGTTCTTCTTGAACTGCTGAAGGCAGCTGATCCTCCTTTCTTTTTCAGTATTATCCCATCAGCTGCCATGCAGGAAATTATTGTAGTCACCCATGTCTTGGGCAGCTGGATCACCAACACATCTGTGCCACGAAGTGCAGAGCTCCAGGTCCCAGAAGAGAGTGGCTGCACCAGGACAGTGCCCCATCTGGGCTGCTCAGCACTGCTGAAAGTAAACAGTGCTGTGCACAGCTTGGTGACAAAGTTCTTTTGTTACCTCTGGGGCACAAATCAGCCTCTCTGCACTGCAACAGGTGGGAATTACACTTGAGCCAGGCAAATAGCAAACAGCACAGTTAGTCCTCCCTGCAACAGGAGACCAGAGGACAGCACTACCTTGGTCTTCTCAGGAGACTAGAGCATATGCTTAATAAACCACATACACAGCCAGAATATTTTTTTGAAGTACCTTGCTTGCCTGACTTCTCACTTAGAGGGAAATAAGTGACCTGTTTGTAAGTTACTGGAACTAGTTGGCAGGGTCTGTACCTGATCATCGTTGATAATAAGACAGAAAGTCACTTGGAAGGGACAGGTGAAGCTGTTCTGGTCCTGGGACAGTGACTTGACTTCTTCAACTCTTGAGGGATTTGCCAAGGCTCCCAACACTGCAGTCAGGCAGTCATTACCTTTCTCCCTGGAGCCCAATCCAGTGCTCACTCAAGCTGAGGATAACTGTGGCACTGCTATTCAACCACTGTTTTGGACTGATGCCCTTCCTTACCGGGTCTTCCAACCTTTGCTCAGTGAACTTTACTCAGTTCCCAGCAAGGCTGCATTCTGCTCCCTCCACAAAAAAAACCACTCTAGATTTGAGAATTCAAATTGCCAGACCTTTTGCTCTCCTTCAACAATGGAGGAAGCTTGTTTTAACAACATACAATTTTCTATTCAGTATGTTCCTAATTAATAATAAAATAAGTGTTGGGTTGTTTTCTTGTGAGTTTGTTGTTGTTGGTTTTTTAAAAATCCTCCTTTTTTGTTAGTTATTCAGTTTGATTTTTTATTTTACCTCGTTAATGTAGATTTAGATGCAGTTTCCTCTCTCTGCTGCACTTAATGAGTCGTCAGCTTTATTCACTCTCACCCGCATCCTCATGGGAGCATGCTTTGATTTTCTAGTGGGTGCATGAAAACACAGATTAAAGCAATTAGACAGAAATAATCTTAGGGAAAGGGGAAAGAGATCCAGAGCACCTAATTATACCATTTTAATCAAGATACAATTATGCAGAGACTTTTATAGATTATAAATTAACCAAACTCCAAAGGCAGAAAAAAAAAAATTTAAATATGGTTCATTATGCTTGTTGTTTCTCTCTTGTGAGCTCTCTCAAACTGGACTTCAGGGTTCATTTAGAAAAAAAAAGTCTGGACAGGGCTGAGCAGAAATGGTGGAGAAATAGACTTAGAAGACCCTTCTTGCTAGGATCAGAGTCTGGAAATGGCCTCTGAGGGAAGGTGGAGAACCACAGCACATTCCTCACTCACTGATCTCACCAGACTTTTTGCAGTGAGTAGGTGCACCTGCTGGTCAGCCAAGCTTGACTGAAGAGCTCCAGCCACCTGCATGGCTCAGGTAAGGAAAGCCCCATTTCAGGTCTGGATCTGCCTTTGCCCAAAAAGGCTGTGCCAAGCTGCCAGTAAAGGACTGTGGGTACTGTAGTCTAAGGAGCAATTTTCCAAGCTACAAACATTCCAATTAGAAACACAGTGAGTGGGCAAACAAAACACATCAGGCTGGATGTGTTTTCTTCCGAACCCTGGAGGAACTTAAGCCAGCTGCTCCAGATTTATAGCTGCTCCAGATTTATTGCAGCAAAACTACAAGGCACTCAGGCTCTCAGAGCACGTAGGAAGGTGTTCTGTTCCTGCCATCTCTGCACAGGAGACAAGGAGACCCCCACTCCCCCAGAACTCCAGGGAATCCCAGTTTCCCATGTAGCTGTCGTACTGACTTTATGATGGGGAAGGTGTCCAGACCTTGGGCAGAAGCAGGAGGCCAACTCAGGCACCTCTGACTTTGTGACTCCTGTGACTCCTATTCAGCTCAGTGATGCCTGTGAGGCATCTCACTGTTCACTTCTGCTCAGAACACAGCTCGAGCGAAGCCTCCTGCACTGGTTTGTGGTACTGCTTGAGCTGCTTCCAGGGGATGAGGAGACAGGAGAGGGCTCACAGCAGCGATCCTCGGCTTCCCGAGAGGTTTGCCAGCAAGTCTCCCTAAAGGTTTTGCTGCACTGCGGCCTGTGCAAAATACTTCTCCAGAAGAGTCTGCTGCCAGGCACCTCTCACAAGAGTGTCTCAACCCATCAGGTTGAGGTTCTCTCCATGGCCATGGCCACCCTATGCCATGAGTGGCAGTGCTGAAATGGCTCCCGTCTTCTCCATTCAGGACAATGCTCTCCTTTGCCAAAGGACCAGCCTTGATCATTTCCTACCTGCAAGTCAGTCCTGCTGACAATCTGTCTTCAAGGTGAGGATGGCTGGGATGTGCCCAGAGCTGGTCTATCACAGTCACAGGGACATCACCAGCATAGGCAGCTGGGAAAGGAAGGTGGCTGATGGGTGCTAGTATTGAGCCTGAGGCTCCGAGGAGTGAGAGACAGCTGCCCTTTCACTCAGCTCCCCTGTGCCAGAGCCATGCTGCGCCCACTGCCTTGGAGGGGAGCGCCCTGGGCTCTCTGTACTGTGTCTTCCATCCATGTCTGTGTCCGAGTGAGCTGATGAAGACAGACGTGGGAGATTCCTACATCTCTCCCTTGCCTCCTCCTCATCCATTTTCTCCTTCCCCCTCCTGCAGTGATGAAAGCACGGCTTGCAAGACTGCCGCACTTCACCATTACCGCCTCCTTCAGTCGGGGCAACGCCTCTAAGGGCTGTCGGGTTTTGGGGGCGGCCCCGCTCCCCATCTGAGGGCTCGCTCTGGTGTGTGAGCGATGGTATCGGAGTGCCCTCTGCTGGCCCCATGTCCGGACTATCTGGCCTGTCCTAGCCTGGCACGCCCCTGGAAAGCTGGGTCTCAGCTTGCCCCCAGCATGCCCCGACACCCCTGCCATGGTGGGCACCGCTCCAGCAGCCACACGAGCCAGCCCACGGGCAACACGGAGCCCTGCCAGTGCTGGGCCAGAGCCCCAGAGGAGCCAGCATGGTGAGGAAGCGGGTGCAGAAATGACTGTAGGTCAGCAATCGCTCTCCTGCTTACTCAGTGCTACGGCGGAGATGTGGCAGAGACTCCCAGTGACCTTTGGGACATGTGCTCCATTCCATGGAAGGAAACGTCCATCCCCTCCTCCTTAGCCCCAAGAGGCAAGAAAATGAGAGTTGTGGTGAAAGGGGAAGAGGAAAAGCACCGTCTCTCCCTTTAGGCTTGGTGCCATTCAAATGGTTGACCCTGCGAATGAGTCTCCACAGTGCTGGGGCAAAGCACCCCGACCATTCACCTGTTCCAGGTGGTTGGGATCTTCCATCCCACTGGGATGTGCATACATCTTATTCTCTTATTCCTCGTGCCAATTTTTCCTGCAGAGCTCCCCTAGGTAACTCCCAGTGTTTTGACTATCCCAATCTTCCACGGTGAAACTGGCAGGGAAGACTGGAATCATTCTGCCTGAACCCAGGACACCCAGATTTGGACCCACGCGTGGATTCCTGAGTGATGCTAAGAAAGCTCCCAAGACTGAGTACGCAGAGTGGGGGTCAGAAGTCCCTGTGGATCGATGCTGATTTACACCAGCAGAAAACCTGACATGCTGTCTCTGATCTCCGGAACTAAAAAAGTGACCTTCAGTTGCTCTCAGGAGTGGAGAAAAGAAGAGAAAAAGGTGACAATCCAAGGAGCTCAGGTCCCTCTGTGGAGCTGGTCACTTCAGCATGTAAGCCATTCAAGCAGGGATCACAGTGACCTGACAGATACGAGGTGAGCTAATTAGCAGTGCTCTTCTCAGGCTCCCTCCAAGCTCAACTGCTGCAGAAATGCTGAATACCAGGTCTAGTTACTATTCAGGGCAATTGTTAGTTGGAAAGATGTAATGGAGACCGGTTATCTGGGGAGATGAGTTGAGTTTGGGTCTGGGGGAGTGTTGAGGTATTTGGGGGCCTCTGAAGGAGAGATACAGTGAGGTGCTGAACATGCCAGTATGAGGGGGCCTGACAGAGCAGAGAGGAGTCCCAGAGGGGCCCTGGAGGAGAATCCCTGAGGAGAAATTTCCTCCCACATGTCATGGGTAGGCAGCTGAGCCCTGCAAGCACTTCCATCAGGAACTGCCCTTTATAAATATTACAAAACAGTGACAGAAAAAAAAAAAAAAAACCCTTAAAAAATGCAGTGATAGGCAGTGGAAGGAGGGTTTTTTAAAGAAAAAAAAACAAGGCGTCCTGCAGCTACACCAAGGAGAACAGTGCTGTGTCCTGCACTGGAAGAGAACATTGAAATTGCTTAGATATGCAGTACATCAAAAGATTTCATCATTTCACCCAAACTGGGACTGCTTGTGGTCTTGAAATGCCATGCATGGCAGCTCTCTGCCAGGGAGGGAGCTGTAAGTAGATACCATTCTTTCCTGGCCTTCATTAGAGTACTGTAAAAAATAAGCTGACAGCATCCAAGGTGAAGTAAAAACTTGCCTTTCCCTCAGCTTTTCATTAAGCACTGCTGAAACCACTGCCCTCTCTCCCTTCCTTGTCTGATAGTCATCTAAATGTCGAGCCACAGACAATGAGGAGCCAACCTCTGCTCCTATTAACCCAAAGTACTGGAAGAATTGCAGGGCAGAAAAATGACTTTGCTTGGTAAAAATGTAAATGTCACTTTACAGAGGACAACTACAATTTGACAGAAAATCCATTGCCTCTTCCAAACACTTTGTGAGCTCTTTTGGATGCCATGCCATGGCTTGTTGAGCAAGCAAGGTGGAAGACAACTGCTATTTTTCCAGATCCATCTACGCAATCTCCATCTGCAGTCCATTTATCTGTCACTGGATGGGCCTGTCACTGCCACAAGGGCTTCCATTTTAAAAAAGCACCAAAAAAAAAAGGTGAAAGGCAGCCAAGACCTCCTTTCTTTCTCCTCATCAGACAAATTCAGATGCCTAAGATGTTGGCATAGATCCCATTCTCCATGGTCCCCTGGCTAAATCCCAACCAAAGTGGTGTCAGGCTGGGAGTTCCCTGGGCTCCTCTAAATGAAAATGATTTTCTGCAACTGAAATTGAGATCCCATTATCCCAGACTGGATCACTTCCAAGTAGCACAGAAGTCTTCAGCCTGTTTTCTCACCCACTAGGTACCAGCTCCTCCCAAATAAGTCAATACACTTTCCTAGTGTCCCGCAGCAGCATTGGGGAACAGCTGCAGGAACATCTCAGGGTTTGAAAAGCTTCCTGGGGGGAGAAGTCTGTGATGATTCCTGTGCCATCAAAACTAGACCTTCAGGAGAATTGCTAAGAGAGAGAAATCTACACTGAAATCCTGGAACAATCCCTGACTACAAAGCTCTGCAAGCTTCTTTCCCTCAAGGCCTCTACAGTCTTCTGCCCCATTCCCAGCCTGGGTTTTGTGTGTTGGCACAAACAGTGTGGGAAACAAAGACCAGAATTCTTCTGAGATACAGGAAATAGTTTCTATCAGAGCTCTACCCAATGCACCCATCCATTAGTCAGTGACTCCCACTGTCTGCTAGACTGCCTTAATTCCTTTTCTGTGAATGCTTCTTGCCTTCATCACCCTGGAAGTTCCTCTTTAGATCAGGTGGAATGCACAGGGCAGTGTGTGAAATAGTTAACTCCCCTGCTGAGGATGCCAAGCTCCATCAGAGTTCCAAGAAAACAAGAACATTCCAGGTACTTTGCACTCCAGGGCACAGAGGGCTCCCAGAGAAACTCACAGGACTGTGGGAATAACCAGAGAACAACCAATAGAGTGAATGAGAAAAAGAGATATAAAAAGAAAAGCAGAAAAATGCACACATATGAGGGCAGGGAAAGCACAAAGAGCAATGTGGAGATGCAGAGCAGCGGCAAGTGAGAAGATAAAATTATACTCACAGAGACCTGGCTATAGGGAAAGAAAAGGGGAGAGAGGCATATAAAGGGAAGAGCATAGATGCAAGGAAAGAGAACTCAGGGCATGGAAGGGAAGGGGGGAGTCAGACAGGGAGAAAGGGAGGGATCTGGAGGGATTGCCTGATGTCAAATCTGATAGAAAAGAGGATTTATCTGCAAAAATAACCCAGATCTAAGCCACAGCTTCAGAGCAGCTGCGCACACAGCCACAGCACTATTTGCTCTTAAGCAAGAGGAAAAAAAAAATGTGCTGGTGCAGGTTGCAAGGCAAAGCAGGGTCGTGCCACACCAGGAGGCTGCCCATCCCAGGCTGCCCATCAGCCTGGATCAAGACGAAGGGAAGGCACGCCAAGGGGAAAGAAAGAAAGACAAGACAGGGGAAGGCGAGCAAGGTTGGTGGGTCCGTCCCTGTCCAGGGTGCTGACCAGAGCCTCCGCTTCCAGACCCGATCCGCTCTCCTCCTCCCAGAGGGCAGGGACCCCTCTGGGGACTGCTGCAGACAAAAGCAGTGTGCTCCTCGGAGCGAGCTGAGCGGCGGAAAAAGAAACACACGGCCAGCTACAAACAAAAGATATTTTCCCCAACCCTCTCTCTGCCAGTATTTTCAGCAGTGGGGTTGGGCTTTCTCAGGGCAGGACTGGATGCCCAGCTGTAAAGTGTATGCACATGGCTGGGGAAGTGAATGAGCATAAGGCTGCATCTCTGACCTGTCTGGAAGGGTCACTATATGGATTGGACATCCTCACTCCTCCTTGAACTGGCCTGTGTTCCCCTGGATGCATCTGGGTGCCCTCTGTCCCTCTTGTTGCTGGATCCCAGGCTGTCAGAGATAGAGATGGGAGGATGAACTCCCAGCTATCCCACCTGCACCTGATCCATCCAGATTATATGACCAGGAGCTGGCAGTCACAAAAACGTGGTATGTGTTGGGCCATGTTTGCCACCAGGGAGCTTTTGGTGCACAGGTTTCACTCCAAGGCCTTGATGCTTACAAAAGGCTTAGTCTGAAAGGAGGTCTTAAAACCACGGTCCACTCACAGGTGGACAGCTGCTCTGGCCACACAGCAGCCTGAACTGTGACTGTGGACTGTGGCCAAGTCATTTCGAAAGATGAAAGGGCTGGAATGGAGCGTGGCCTCCTCTGCCCTCAGCTCTAGGATGTGTCTCTGCCTCTTCCCAAACAGTCCCTGGTCTCACCAGGGCATTTTTGTTCCACTGAATTGCAAATCAGCTGCCTCACCGAGGATAAAGCAGTGCCCAGAACCCTGACAGAGCTGCTCAATGGGCACCTACAAATGGTGTTTGGCACAGCGTTGCAGAACGAACCTGTCTTTTCAAGATCAACCAGGTATCAGTGCTTTACTATCAGAAACTGGGTTTTCCATTCCAGCACTGATAAGTCTGGACCAGAACAATGTGTTTTAAGACCAGTTGGATGAACATCTGATTGAAGAGGCATGAGGTGACTGGCCCTGCTGGAGGAGTAGATAACCTCCTGATAGCTGAATAACAGCTCCTCTCTAAGTCTGTGATTCCAACATGTGACCGAGTCAGAGTGCAGTCCCCAGTCACACAGATCACTGTGCTACCAGACTAATAACACAAACACTTCCAACTCTGACATCTTGCTTATATGTCACGCGTAGCAGGAATCTCATATGGCACAAACATGATTCATGCCATGTCCACATAACAGCAAGCACAACTCTATAAGCACCTTTCTCTAGGTCACCATAAGAGACAAAATGACCTCCACAGATGCAGTGCAGGGTATCAGCTGGGTCCCGACTTTCCCGTGCACCAATCAGATCAGGGAGCTTTTAATCAACTGGGCCCACATTACATGTAGATGTGCTGCCTGTCAGCAAGTCAGCCTCATTTTTTGGGATGACTGAAGCCAGGAAAATAAACGGGAAGAATTGGAACAGCACAGTGCCAGGTTAGCTAAGATCAATCACCTGCCTTGTGGCATCTCCCTCAGCTCTGCTCTCCTCAGCTGTCCTGTGCCCAGTAGCTTGCTGGCTGAGTAGCCATCCCTCTCTGGTGGGCAAGTGCCACACGTTTAAGTTGGAACATTATTCTCCAGTTCTAGTAAATTGGATTAAGGGTCAGACAATACTGACTGTTATTTACCTTTGATTAAAACCAGCCCTCCTCCCTCCCGGGCCAGAGAAACCAACGTTGCTGTTATTTACTCTGCTGCCAAACCTAGAGTTCAATCCCTGCCCTGCGGCACTCAATAAAAGTCAGCACAGAGGTGGGGGTGTGCAGCAGGCAGGGCTGAGTGGGTGGGAGTGATTATCCAGGCCACCATGTCCAATTTGTTTCTTTTGCAGTCAGACTCTGGCTCAGCAAGGACTGGGGTGCTCTAAATGCCTGCCTCTGTGGCTCATAGGGCTGAGGAATCCAGCCAGGGTGATCCCTAGCATTTGGGATCTGCCCTATGTCTGTCTCTGGTCCTCTCCCTTCAACAAATCCCCAATTCCCCCCTTGTGTTTATGTCCCTCTTTCTCTTCCTTCAGCCTCCCCTCCCTACCATGACCTCCCTGCCTCCCCTTTCTGCCTTTTCCTCTCTTCTGCTCCCACTCCTTCCCACCCTCTTCCCCCTAGTCCCTTTCTCATTCTTCTCCTTCCCTCTCCCCCACTCTCCAAGCCGCTATTCCAGGACAATAGAGCAGATGGCAGGCTGTTTGTTTTATATGTCCCTTTGGAAAATCAGCTCAGCTGTTGAATCCGCGACTTTTGCTAAAAACAGACACCGTCCAATACAGCTGAATGCCAGGGAGAAAGGAGAGGGTGTGGGGGGCCCTGCTCTGCCTACCAGCTGCACCAAGACTGTCTGTCTGCACCCCACACCATGCCTTTGGGAAACAAGCCTGTCAGAGAGCCCAGAGAGGAGAGAGCTTGGCCAGCTTCTGCAGTCAGCCTCACTCCAGCCACAGCTGATGGTGACATGGGAAAGGTGGGGCAGTGTGGAAGGGGCAGACTCTTGTCAGCACACCCATCCTTCTCATTGCCCCAGCCTGCTGCTTCTCCCAGTGTCCGTGGAAGCTGAGCTACGTGAGGTTTGCTCAGGCAGAAAATGTAGCACAGAGTAGAAGCTGATGCCCTTTGCTAATCCTGTATCTCCTCCTGTGCTACTGGGAGAGCCAAGACTGAGAAGCCAGACAGCAATGAGTGTGTGGAGAAGGAAAGAAAGTCCTTGCCTTTTTCCTTCTGGCTTTTGCCCCTTTTATTTTTTTTTTAAACCCCCAAGCCCCAAGGTATTGGTCATCAGGCCACCATTAATTATTTGCCAGCACAGCCATGAAGAGGACGTAGACTTTTTTTCTCTGGCTCTTTCTCTCATCCAAATCACTTGCTTCATCCCTCACCTCTCCCTTCACATGTGCTTATACCAAACATTTTTCAGATCTTCCTGGTATTTCTGTGTGGAAAGGAAACTCTGCCCATCCCTGGCCCAAAAAGCATCTTCTCCCTGCTTAGACATGACAATACTGCCTTTATTGATCCTGTAAGCCCTCTCCACTTTCCTCCCCCTGTCTCTGCCTGTAAGTAATTCAGAGTAGGCACCCTGTCCAGCACAAAGTACAAGCCTGCCTTGGCTCAGAACCAGGGCTGCTGGATTCTCTGCCAGTGCAATTGCTGGATATTTCATGGCATATCCTCCATCTGATACAACATGGCCAAAGGCACCAGCTGCAGATTCTCTCTGTGCCCCACTTCTGGGGGCAGGATGCAGAAAGCAGCATTTCAGAATAGCAGCATCTCTCCCCATCCAAATGCCCCGTTTCATCACTTCTTTTTCCTACAGTGCTAAAATCAACACTGTCTTGTTTTCAAGCAGTGGCAGAAGGGTCAGGGCCAGCAAATCCAGTTTAATTTGTTCTTAAAGTTCACTATGGATCAGATGCAGCTCACAACAAAACCAAGAGAAGCTTAACTGAGGCACAGTCAGCTGTAAAATCAGAAGAGGCTCCTTAGCCTTGCAAAATCCTGGGAGGCAATTTAAACACAGAGATAGGCAAGGAGCCCATTCTTGGGGTCTGTAATTAATCACTTACAGTTCAAACAGGGAGAGAGATAAGTTCCCGGCTTTCCTGGAGTCCAAGGTGGATCAAACAGGAAGGGAAAAAATCTGTCAAGGCTGTCAAGGAACAGCTTTAAGAAGCAATGCCATCTGAGCAACAACAGCTCTGTTCTGCACTCCTTTAACCTCCCAGGTATTTAGGCAGAAAGTCTACAGGAAAAAATCCTGCATCCCCTGGTGAGAACAGGCACAGTTACTTGGACATTTATGATGCTGCTCTTCTTCCTGGCTTACATCTGTGGCAACACTTGCATCCTCTTCAGTGGAGCCACATGATGAGCACCATTTGGCGGAGGAGAAAGTTCCATTTAGTCTGAGATTCCATCCCAGGCACAAACTGGGTTCTTCAAGAAAAAACATAAGGATGGTCCATGCCTCCCTGTGACCATGCACTTACCAAATGGAGCAGCCATCCGCCCTCCTTCAGCTCTGCATCCATCCCAGAAGTGTGTAGAGCCAAATGTCAAGTCGGGTTTTTCAGAGATTGAAGACAAAAGGAATTTAACCAATTAATAAAAAGAGCTGCTGATCCCACTCTGGACTGTCTGAAAAGCGTGCATTGTAAGCAAGGGCAGAAGAAGTCAATTAAGAAGCTAAATCTGTTCTAAGCAAGTGACTCCAACACTGATGAAAAGCCACTGACTTATCTGGAGCATTATTAAAAAAAGGAGAGAGGTTCAGGGCCAACCAAACTGGCCTCACCTCTTCCAAGGTGCACTCTGTCTCACAGGCTGGCATCCTCGGTAGCACTGGTGAGCTGCAGTTTCCCTGATCACAAAAAA
>VWZN01002329.1:124603-158777 GCA_013396955.1 Regulus satrapa | reverse complement strand
AAAAAAAAAAAAAATTATCCAGAGCTGGGGGGCCAGGCAACACTGCCTTTCCTGCTCTTACTGGGCAGGCCTCAGAGCACTTTCAAGGCACTACTGGAATTTCCATGCTCCTCCAAGGCCTTGCTCGGTGGTTTCTTTCCTTCCAACCCTCCTTTCTTCCTGTTCCTATTTCTCATCCTTTGGCTTCTGTCTGATAAACTGCTCGCCTTTTGAAGGCCACTTCCTTAGCAAGAAGCCTGGGGAGAGAGCTGAAGGCTGCAGTCTGAGTACAAGTTGGGCAAATCCCACAGTGGCTGAGGAATCTGTTTCTCTTCGGGAGCAGAGCTGTTAAGAGGAGTTGGCACCAGAGACAGAACCATTGTCTAGTGTTGCTATTCTTCTCTCTCCCCTTCAAGTCTTTAGCAACAACTGCAGTTTCCCACCTATTTCGACTAACTTCTCTTTCCCCCTAAAGAAAGGATAGTCATTAGCATTTTTTTCCACTGTCAAATAGGGCTTTTCTTATAAAAATTCTTCACGCTAAGGGGAAAGTGAAGAAAAGATATTGTTAACATGAAAGCCTTACTTAATATTTTACATTTCAAATACTGTAACTGCTTTTTTTTTTCCCCCCTCCTTCTCATTTTTTTGAATTTTCAGTATACAGTTTAAACATCATTAATAGTGTTCGTTGCTATGGTGTTGGGCAGGCAGAGGTGTCTGTACTTGAAACCTTGAACTACACTTAATGTTGTACAACAGCAGGGTTATGCCAACACCCTTGACTTTGACCCCAATTTTACCAGTAAAATATAAAGACTATGTCTCCATTCCTTTCTGTTCTTGGGAGAGGGGAGTTTTTTCCCTGCAATGAGAAAAGGAGATGTGAGCCAGAGAAGAAAAGTGTGTATATATATACATACATATATATATATATATAAAGATAACAAAGAAGAAAATGTAAATTTAATAGGCCCAGCAGAATCTTTCCAAAATCTTTGTTACACCAAGACAAAGAGAATAAAAAAAGACAGCCCCCTGAAAAGTTTCACATGAGATTGTTTCTCATTTTCCCAAGCAGCTAAACATTTTAATAAACTAGGAAAATGAGACTGTAAAGCCACAACATCTGACAGCAAGCCCCAGGGGCAGGAACCATTCCTGAAACTAATTTTAACTCATGTTTTAACGTTGATCAGATTTCATGTGGTGAACGTCCCATTAAGCTGTCTCTCTGTTCTTAGAGAAAACCTGGTTTCTTTTGTCGTCGACTCAGAAGCTATTTTCTTTCCAGTGTATTGTCGTCACAGGCATAGCAGGACTTTTCTGTCATTCATTTCTCTACGGCCCAAGAGATGCCCTGCCCCAGACATCTTCTCATCTGTTCTGTTTCCTTATGAGACAAGACATTTTCCACAAAAGTGGCACTTAACTGCTTCCACAACGAAACCTAGTCTTAAATGGGTCCCCATGCAGCCACTCAAGGATTCAACCCATTAAACATCTGATCTTCAGCCATGCAAAAGGCACCAGGTCAATTCAGACCATCTGAAGCCAGGATCCAAAGCAAACTTTCAGTTTCTCTGCTTTGCTTTTACCGCAGGGAAGTGAAGCTGCTGTACCAGTTTCCTCACATGAATCGCATTTTGCTCTGATTGTCACCAGGACATCTACAGACAGGACCAGCATTTTAACTCAACGTCTCTATTAACATCAGCTGAAAACTTGAATGGGGAAAAATTCTATATCCAAGTAGTGTAGGTTTCTCTTGAAGACTCGTTCCTTCTCACAAAACCGTATTTCATCCTCTTGGGTTATGTTCAAACCCGACCACTAGTCCTGTGGAGCAGGACTTCTTGGTGCTGCATCCCTCTTCCAATAGCTGTGTCTCTGTGTTGTCCATCCAACATGGACTTTTGGCTATCATAGCCATGTCAGCCAAGGGCTTTCCACGACTCAAGGAATGGTCACTGGCATCAGCTCGCTCCTATGCCTGCTCAGGATGAATTTCTACTTCAAAGGCCTGTTGAGCAACAGAAGAAAGCAAGGCTCTGTGCTGCTACACAAGCTGACTATCTGCCAGGAAGAATGACCAGGTTGGAAAACAGCTCCACAGGCTTCTGCCTTCCGTTTTTTCCAAAAATTGAAGTGCTCGTTCCTTTCTAGATCCCCCTTTGCAGAGGTGGAAGGTCCTTCTGATGCCTTTCCTTTAAACTTTGTGTGCACTGCGTAGGAGATGCTGGTGCTTGGGGGTGGAAGGAGGTGACAGAGTGGCCAGTTTTCAAAACAGCAAAGCCACAGTGACAGTCGCCTTTGGCTCTTCCAGCCCACCAGCAGCAGGCTTAGTCACATCAGCAGCATCAAAGCTGAGCAGCTCTTTAGAGAAAGGGCATTTGTCCTTTTATCTGGAGATTACAGGATCTCTCACAGATCCCAGCAGTCTGTTTTGAAATGCTCTTTAAAGAAAAATACCTGTTTGTGGCACCACCTGCCATTTAAAACAGCCTCTTTGCCTTCCAGATTTCACTGCAAAACCCTCCCCCAGCCACTTAACTGTGTGTACAAGGACAAAATGATGCCAAAGTTCATTCCCCAGCCAGGACCATTGTCCAGCTTTCACAGTGGGCACTGTACTGAGAAAAGGACCCTTCACAAACATGCCAGAAAGCCTGTAACCTATTTGGGTCCGCTTCTTCCCCCTGTTGCGCTCAGCAGGGAGAGTAGGAAGGCAGAAAGCTGCTATTAGCATCTGGAGGAAAGACCCACAGAGATAAAAAGCTCTTTGCCTGCTGTTTCCATTCCTTCATGACTTAATTTTTTTGGTTGGGGACAGAAAAGATTATAAAGCTGTAACCTCTAATCCGCTCCTGAGCGCTCCTTCTCCATCTCTTCCTTTCTCCTCTCTTTCAACCAGTTCTAATCCTTTATGTCTCTTCTCACAGATAGGAGCTGGAGTCTAATCTCAGACGACAGGTTGGTAATTAGAGCAAGAGATTATCCTGACCCCACATCAAGAAGGCAAAAGGAAAGGAATAATGCAGCACCATAGAAGATCAAACCTTCAACATTCAATGCGGGAACCATCCCCATCTCACTCAGTTTCCTCCTGGCTCCTTTACCCCATGCCCTCCCTTTTGTCCCAGCAGAGCAGGGGATTCCTGATCCTTTATACTTCCTGTCCATCTCCCCTCTGTTAAGCAAGGACTATGCTTTTCCAGGATTCATTCAGCACAGAAATGGTCACATTTTCCATTTCTACGGACTTTGACTATGCAGAGACTCAGCAAGTCTGTGGCTGCCGAGTGTAGGGCAGTAGGGAAAGCACAGATACGGAGGAAGAGGCCCTGCTCAGAGTCTGGAGCCATGACACACTGCCACCCACCAGGAGCTGGGCACCAGGTATATACACATAGGGCCCTTCTAGTCCAGCAGGATGCAGCCAGGGCACAGAGCAGCAGCAGCAAGTCCTCATCTCTATCCGTAGGCCCTGCAGTCACTATCCAATCCTCGAGCTGCTCAGAAGGCATACTGCTCCCATCCCTTGCACGTATCCCAGCACAGATGAGAAGCTCGTTCATGTGTCCAGCCCATCTTAGCCATCTTTGGATCAGCCCTTGTCTCTTGCCCTGTGTCACCAGTATCAAGAGAAGACCAGGAAAGCTTTCACAGAGCCCCATGACCACCACAGCGAAGGTGAAATTGGGAGCACCGAGCTTCTTTAGTGTCCCACTCCCTACAGGTGAACAGCTGTCACCTGGATCCGCTGAGGCTTAGGCATCACCAGCCACCAGCCTGCAGGCACCAGGAGGTGTCGGGATAGAGGTGGCAGTGGAGTGATCGAAACCTGCTGGGGAGAAAGCAAAGTAAGGTCAGAGGACAGTTCTTACACCAGCACACAGCCAGAAGATGGAAGACCTCTCCCTCACACCCCATTCCACATCAGGTGCCTACCCTGCACCACAGAACTCAGGACTGGCTGTTCACCACAAGATGTCTTTTCTCAGCAAAGCCTCCCTCTGATACCCAAATCCAGCTCTAGCCCATGGAGCCCAAGCCAACAGCTCATCCTGATCACAGCCAGGGAGATGGGCACTGCACCAGCCCCTGATACATGGTTCTGTTGATGCTCTTTTCATCACCTAGCTGCTTCCCACCCCTGCTATCTCTAGCCAGGATCTTCCTACTCATGCTCTGCAAATAACAACTTTAGGTTTGTTCACTCAAAGAGGAGAAGGTAAATCAAAGAACAGTTTTGTTTGCAGTCAGCCTGAAGTGAACCTTTTTCTTTTTTCAATTCAGTTTTCTCAGCAAAGCATAAAATAAAATAAAAACAAGCAGAATTTCCTTTCCTGAGTTTAAAAGAACATTTCTGTTCCTGTCCCTGAGGTAAAAGGTTAGCTTGTTCAGCCTCAAAATGGGAAATAAACAGCAATACTTTTGGCTTAGGCATTGTCCAAATAAAATGTTTTAAATGCTTCATTTCTTCCCACTCACCCAAAAAGATTTGCAAAGCTTATAAGCACTGACAAACAGCTTAATGCCAGGATAGCCCTCACCCAATAAGCCACGTGAGGGTAAGGTTTCTGTCCCTCCCTCTAGCCCTCCTGCACCCTGTTGGGCTGCCTGCCCCCCAGCCTGTTGTCTGAGGGCTCACACAGCAGCAACACCCAGAGCACTCTTGTGCCATACCTTGAGGGATCCTCCTGGGGTGAGAAGGGGCCGCTGAGCTCAATGACATTCAGTTTGTTCTCAAACACACCATAGCTGAGCGTGACCTAAAGAGTGGTGAAAGAGGAGTAGAGAGAATGAGATGAGCTCAGGAGCAAGGAATTTGCTGCGGATGACAAAAGCTTCCATTCTAGTTCTTTCTCTGCTGGCTTAGCCTCTGCCTTCCACATCTCTCCCGTCTTCCTTCCCATGATGGTCCACTTTACTAGTGGACCTTTGTCCACTAGTCCACTGCAAGGCAGACACAGTGTCATGTCAAAGGCCCCTTCCCAATCAATCATCATTTCTGCTTGTCCTTGTGCCACATTCTCCCAGGGAAGCCCTCAATCCTCCCATCACTCCCCACCACTGATCCCAGGGCACTCTGACTGGCAGCTGTGCTGCAGGCAACATCTGCTCCTTATTTCAAAGAAGCATTTGTCAGGAAAGCCTTCCCAGAAGAGCAGATGATTGATTCAATGCACATCAGTGCCATCAGTGGAACAACATGCCTGTAAGCTCCCCTTCACTTCTCCTTCCTCACACACCTCCCTCTTGCTTCCTTTCCCCTCCTCACCTGCTGCATGAGCTGAGAGGTGGGGATCAGCTGCAGGTTCTCCAGGTGGGAGTGGAAGAGTGCATTGGGAATCAGCTGCACACCGACTTTGCACTCGATGATGTAACCCACAGTGCAGTCGTCCGGCAGGCGGATGAGCTCGGAAGTGCTCAGGAAGTTCCTGCCACTGGAAGAGAGTAGGGCTGCATGGATTAGTAAAAGGGTTGGGGCAGATGCAGGCATCTACTCGGGCAGGAGATTATTGAAAATCAGAGTAAATCCTGTAACTAGGCAAGAAATCCCTGAGTTACACCTGCAAATACTTGGGAATGGGCTTGCTCTTTCACCATTCCCAGCCATGCTGTCCCTGATGGATAATCCAGGTCCTTGGTAAGATGCTGCAGAGAGGTGACAGACTTTGCTGAGTCACTTCTCCATGTGTTTGGTGATGTGTACTGGACCCCTGGAGGGTCAGACAAGCCACCACAAGAGAAACAGTGGGAGCACCTGGCCAGGTCCAGGGGGAAGAAAAACAGGACCATACAATTTGGATAAGCCATCTACTGTAATGTAACACCACATCCTTGGCCACCTTCCGATGACAGGCTAAACCAAATTTCAAGGGCTCTGGAATTGGAACGATTTACACAGTATGAGGTGCTATCTACTATAAAAACCCCCATCAGACTGAAATGTGTTTTAAGCATTTTAAAAACTGTAGTGTCACACTTTCTGCGAGATTAGGCATCGCCTATCTGTGCCACTTTCGCTTTACCCTAGATCACAGATCATCCTCTTGATTGGGTCTACCATAAAATACATATCACGGACTTTAGCTAAAGCAGCCACCTGGTGTGGATCAGATCTGCCCTTCTGGGTATGCTCAGACCTGGTGAAGGCTGGCACAGCCAATGCCTGGCCAGTGTACGTGCCTGTGGTATAACCCAGGACATCATGGAATACATCATCTTGTTCTAGGCTGGGATAACACGACCTTGGGACCTACTTCTGTTCTCCATGCATCAAGCTGAGGAAATGACAGCGGACACCTGAGAAGCCAAAGAAGGTCTGGGGTGAGGGAATAGAAAATTAGCTCAGGAGGAAGATACAGAGAGCTGGAGAGAGGCAGATGAATAAGATAGGCAGTTGGGGAGAGTCAGAAGAAGCTGAAACGGATAGAAAGGAGTGTGGGGAGTAACCAAGAGCCCCGAGGAGATGGGGAGAGAGGAGTACATCATCCTGTGACCATGTTTACTGATGTGCCTGCTCTTGCCAGATTCCATCAGTTGGTGGACCCATCTGCTACATCCTTCCTCCAGCCTCACATCTGGCAGACGTGCAGCACGTGGCACTCTGCACCTCTGCCAACACCACATGCACAAATCCAGGCCTGACACTGCCAGGAATTAATGTGCAGCCATGTTGCTGATCCCCAAGGCTCCCACATTCCCCAGCTCACCTGGCCCAGGGCACCATCTTCCTTGCCAGCTTGCGGCTGATGCAGAACCCAGCCCCTCCCGTGGCAAACCAGAAGTGCACAGATTTCTGAGAAACATAATAGAAAATCAATGGCAGAGACTCAGAAAACACCAAACTCCAGGAGGTGGGAATGCTGGAAACCCGACTTTGCTGTCAGGACAAACACAGCTCTATTGTCACCCCATTCCCCTGACTGCTGCCCAGAGGAAGGACTTGCTAGCAGTACAGCATGGATTCTCACTTCCTCATGACTGGAACAGCCAGTCACTCCTGCTGGCAGCAACAGGTGGGCTGCCTCGGGCAGGCTTATGTCCTGTCAGACACATACCCAAAGGCAGAGCAGCCACGTGGGACTCTGCCCCTTGGATGATCAAATTTGGTCAATACTACAGCTATGTTCAGACAAGATGGCAAGTTTTCAGCTGCTGTCACTGCTCTTGGGACCTGTCTCTCCTTGCAATACTGTACTGGTTTTGGCAGGGGTAGAGTTAACTTTTTTCACAGTGGCTGGTGTGGGTCTGTGTTCTGGATTTGTGCTGAACACAGAGTTGACAATACAGAGATGGTTTTGTTATTACTAAGCAGGGTTTACACACAGCCAAGGAATTTTTTGTTTTCCTACTGCCACACTGGTGAGGAAACTGGGAGTGCAAAGAACGTTGTGAGGAGACACTGCCAGGACAGGTGACCCCAACTGACCAAAGGGATTTTCCAGTCCATAAGACCTCATGCTTAGTATATAAAGTGTGGGGATAAGGGGGAAGGAGGAGACATTTGGAGTTATGTCTTCCCCAGTCACCATTACACATGATGGGGCCCTGCTCTCCTGGAGGTGGCTGAACACCTGCCTGCCCATGGGAAGCAGCGATTTCATTCCTTGTTTTACTTTGCTTGCGTGCATGGCTTTTGCTTTTCCTTTCTTAATCCCAGCCACAAGTTTTCTACCTCTTGCCCTTTTGATTTTTCTCCCCGCTCCCTCTGGTGGGACAGTGAGCGAGCAGCTGTGTGGGGCTTGCCTGCTGGCAGGGGTTAAACCACAAGAAATGTGAGCCAGAGCCCCCACACCACCACCACAGGCTGTACCGTCTGGTTGTTTGGCAGCGTTTCGGAGGCCCAGATGGGTCGGTTCAGGCTGGGTTTGCCCAGGTAAACATCCCACGTCTCCGTGTAGGAGGACAAGAGCTTCAGGAGCGCCCGAGGGTTCAGGTAGTTGTCATCATCCAAGTGGCAAAACCAGCTGGGGCAGACAGGAAGACACAAGAAGTTTGCAGTAAGGAGGGTGCCTCTTGCTCTCGAGGGTCTCCCCACAGCAGTCCTGCCTCACCTCAGGCCGCTGGCCAGGAAGGCGTCGAACTCTGCAGCCATCTTGCAGGACAGGGCCAGGTGGCTGTGCTCAGCAGAGCAGTTGGTGAAGATCACATGGCCACCTGCCAGAGGAGGGAAAACTCAGAGCCAGCCCACTTTGCACGGTCACAGGGAGGACATCGGGGCAGGAGGGAAGGGGTTTGTTCACAGACAGTCTCCTCATGGCCCCCCAAAAGGTACCCAAGCCCATGGTGACATGGGTTCCACTCCTCCTCCTACCAGGAGATGAAACCTGGACAACGCCAAGCAACTTGGCAAAGACTAGGATGCCTGCCATCCAGACATCCACCCTGCCCACTGCCAACCACGATGCAAAGGTTGAGGGGCTCTGTCATATGCTGCTTCTACCCACAGATGCTTTAAAGCAGACAGCACCCTGCCTCCAGCCAGCTGCATGCCCTGGGCTAAGCCAACTACACCAAACCATCACCACCACAGCACATGGCAAGGGGTGTGCTTCAATGGGCAGTGCTGGTGCTGGACAGCCAGTCCTCGCAGCAGACCCCCTCTCAAGGCCAGGGCAGTTCAGGGGCTGAAGGTGGAGAGAAAGGTGGTGTCATAGAACATTACCCATTCTCCTTTTCAAAGCACCATCTTCTTCATCAGTGAAGACGTAGGTCTGGGGAAACAAGGAAAAGAGATTACTCTCAGGGATGGAGCTGGTGCTGCTCCTGCCTGCCCACTTCTTCCTCCCACAGCTGGACACACTCAACATGGTTACCCCACTCCATCCTCTGCTGCTCTACTCACTCCCCAGCAGCAGATGAACAGAAGCATGGCTGTGCTCCCCCTTCCTGCAGGGCAGCACCACCAGCGCTTGTGTGGCTTCATTTTCACCCCCATCCCACTGCCTTGGGAACAGGGGACCTGTGACACTGAGTGAGGGGGAGAGGTAGCCCTGGATTAGGTGTCAGTGGTAGAAAAAAATCAAAGCATTGAGGTTAAATGATGCTTGGGTTAAAAGAACATCTGCTTGTGCATGAAGTGTGCACAGCTCCCTGCCACTTTCTGCCCCCTCCTCTTCCTCCACTCCAGGCTTCTCTAATCCCCCTTGCTACCATTATGTGGCACATCTCCCCCTCTTCAGAGCCAGACGAGGATCAGAGCTGGTGGAGAAAAGCTTTCCTCAGGCAGAAAATGAGCTTTCATGAAATGAAAAAGGAGTCGCAAGCTGTAAACAGTCTCCCCACCAGCTGCCCACAGGCTGGTTAAACACAGCACCTGCGCAGGCACAAAGGGAACAAGGCAGGCAGACAGCTCCAGGAGCCATCACTGCTCCCAAAGGCTCTGGCAGGGAGACACGAGTCTCTACATCGCCCATACCCACCCAGCATTTGGGAGCTACATCCCTATCTAGAGGATGTAGCAGGAGAAATGTTGTGTACGTGAAAATAAGGCAATGCAGGACCCTCAGATATCAGCTGGCTCATGATCTCAGATAGATGAGCTACAGCACTTGGTGAATTACCCTCCAAGAGCTGAGCTGCAGCAATGGAGCAGGCACATATTCCTACTCCACTCCACCAGTAAAGTCTCTTCCTTAAAACCACTTTCAAGGGGATCATGTGACAAGAAGCAATTAGCCAAGTCTCTGCCCTGGGTCAGGGGACCATATCATAACCTTCAGGCAAGGCAGGGATTGTCAGCACATGGGATTTCCCTTGCCAGCATGTCAGAGTTAGAAATTTCCACTATGGCAAATATTTTCATCTTGAGAAAAACAAAATCTGAAACTGTTGAAACTTTCTGGCATTAAAAAAAAACAAAACAAAAAAAACCAAAAAAAATCAAGAAATACTGTTGCTGGAAACTACTTGCTTACAGATATTAAACCAACCAGATATCACATGTCAAACACCACATTTGATTTACTTAAAATAGCAATCTGCATCTTTCCAAATTTCCTACTTGTAAAAATATTCTGACGTTCCCAGTTTTCTCTTGATGCAAGATGGGAAATGTTTTGGGTTTTTTTTTGCAGACAACCAACACGTTTCTGTGGAACCCAAGGATGCAAGTACACTGTCACCACAGGCAACACCAGACTGTCCAAAATAACTGGAAAAAGGGAAATATGAGCGTGGGGACTAGGCAAGTCTGATTTTTCTGGCACTTTCAAACTCTGATCTTCATGGCACACCAGGCTGTGCTCAAGAAATGCAAAAGAAGATCACAATAGCACATGCAGCTGCCTCCATCCTCGTCTCTCCACCCCTCACATCCCTGAGGGTGGGAAACGTGGAACAGCAGCTGCTGCCAGAGATGAAGCACAGAAAGTAACCCTCCATTCTGGAGTGGAGAAGATGTCTGTGGAAAGATTGGAGTGGAAAGGGTGTCTGCTGGACAGCAGTGATATGGAGCCACTGTGTCAAACAGCTTTTTCTGGCAGCTCTTCATGAACATAAGAGCCCAGGCAATGGATAAACACTAGACTTTGAGACCTCCTCCCCCTGAACTGGGGAAATAGCCTAGCAATAAAAAACTAGGGAAAGGGAATAAAGATGTGGAACCTGACAATCCAGGGCCATGTCTCATCGCCTAGGCTCCCAGGGTATCCTTTCTCTATGAAGAAACCCTCTCCAAAACAGAAACACATCAGGAGGACTACTGTTGTGTCCTGCACAGAGAACAGATTCAAAATCTGTGGCATGTTCACATCACTGAAAATCTGAAAGGCAGTTCAGGCCATTCAAAGGTTTTGTTTCAACTGGCTGGGTGTGGGGGCTTCTAAAAGGAGGGGAAGTGCTAGAAATAGTTCATGTTACCAAACCACACCAGGAAGCTTCAGACTTACCTCTATCCAAACTACTGGGGCCAGGAGTGTAAGTCACTCCAAGATTCTGCCCAGCTAAACAATCATCAGAACCCCACACTTCTATTTAGATTAAGCATCTGCTGAGGAAAAGGCCTTTCACTAAAATGGCTTTCACACCAGTCTCCAGTGGGAAGTTTGTCATGGATCAGTTCTCAAGAGGCAGAGTCCAGCAGTGCCCATCTCACTCTTCCCCATCTCTCACCAACTGCATGTCTTCAGATTAAACAGAGCAGTTTGAGAGATAATCTCTCTCTCTCTATTTTCTACCCAAACAGAGTCCAACACAGAGGATTTTTAATTCAGCTCCCATACAGTCTGTCCTTGCTATCAAAACCACAGCTGTTTCTGCCTCCTGTTACAGTCACCTACGCCTGACCTGGGAGGTGTGGGTTGCTTCCTCCAGGAAGAAGCCATGCAGGTAATCAGCTCCAAAGCCAGGCTCGGCATCAGCAACACAGCCAGCTGCTAAAATTTCCCTGCTGGCTGCTGGTGGAGACTCACTGAATTGGTCTCCAGCAATGATTAAGGACTGGATCCTAAAGCCTATGTCTCTCTATAAGGACTCAATAATAGGAGGTCTGGGGCACTATTTCTGTCCCCACAACAGTTAAATGTCCTTTGCAGATTGAAAGCTGTCTTTTTCTTTTTTTTTTTGCAAAGCGAGGTTTTCTATATTATCAAAATTTTAAAACTAACCCTTTCCTGTAAACTTAAAAAAACTCCTTAAGCAGGAAAAAATTTTTAAAAATTAGTTTTTGACTTTTATGTACTTCTTGTTACCTCCTTTTTTGCTCCCACTCCCCTTCCCTCAAAGCTATTTCGTAAAAAAAAAGCAGAAGAAAAACACAGAAATTTGAGGAAGGAGGAGGAAAATACCAAGCTTGCAACAAAAAATGATAACGCTGAAAAAACTCTGTTTAAAAATGGGTGACATTCCCATTCTATCCCTTCCTTCCTATCTTCCTGCTCAGTTTGTGTAGCTTTCCAGAGGCTGGCAGCAGCATGGAAAATTCAGCACCTCTTCCAAGGTTTGGACATCACTTGCATGCCAGAGGGGATCAGATAAATGTTGTATCTGCAGTATCTAGCATCTAATTTCCTGTCATCAGCAGAATGAGGCACTGATTCATCAAACAAAGGAGGGACAGGTGAATTGCTCCTTAAAAACCCACTGGGAAGGTCTCATGAGCAACATCCTCACACCAGTGCATGTGGTTGGGTTTGGTTTCTCCAAGGAGCTGTCTGGCTGGAGCCGGCCAGAGAGGAGAAGTGTTTCTGGAGGAGGAAACAGGGCATCTCGATGCTGAGGGACAGGCAGCCAGGAGAGGAAGCGTGCTCAAAATAGGACGTGGCTTCCTGTGAACCGCAGCAGACCAGACCGTTGCAGCACCACGAAGTGGAAAACCACCCTTACCCAGAAAACCCTGCATCGCTTCAGGCGCTCTCCTACCCAGCACCTCCGCCCCCGTCCCCCTTCCTCGCTGGGGCCTGAATTTGCCTTACAGGCACCCATCACACATAGAGGCAGAGGCAAAAAAAAAAAAAAACACCCCTCAGGGCAACCATAGGATTTCTTCTTTCTTGAGGAACAGCTCTGCGAGGGAGGGAGAAAAGCACCGGAGCTCTGGGGAGTACTCCTGCCCACCAGTAAGCCAGACTGCACAGCAGCACTAACGTGGTGCCCCACATCAGTTTCTCTAGCAGGAAGGAAATTCTCCAAACTGTTTCAGCAAAGGATGGAGACATCAGGCCCCCAGTTAAAAAAGAAAAAAGTAAAAAAGCAAAAATGCATCCGCTTCGCTTCAAGATCATGCACATGAAAGCATCTGCCCAAGAAAGGCAAGTATGGATTGTGTTGATGTGCTGGGGGGTGAACAGAGCTAACTTCAGGAGCTCCTCCAGGAGCCTGCCTGCCTTGTTCTCTTGCCCACTGCTCTGCACCTTTCCAGGGCAATGGGTGCCCAGGCACTGTAGCCGTGACACACTCTGACAAAGGGCCAGGGGAACCTGTCAGCTCCAAACCCAACAAACTCATAGCACTAGCAGGTAGAAAGCCACAGTGTCATACAGACACAGGATGTTCTGTGCATTCAGTCTGATATGACATCTTCACCAGCCTTTCCCATAAAGCAGCTACTGGTGAAACGTTCTGCTGGGTAGCATCTCCCTTTGAATGTGAAGTGAGAAATAGAGAAAATGAGGCAAAGTACTGAGGGGCACTGCAGTGTTCAGCCTCCCCTTCCTCTGGCTTTTATCTCCCTGTCCTGACATCCCACCCCTGCCCCATTACTAACACCTTCTCTCTAGTCAGAATCCACACGCTCACCTGTTCGCTGGCCTGGGATATCCACGTGTCC
Source organism: Regulus satrapa (assembly GCA_013396955.1). Lineage (NCBI taxonomy): Eukaryota > Metazoa > Chordata > Aves > Passeriformes > Regulidae > Regulus > Regulus satrapa. Next base: position 145,519 of record VWZN01002329.1, on the reverse strand, counting down.
AGGAGCAACTCCATCCTGCTCTGGTGAAACCTCTTGGTTGTCTTCACAGCTATGAAAATGTCCCCAAGAGTCAAGCTCCCCTTGGTCCTGTACACCTCCGGAGGATGGAGTTTGAGGTCCTTCTGCCCCCTGCCACCAGCTCCCTCTGGGCTGCCTTCGCTCTGTTGCTCCGGCTTCTCCAACATCCCCTCCCCGACTGGGTGGTACGGAGCTGCTTCCCGAGCCCCGCGGTGCCGCATGGAGAGGAGAGCCACGCTGGCGAGGACGACGGCGGCTCCAGAGACACCACGGATGAGCCGACGGCCCATGGCTCCCCAATGGATCCCGCCGCACACAGTATCCTATCGAACAAGGACAAACTCTGCCTGTACCTCCACGTGATGTGTCTGCTCTTCTCCAAGCCTCCGAAGGGGCAGGATCAGTCAAGAGCAAGGTCCGAACAGGACGTGGTCAAGGAACACAGGGTGGGCAACGACCAGGAAGCCAAAGAGTCAGCAGACCTGAAGGATCCCGCTGGAGCAGGCGGGATTTTCACGGACTACGGAGGGCCCAATGACCCAGCCAGGCAGGGACACAGGACTGGAAAGCACTCCGAGGAGACGGCACGTGGCTGGCACAGCCTGCCAGGAGCAAAGCGAGCATCCCCGCTCCCGGCGGAGAGGCCGAGTGTCCCAGGCTGCGTGTTGAGGGGGCGGCAAAGGAGATCAGAGCCATGAGTGGGAGGTCTGGACCGAAGGCATCAGCTGCCCAGCAGACACCAGCGCCCGCAGGCGAGCGGCGGGGCCGGCTCTCCACCTGCTCGGTCCCTCAGCTCGGCTCCTGCCAGCCCCGGTCCCGCCTCCGGGCCCGGGGCGGGGCGCCGGCCCGCGGGAGGAAGGGTGGGGAGCGGCGGAGGCCTGCGCCTGGCCGGGGGTGTCCCTCGCCACGGCAGCCCCGCTCTGGGATACCTGCACGGGGGCAGACGCCGGGTCCGGGAGGGCAGACCTGTTGCTTGACTCATTTAATCCTCCTCTGTGAGACAGTTCAGCCCGATCTCGCCTGCCCTGCTCATCGCGGTGCTCTTGAGAGGGGAGGGGACGGCGACACTCATGTGGGCTCTGGTGAAGTTAGGGTGTGGGGTGCTCTGTTGTTTTTGCGAAGGATTGTTTTCCCAGAACTCGCTCAGCCCCAAACTTTTCCTATGGACACAGGTCTGAATTGCGGTCCCCGCCTTTTAGTCCCAGCTTGTCTCCCAAAGCAGGGTCGTGCTGTTCCCTGCTGTCCCTCTCACCGCCACACCCCACAGTCTCAAGATGGGGTGTGATCCCCACTTCGGACACCCATCTCCCTACACCATGTCTCTGCTTTTTCTCTGCCTCCAGCCCTGCAACCCCTGTCCTCTGCCCCATCTCACATCGCCACCAGGATGTCCAAGGACATTCTGCTCCCAAGTGGTTGCAGAACCAGTGACACTCACCAGAAGAGGTACACCAGCAACCAAAAGCATGAGGAAGGGCCTACTGCCTCTCTCTCAGTTGTAGAATCACAGAATGACTTGGGCTGGAAGAAACTTTAAAGATCATCCAGTTCCAAGCCCACACCTTCCACGGCACCAGGTTGCTCAGAGCCACATTGAACCTCAGGCCTTGAACATTTCTGGAGGAGCAGTGTGTCACTGAGTTTATATCCCACCATGCTGAGTTTATGTCTCACGCAGGTCCTTGCCCCCTGCAGCAGGGCTGAGCTCAGCAACTTGTCCCTTGTGGCTTTCCTGCTGTCCAGGATGCAGCTTCCCTTTCCCTGGGCAAGGAAAGGGGATGTCCTCTCTCTTTAGAAAAAACCTCAGAGACCTGCAGGCACAGCAGAAAAGTGGCACTCCCAGCTCCTTGCTTGCCTTCACCACTAGTCTCCCCTGAGCCACCTTCACTTCAGCCCTCTGGCTGCCACCAAGGAATAGGGATATCAAGAGACCCTTAAAAGGTGTGAGAGCCCCTCCCAAGGACAAAGACAACTACGGAAGGGAAATTTTGGGGTCGGCACCATAGATTGCTGCATGCTTTTGCTGCTTCAGTTAGATATGGGGTAGGTGACCATGCAGGTCACCTACCTGTAGGCCACTTTAGAGAGTAGCCAGAGGGATGCAGAGAGACAACCAGCCTAGGAGGGGGGATGATATCCATAACCCCATCTCAGCTTCCCTGTGCAGCAAGCGTGGGGAGAGCAGGATGGCAGTGCTCTACATAAGTTGCTGAAATCAGAGCGCCTCCTCAGGGAGCTACAGGCTGTGGGCATCCAATCTCAGCATACCGAAAAAATAAAAATAAAAAGTAATAAGTTGGGGCCCAGGAGAATTGGCGGGGGTGTGGAATGGCTCCATGTGGAGAAGGACACCCTGCCCCATGCACGTGTCAGATCATGGGGCCTTAGAAAAGAGGGGCAGGGCAGCCTGCCATGGTCCCTCTGTTCCATACTCCCACTCTGTGTCCAAGCCAAACACTTCCCAAGCACACAGGGAAGACCTCCATGCAGGGCTGAACTCATGTGCTGAGTTTCTCCACAACTCAGACGCACTTTCACTCTGCACCTATTCCTGGCTACAACTTTTTACTTTTGTAGGGAAGAAACCACTGAATCCACTACTCTTCCTCCCTCCCCTTATTTCGCTAAGTCTCAAAGACTCCTGCCTTCCCCTGAAGCAAGAATATCTCCAGAGCATCTCCCATATCCCTTTGGAGAGTCCCTGCAGGTTTTATTTTTAGATCCCTTTGAATACTGATGTCTCCTTACACTGATTTGGGGCACACAGGGAGTCATTCACCTTCAGGCCTTACATTACTGCAGGGATGTGAAGCTGGTGTGACTGGGATTGCTCACACGGCTGGCCAATGCTCCTGAACCAGAAATTAACCTCCCTGAGTGCTCCAGCCACATGCCAACAGCCTCAGGCACCTGTAAAGAAAGCTTCTATAGCTCCAAGGCATCCTGCAGCACCTCCCAGCTCTGGCTTAGGAGATCATTTGGGAGGCACAGGTGGGGCACAGGCACAGCTCCTCAGTGATAGCCCCAGAGGACATTACAAATACAATTCAAAACTACCTCGTACAGAGCATGGTGCCAGGAAACTCTGCTGGGGCAGGGGGCCACTGTGGACAGGGCTGGTGACTTCCCAGGGTGACACATGCACTGCCTCGACAAGCCCCTCCCTGGAGGGAGAAATCTTGCTCTCAGTGACTCTTTACAGGGGTTGCACAAGGCTGTTACAGCTAGTAATTGGTGCCCGGGGCTGCTAATTGCATTGTGCCTGTTACCTAACCCGTGACTCATTCCTCCAAGCAGGCAGCCACCCCCCTAGGAGGTAAAAAGAAGGTGGGCTGGGGTGTGCAGGGCAGAGAGGGTCATTTATGTTTGCCTTGGAGCCCTCTGCCCCACCTCTCACCCGTGCCCAGAACAAGCTAAGGCTGGATTTTGAAAGCGTCGGGGGAGAGAAGCTGGATAAAGAGAGAGCCTGGAAGAAGCCTGGGAGCAGGGGAGGCAGTGCTGCTGCTGCTTGGCTAGCTGGGCAGTGCCAGCCTGCCTCCCAGCAACCTCCCATGCCTCCCTTTCCCTGTGGCTGAGCGCACCGGTGGCCCAGGGAAGTGCTGGGGGATGTGATTCTTTTGGGAGGGCAGCAAAGCTGGGAACACAACCTCGCTACCCAAGGTGGAGGGGCTGCTTTTAACCCCCTTCAGCCTAGACCACAGGGCTGGGGCTGGTTCCCAGTGACAGCAGGGACACAAGCAAGTTTCAAGCCCTGAGTCACAGCACGTCACACACAGTGTTTTCTCTGAATACTCAAGTGCTACTTTTCTCCATCAAAGATGCAAATTCCAATCTCCAAATCCATGACAGGGTGAACGGGAACTTGTCTGGGACTTGTCTTCTCATCAGCTCAACAAGAATCCCACTTTGTTTGCCTGCAGGGCAAGCACCCTCCCAGGGGGACTGGCTGTGCCGGGATGCTCAGGCTGCATCCCCTGGAGTGGATGCCCCTTGGGAGCTTTCATCTGGAGCCCTGTGTATGCCAGTTCCCCCTTCCCTGAGAGAAGAGTTGCATGGCTCCAGGGCAGAGCGAGAGCTTTGCTCTACATTTTAGTGACTGCAAGTTAAAATCTTCATTTTCTTTCCTCCTCCCCCCTTCACTCTCGTCCTCATAAAAGACACAGGCAACTGGTTTAGAGCCTGAAATAACACCTCACAGGGGACTCGTGAAGATCAGCAAGTTAATCTTTGCTCAGAGCTTCACAAGTGCATGGCACCAGCAGTGCCAAACCACAGGGGCAAGGAGGACAGAGAGGACCTGACTCTGGTGCTGGTTGCCCATCTTTACCCACTGACCCCAGAATCAGCAGATTCTCACTTGACCTCATGCCCCAAGCCTCCCAGAGCCACAGACTTCATTGTTCTCTGGCATGCCTCATGAGACCACCTACCACCACACAACCACCACCTCTCCACAGCATGGGTATCCTGGCACCCCTTTCCTATGGAATCTGATAATGGTGGCCGCATAAGAGGATTCAGGAGCACACAGCCTAAGTGAGCACTGCTGTGCTGTGGCTGCCCAAAGCCTCCATCTTCCCCCTGCCAGAGTCTGAACCCACTCTTGGCCCCATGTCAGGGTGAGAACGCCACCTTGCAGGGGCACTGTCCTCCTTTCTCCCAGCAGCATGGCTGGGCTCAGTCTCCTCGCTGTCCCCCAGGAGGATGAGGTAGCTGGGCTGTCAGAGGATGAGGTAGCTAGGCTGTCACTTCACACTGACCAGGGCACGGAGGGATACAAAGCTCTAGGAACCCCAGCCAGGCACAGTTCAAAATTCAAGTGAGTTTTCCCCTGGCTTTCCAAAGGCAGCCTGACCAACACCAGTGCTGGGGAGAGGCAAGGGACTGAAAACCAGGTTCCAAGTAGAGAAGGGAGGGGACTTAGTCTGTGGCACACTTAGCCTGTCCTCTCCCCACACTACTTGCTTCCCCTACAACAGCAACGGCAGTGCTCCCTCCTTCCCCTGGAGGGCTGGGCAGTTGGACCTCACCTAAAGGAGAAAAACATCCCGTCGTGCATCACCCATACCTTCCCAGTAACACACAAGCCCACAGCCTGCCAACCCATTCCCATTATGAATGGTATTTAATTCTCCTTTACAGGCGGTTTGCCGATGAAAGGCTCCATTAATAATTTACAAGCAATAAAGAGTACAGCTCCTATAAAACGAAGGTTTCTTGCAACCTTAGTGTCACTCCAGCCGCAGCGGGTCACAGACGTATGAGCCATGTTCCCTGTGCCTGGAGGCTGGAGGCGAGGTAGATGGGAAGAAAGAACCCGGAGCACACAGTGCCACCGGGCAGGGGAGATGGTGGTGACAGGAGAAGAGCTTCACATGTCTGTGAGAAATGCTCCCACGCAGCCTGATCCCACAGAGCTCCCCAACGTTCCCTGTCTGTCAGTCTGATCACGTACAAGGGCAGCCCAAGGTGACAGGGAACAGCCCACAGCAGTGGTTTCCACCATGATGGTGGAAGACGTTTTTCCAGTGAAATACAGAAAGACAGGGGAGGCACTGTCTGCTACTTCCTGGCTCTTGGTGACCCTTAAGGGGATGAGAAAGGCTACCCTGGGGGGCCTTAGCTGCCAGCATCCCCTCAGGGAGAAGAACACACTACCAGGAGGGGCTTGGGAAGGCAGGGACTTCTGAGAGCAGCTCTTGGGGACAGTAGGTGGTAGAAGCCTCTCTGCTACCCCCCCACTCAGTCATCGCCCTCCTCAATCCACAGCGGGCGGGTTTGCTCCTGGAAGATGCATCCACGAACCACCTTGGGCAGCTCCTCGGCGTGGCTCCAGGCGTGGGGCTCCACTGGAGCCCAGGAACACGGCAGAGTATGGAGAGCCCGCTCCACACCACGGCACTCTTTCAGCACCTCCGAGTCCCGCCGGCCTGCCTTGCCCAGCAAGCTCCTACGGAAAACACAGGGACAAATGTTACCCTTGGCATCAAAAGGTGGGGTAGCAAAACCACCCGGGAATGTGGTGGCACGTACAGAAAGCCCTCACAGCACAGATTCCCCTCACAGCACCAGCCCCAGCACACACATCCAGTGCTCTCGCCTGATCCTTGCTCTGTCTCCTCCCATGATACCCTCCCATCCATGCCACGCCGTCTTTCCTCACCTGAGTCCTCTAACGTTCTTCTCAGTGACCTCGACATGGATAACGATGGGGTATATTTCACTTTTAATTAGATCCCTCACACCCTCAACTCCCAGCTCTAGCAGGCAGTGTTTATTCTGGAAAGGAAATTGAATAGATTTACTGATTTAAATGGAGAAAAAATAACCCCAGCCTCTGACAGTTACATTAAATCAAACCCCATACTGTGCAATATCATTGCTTTTCCAATACTAATTCCATTAAAAGTGAGATTTATGGACAGTGCCAATAGAAAAGGGGAGAATTAAAGAGCAGGGTCACCCACTCCATCATTGCCAATCCAACCCAAGAGCTTACTGGACCCCTCTCTCAGCCATAGCTCATCTTCACATCCCCTTTGTCATCGCTGTCACCCACAGCCTCACATTTCTGCCCTGAGCAGAGCTGCTGCCACTGTGGTGAACATGAGGAATGTGAGAGCAGGGAGGTCACTTCTGAGTATGGCATGTCCCACTGCCTCCCCCACAAATCCCCACTTGCCATTTATTTTATCTGAGCTCATCAGAGACTCAGAGAAATGTCCATATCTGCTGCTCCACAACTCCACAGCACCTCAACCTGAAACACTCTCCAAATTACACAGCCCCCACGCAAGCAACTCCTTCTCTATCACCACACCACTCTTCCTCTTATCCCATTCAGGTGCCCCCTCCTCTCCTCCAGTCTGAATGAGGTGCCCCATCCTGGCCCTTTTTCCTCACACCAAAAAGCCTCAGCACCTTCTCCATTGCCTCCCGGATCAAGTGGATTCGTTCACTCTCCCTCAGGTCCTGGGGGGCAGTTCTAGACAGAGGGTGCTCCTGAGCGTGGTTTGCACTGGGATCCCCTCCTGCCAGCTTCTCTGCAAGCCAAGAGAAAACAGGAAGAGAGAGATATAAGCACCTTCTCCCTCTTGCGTGGACTTTCTACCTCAAATCCCACACACGTTTGCTGCTGTGCTGGTGCTTATCAAGTTCGGTCTTTATGGATTCTGGAGAGCAAGCCTAATTATACAGCATCACACTTTGGCATGGATCTCCTGCAGCTTCCTGATGGAGAACAAGCAAAATATCACAGCTGAAGGCACCTTGCATGGCAAGAGCAGCACCTTGTGTTGTACCACAGCAGCCTAAGCAGGCTCACAGTCATTATCCACCCACTGCCACACTGTCCCAGAGTATGGCAAAAAAATAACCACTTTATCTTGCCAAATAGGTTTTCTGCGGGGTTTGAGTGCTACACAGGCTCATAGACAGCTCCTGTAAGTGAGCACCACGGCTGGAGAAGCAAGAGGAGTGGGTGTATGCTGGGAGAGTGGGAGGAAAATGGGGATGAGCTGAACCTCCCTTTTGCTGGTGGCAGCCTCCTCAGAGGCAGGACAGCACGCAGCAGCCAGTGCCAGGAAAGCAGCAGAGAGGTGATGCTGGGACAGAGAGCTGAGGACAGAGCTGGCTGTACAGAGCTGCAGCACGGTCAAAGCAAGGACAGCCGGATGCCCCCTGGTAACTCCCAACAGAGACTGACACAGCACATACACCCAGACGGGGCCTGGGAGCCACAGGGTGACTGCATCCCGTGTGGCTGAGGCAGGCACCAGGCTTTACCTGCCCACCACGCTGCTCTAGGCAGCTGCCCACACCACCACGGAAACGCGGGGAGGCACCATAAAATGGCGTTAGGAGCTGTTTGTCCCTAAGAAGGAAATAAAGTCATCTTTTTAACAGAAGGCATGTTTAGAACTGGGTCTAGAGCATGTTCCAGTTATCCTAGGGCCCAGGATGCTGGCTGAGCATCCTCTACCTGGTGGCACAATACTTCCCAGGTAGACCTGGATCCTGCAAAGCCATGTTTCCTGTGCAAGCAGCAGACTCTCCTGGAAGTTTGAAAGAAAATACAGGCAGCAAACAAAAGAGAAATGGCTTGGGGCTCATGGATTATTTTCCTTCCCTCGCAGCAGGCAAAACTAGCAGAGACAATGGAGTTTCTGCCCTCAGTGTTAATTCCTGATCACAGTAAAAGCTTGGAAGTAGGTCTCCCATGCAGTGTGAGGGGGACCCTGCAGAGGGCTCAGCAGGACAGGATATATGGCCAAGTCACTCAGCTGAGAAGCCCAACAGCCAAAATTTTCAGAGCCATCCTTCAGCAAAACAGAGGTTTTTCACTACCCCCGTCATTACCCTGCAAACAAATAAACCAACTCATTTTTCAGTCCTGCACTTGGCAAACAGACAACTCTAAACACTGGGAAAAAAAGAGCACTGGAGAAGTGAGGAGGAAGGAGGAAAGAGGGAGTTGGGACTCTGAACATTCCCTATGGGGAATGGAGAAATCCCTTTCCCCAGCAGCCTCTTCAGCCATGTGTCAGCCTCACATCTCCTGGCAGAAGGAAGAGGGTAACAACAGTAAGGCTGGATCCTCCCATCCCTGGGCAGGAAGAGCTGGCATGAAGTCAACCTGCAGATCCCACATCAGCCAGGGTTTTCATCTCTGGGAAGAGCCACCCAGAGCAGCGAGGCAATGCTACACCTCTACCCACTCAAGGGAAGAGAGAAGATCCCCATGCCTCAGACAACCAGGAGGGAGGGCCGGCTTCCCTGTGGGCCAAAGGGACAGGACACAGTTAAAAATAGCAGGGAATATCCCGCAGATACTCAGCCCAAAAAAGTGACCTGTCCACAGGTATTACATGGGAAGACTGAGAGATTCCCACGCTTACCCTCTGAAGAGAGATCTCATGCGCTCTCCAAGACTCCCGTAAGACCATAACTCAACCTTCCAAGCAAAGAGCAGCTCTTCACTGAAGTGGACTGAGCAACCACGTATTGCTGCCTACCTGCTGGGCACACGTGGAAGTCCAGGCGAGAGGTGGGCAGGTCCAGCAGGTTCCTGATGAGCCGTGGTGCAATGCAGCTTGGGGACAGCACCACAGGGCGGGGTGTCTTCACCACCACAGGGCGCACCAGGCTGTAAGGCTTCAGGTTCGTCTCTGCATCTGAAAGACAGCATTGAGGAGGAGAAAGCCAAAGGTGAGAACACAGGAGACCAGGCCAGCCTACAGACCATCCCACTGTTCTGTACCATCTCCTCACCCTGAACCATGGAGGCACCTACCAAACCATCTTATGGCCCAGGAGAGACCCTACCCTGGTTAAAACACTCACTCATGGACAGATACCCTGGATATAGACACCCTGCCCGTTTTCTGGGAATCCCTTGGGATGCACAGCCATTTATTCTCCACAAAAAGTTGGATGAGCAGGGCACAGCTGGTGACAGGGAAGGCAGAGGGCTAACGGCTCACCTGAGCAGGGGTCCAGCCACAGCTGCTGGGAAGGCTGCCCTGTGCTCCTCTGTGGTTTGGATTTCACCAAGCGCAGCTGGCCCAAGGCCCGTTTCTTTAGCTGAGAAGAAAGTGAGGGCAATTTTAGGCTGAGAGCACTGTCCTTTTCCACACACATGCAGAACTAGCTGAGGAGCGCTCTCTGGCAAAAAGGATGGAGATCCCTTATAAAATGCAAGAGATCAGGTCTGCCACCCATTATGAGCTGAATGACCCATGTTCAGTCTGGGAAGTGGGGAAGTGGTAGAAAAGCAGCCACAGAGCACTAACACTACCTGGCCTAAAAGCTTTGCTTGCTAACCCATCTGCAACCTCTATACAAGTTGGTTTACCAACAGAGTGGGGCAGATTGTCTCTGAGGTGGTGAGGTGGCCATGGGCACACACATGACTCTCATCACCCATTTCTTTGGCTTACGTTATTCCTGTGGCCTCTCTGATGCCCAGGCATCTGGCGCTTCTCCTGGATCTTCAAAAGCTGATGAGCCCTGAAAATACAGAGAGCTTGCACTCAAGCAAATCCAGAAGCCCCAGGGACCATAGCCTGCTGGCATCCTCTTCACCAATCCCACAGACCTGCTGAAGCAATGGCATATCAAAGCCCTCACTCAACTTCCCGGTCGGTCCCTCAAGGGCTCCCAAACACAATCACACTGGTCTCCATACAAGACTCAGTCATCCTACACCATCAAGAGGCCAGTCTGCAGCCCCAGGACAGCTAGGGGACGGCCAGCAAAGATAAATGGGGCAGGTACCCCCCTGCCTCCCTCCTGAGGCTGGTTACCGGCTGTAGTTGGGCACCGTGCCCTTGTCCAGGTCCCGCAGGGTCAAGGGGTCGACGCGAGAGCAGTACCACTCCAGCCGGCCTTTGTGCATGGTGTCCGTGACGTGCAGGATCTCCCGGCACTTCACGCACAGCGCGTAAGGGTCCGACGGCTCCGCGAGGGACACGTTGGTGCGGACGTAGAACGAGTCTCCAGAAAGCTTCTTCCCTTCCTCCAGGGCTGCCCGCAGAGGCTGGTATCCTGGGGCATAAAACACAGGTCATTACAGGTGGGGACGTGGTAGACAAGTCACCCATAAGAAAGTCCCCAGCACAGTTATGATGCTCTGGATTGGGGTTGGGGTGCAGAGGAGGCAAACAGACAGAAGGTCTGTACCTCTGTCCCGTAACTCAGAGGATGCGCAAGTCACACCAGAGAGGGAAAGCTACTGGAGCTACGGCCAACCCCCGTGTCTGACATGGTGGTCTAGGACCAAAGAGGAGAGGAGAGAGAATAACTGAGATTAATCTCCAGGTTTGAGTGGAGGGTCTAGAAAGGGAGGCAGAGAGCTCAGGTTCAGAGGTGACCCAGCTGCCAGAACCTTACCTTCTAGGTCAAGCTGAAAGATGAGACTAGATGGCTCATCCCAGTGCAGCAGGCTCAGGTAGGCAACCTCCCGTGTGCAGTTCTCCAGGGAAAGCACCTCTTCCTTCAGCAATGGCACCCTCAGCTAGCAAGGACCCGATGCCATTAGACCTAAGGGCTGGAAGAGCACGCACTCCCCAGGCTCCCTCACCCATCAGGGTTACACAAAAGGTGTTACGGAGTAAGGCAGGTCTGGGAAAAACTACACACGAGGACAAGGCATCCTCAGTCTGCCTCTGGCTCCCTCCTCTGTCTCTGAAATACCTGCTGCCAGCCATCACCCAGTCTGGATGGTGGGCTGTTGTGAAAGGAAATGTGTGTGTGCATGAACGTGTGTGGGAGCAGGAGCACTGGTTTGTTTTCAGTTACAGGTGGGCTATTAATTCAAGCAGTGCAGCTGTATTTCAAGTGGTGTCATTCCTGGCAAAACAAATGCCCTTCCCTCCTACCAGGAGCTTGCTTCAGAGCAATTATTCTCTGTAACTCAGGAGGGTCACAAAGGCCTGAGAAAACTTGCTCCAGAATTGATTGGTTTGCAATGGGCATGTGCAGGATGCAAACTGCCCTGAAAAACCACAAGGTGACAGACAACTTGAGTGACACAAAGCCATACTAGCATCTTAATAGTATGACTCTTTTTTGCTTCTCCTTTCCCACAGGTCAAGGAAAGGTTTCAAAAGGTCTTGGCATTTTTACATGCACAGGTGCCATGAGACCTGGGTGGGTGTTTGTGCTGTGTAAAGCTCTAGACAGGGAGCAGTCCTGGAAAATAGAGAAATGGAGGTGGACTTCAAGCTGGGTAGAGGTTATCTTGCATTGGGGAATCACTCCACACTCCTTGCATCATCTCAGGTGCTTTGCAAACCCAAGAAAAGGAGCCTTTTCCCAAACTCACCTCAATGAGCCGGCACCCTTCCTTGAGTCCTGCTTTTTCAACCCGTGAGCCTGGCTTGACCCACTGGACATAAATTCCTGTCCTGTTCCCACCAAGGATGGAGATGTCTGCTCCAAGCCTCTTCTCCTGGGGTGAGGCATTGCTAGGATGACCCACATGAGTGAGCTGTACCACCAGTGACCTGGGAAGGAGAAATGCCAAGTCTGGCAACTGAGGCTTACTGTCTTTTCCAAGAGCCAGTCCCCCATGCCTTGTCTCCAGCTACAGGGTGTTAACTATGGCACAGAGCTCACAGCATGCCTATCACCAGGGCACACAGAGCTTACAAAGCCCCACAGCCCCTTCTATCCCACCAGCTCCATCACCAAAGCCAAGCTGGGCTCCCACAGTCCTTCCCTACCTTACCAGATGAATCCAGCCCACAGCAACATCTCCACCCCTGCCATAACCAAAAGGACAGTGCAAAAAATTTAAGTCCTGCTAGGAAGCAAGGACTATAGGATCTTCATTCCTCTCCTTCTCCCTCTCCTCTCTCCCTCTCCTACTAGTGAGAAAGGGTCTGCAAAGGGAGGGGCAGAAAAGAAGGGTCTTCCAAGCATCGTCCCTGACCCCACAAAATGTCCCCTCAGCACCACCACAGAGTGCCCAGCTCAGAGAGCAGCAGTCACCTCCTGGTGACCTCCTTGCGGCTGGAAAGCGTGGACAAGCAGATCTCTGACTTCACCCTGGTGTAGGTACTGCTGGAAGAAGAGGAGAAGGCCCCCAGCAAGGTGCCAGGAAAACTGCTGCCTAGAAAAGAGCAAAAGGGAGAACGGAGCATTTTACCTGTACTAGTGCTGCAGGGAGCTCATGTTCTGGAGGTGGCAAAGGTCTGCCATCCTCTCCTGACCATTTTCTAGCATCTGATGGGGAAACTGAGGCTGCAGGGAGGCTTTGAATGGTCACCCTCAAGAAAAGGGTTTCCCATGTTTCCTGAGAACAAGCAAATCTTCGTTCCCTTCACCAGCATTTTGGTCAGAAGGCAGCAGCATCCCGGGCCACCTGGATGTGCCCAGAGATCAGCCACCAGCACCTACCACAGGACCCGCCAGCACCAGGAGCTTTACTACAGGAGGTTTACAAGCCATCACACAGGCAGTAGCAGATGAAGGGAGTATCCAGTAACACCCCAGGGCAAAGGTACTTTCCTCTTCTACCTACTACCTACTCCCCTCAACAGCTCTCCATGAGTGAAACAGAACTGATGCAAACAGCTACGTGCTCTGCAGAGGAAAAGCCAGCTTTTCCAGCTGCTGTGCCTGACAAGGCATGGAGGGATATTAGAGCCCATAGTACAGCCCACAATGAACTGCACAAACCAGAGGTGTGAGGGAGGGTCAGCTGTCCAACCCCTCTCTCCACAGCCCCTGCTTCTTTTTAGCTATGCCTGTTGAGGAAAGCCTTGTACCTGTTGAATCTTCAATGCTGCTGAAGGAGCCGCAGGACAAGCTACAAAGGAAACACAAAACGGATCTGTAAGGTAGCAGCTTTTCCAAAGCCTGTTTGCATCCCATTCTCAATCTCAGCTCCAGACTTCCCCACCACCCCCAAGCACCCCTGGAGCCACCACACAGCTCCCAGCCAGCCTTTCCACTCAGCTCCCAGTCCAGGTTCTCTCCTAACCCTGCCAGGCAGCTCTCCCTGGACTGCACAAACCCCACAGAGGAGACAAGACGCCCCCAGCAATCACCTTTTGTAGGGCATGCACCTCTCTTCCCGCTGCCGACGGAGGATGGAGCCGATGCAGGGAGGGAAGGGGAAGGTGGAAAGGCGGTTGATATCCTTCTCACTGTCAGGAGTCCCATCCTTGGGCAGAGTAAGAGACAGGCTTGCTGACATCAGCACCCAGCACCACTTCTGCCCTCCCTTTAGGCCAGGGGGGCAAACAGCTCCTTGGCTACCACAACCTTCTTTGGGATAAGCCACACCCCTCCAAAATCCCAGGGGCACCTTGTTTTCCCAAGCAGATAGCTCAGCGAGAGATCCACGGCACTGCATCCCCATCTTTTTTGCAAAGCACAAGGTGTGGGAGCAGTAACAGATGAATAGACTATCCAACCTTTGTCCTTATTTCTATTTTAGCCACCACACACACAGAGGTGTGAGTAACCTGTGGGACTGCCTATTTCAGGGTGCTCTGGGGATGACAGGTCAAGGAGTCGAAGGAAATAACCTGACTCCCTTAAAAACAACAGAGTGCTGCAACAGGGTTCAAAAGAGTCTGAATTTCTCCTCCAGCATGCATAGATTAAACAGCATAGTAGGGAGGATAGCATCTTACAAGAGGCTGTTGGTTTCTAGGGTCTCATATGGGATGAAGACTTTTCACAAACTTCAGGGTAGCGTTGGACAGTTTGTTAGAGACAGAGAGCTTTGCATCTGAGATCTGCTTACATCTTGCACACCACCCCAGGCTGTCTTCCACCAAGTCACAGCCCCATGATGAAACCACTGATGGGTTCATCAGTGAATCATCAGGGCAATGCCTGTGTGCCCTTCCTGAGCAATGCCTCCACTGGCCTAGCTGAGGGCCAGCCTCACAGGGTCAAGCACTCACCATGCTCTGGATGGCTGAATCCCCTGGGAATGGGGTAACAGAGGTCCCCAGAGTATCCATGAGTCCATTCGGAGGGTTGTCTATGAGGCTCCAGGTGCTGCTGAGGTTGGAGCAGAGGGAGTAGGAAGAGCTGCACATCTGAGCAAGAAGGGATTCCATCATCCCATTTGCACCCCCAGAAATCAGTCCTGACCCCTTTGCCTTCCCTCTTTCCCCTTCCTTCTAGCCACCCTCACCTTGCTGAGGCTGCGGCCGCCTTGGCACCGCTTCAGCTGTGCCTCCAGCGTGCTGTTCAGCCCTTCTGCCTGGCTCAGCTTGCTTAGGAGCTCATCCCGCTCCTCCTCCAGGGCCCGCACACGTTTGCGGTACTGGTCCTTCTCAATCAGGCTCTGGGAGTATTGCAGCTGCACCCCGTCACGGCTCTGGATGGCCTGCAAGGAGCCAGACCGAGAGCGAGAAAAGACACAGAACGGCACTGCTGATCCCCACCTCCCACCCTGGCATGGCTGGACAAGGTCCACTGGGGAAGGAGAGGGTACCCAGAGCCCTGTTCTTGCTGGGCGGTGAAAAGCAATCTACCTGGTCCCGCTCCTTTTCGATCTCCTCCAGCTGCAGCAGCACTGTGTTCATACGATGCTTGTAGAGATCACAGTCCTTCTGCAGCGTCCGGTATTTCAGCTGCAGATCTTCCACCTCCTGGAGGTACTGGTAACAGCAGACAACAAGCATTAGTTTTCCTGAAAACAACTGTTTTACAGCGTCCCTCCCCTCTCTTCCTGGCCCTGCTTGATGTGCAGGGACAGAGGCAGGGATGAATTCTCTACCTTATCCCTCAGCTCTTCGGCCCACTGCAGCTCATTCTGCAGGGAGTTGAGTTTCTGACAGAGATCCTGCCGGTCGTCTTGGGCTTCCTTCCAGTCATGCTCCAGGATGTCCAGGAGGATCTGCTCAGAGCCTGGCACTGGGCCCTCGCCGGGTTTCTAAGAGGCGAGAGGGTACTGTCACTGCGCCGCAAGCAGCAAGGGAGCAACAGGCCAGGGCAGTGACTGGCAGATTGGCACAATTGCCATCATCATCCAGTGTTAATCTGCTGTGCACTCAAAGGCACAAAGTCACACTTGTGAGCATAACCCAGAATTACAGAGCTAAGAGAAAGCACCCATCGCTTCCCAGACACAATGGCAGCCACCACAGCCAAGCAATGTGCTCAGAGGATGGGACGGGCCAGCCCAAACAACAACTTCCCCAGTGGATATGTAAACAGCACTGGGGGTGGCCCAGGAAAGGAGGTGACCTGGAGCCTGCCCTGCCGTGGCAGGTACCTGCAACATGCCCTGCAGCTCCTGCAGCGATGCGGTGAGGCGCTGGTTCTCAGCCCACAGCTCAGACACGGTGTCAGGGTGGCCCCGCTCCTCCACCTCTCGCTGGGGCAGAGCCGTCGCCTGTTTCCGCAGCAGGCTGCACTCCTCCTCCAGGCTGGAGACTTTGCATTTCAGCTGGTCCACCTGCAACCCAGGGAAGAAACAGTCTGGCACACATGGCCCTGCACCTCTGCCTTATTAGGAGAGCGAAGCAGAGAAGGTGCTGAGAAGAAAACAGGTCTGGAGGCGAGTAAGGTACAGGAGGCAACCACAGGCAACCATGTGAAGAAGTATCCCATTGTAAGCCAAGGCTAGCTGCACAGCTGCACACACAACCTTCTCCCTCAGGGAAAGGAAGAAGATGCACTCGTGTAAGCACATTCAGGATCATCTCCTGGTGCAACAACTTTTTTGCTGGAGGCTGGGGCATCCACAGTGCAGCTGACCTTGATCATGGGTGGACGTGGGACCTCTGGTGCACTGCCAGGGCCAGCAGCTGTGAGTATCTCAAAGACTCCTAGAGCAGCTGAGAAACAAATTCACAGCGGAAAAGTCCGCTGGAGGCTACTCAGTGTGGGAGGCCACCTCTGGCCTGGGAGGTGTTTGAGGTTCAAGCTGCTGGAGGCTGCAGAGTACTACAGGGGCATCATCATTCCCTGGCCTGGTCTCACACTCCTCCACCAACATGTCACGGGAGACAGCAGAGGTCAGAGACTTAAAAATAAGAAAGGTCCTCCCAGACGTGTAACGGTTGATTAGAATAATTAGAGAACCAGTTTCATAGGTAAGTATGGCTTTGAGAGGAAATTGGACAGGAGAAACCTATCAAAACCACCAAGAAACACTGCCAAAATTGCCAAGGAGGGATTTAGGAACTTAATTACTTCTGTGAATCTGCCCAAAAAACCTAGAATGACTTTTGGGGACCAAACACTTTGGGACCCAAGAGTCAGGAAGGAAAGGCAAGCTAAGATGTTGCTTCCAGGGGGATTTCTTCAGCCCACAGTTACCTACAAGTGATTCACCTCCCTGCTTCAAAGAGGCCCAGGGGAGCTGGTATTGGCAGGAATACCAGAAAAAAGGAAGGAGATGATCCCGCCACTGGCAGAAAAGAACAGGGTATAAAGGTAATCACAAGGCTGTGTGAAAGGTCCAAGCCCAGACTGGTAGGGGGAATGCCAGGAGGCAGCAGAGCACCTAAAAATATGGGTTATTAATAGGCTCAAGGTAGGGCTGTCCTTGCCCAGGCAGGAAATGGGTGCATGTTTATGGGAGGTGAGAGCTTGGCAGCTGGAGTGCAGTGTCACGAATTCCTTCAGCTATGCAGAGCATGAGTCTTAAAAACGTCATGAGAGACATGAGGGGGCGGTGGGGAGTGGCAGGGGGAATGGACTCAGCACCAAAAAGCTCCTAAGCTCAGCAGGGCAGGCTGGGCAGCTCCAGGCAGCCCACAGACACCCAGTGTGGGCGGCTGCACAGTCACCGGCCTCACTAGGGAGAGGAAAACACAAAACCTTGAAGGGGAAGTAGTATTTACTTTTGACTTATTACAAACACACAGCTTGATAGAGTGGAGCTGCCTGCTGCCTGCCTGTGCTGCTCAGAGAGCAGAGCAGGCAGCATAGGGCAGCAAGCATAAGCAGGAGCACATGGGGCATCTTGTGGTGCCAGCAGCCAGGCTGAGCATCAAGGGATGCCAGAGAAGGCATCAGCCCTGCTTCTGGCTCCTCTAGTGATGTACCTCCAACGACATCAGCTGGCAGGAGCTGGTGATGAATCTCCAGCTGCCCCCAGGCAGTGGCGAGCTGCCTGCACTGTGCCCATGTCTCAGCCTCTCTGCAGGGCACACTTCCATCAGCAGCAGGGCAGGATCCCCGCACACACGTCCCGTGTGCCATCAGCTCCTTCACGCTCACAAGCCACCACACGTGGAGACCCGTGCGCGTCCTTCTCGGCCGCCAGACCCCCAGCACGTCCCGCCGCCCGCTCCGGTGCTCCCCAGCTCCTACCAGCAGCTGCAGGTCCCTGCTCCGCAGCACGGCCACGTTCTTCTCCTCGCAGAGCTGCGCGTAGCGCATGGCCATCATGTAGTTCTCGTCCTTCAGCCTCAGCAGCTCCACGCTGTTGGAGTCCCACTCCTCTCTCAGCCGCTGGAAACGCTCCTGCACCTTCAGGAGTTCCTTCAGCTGCTGCTCCAGCCGGACCTGCTCTTGCTCCAACACTTGGTTTTTCACCTGGAGCTGGTGTTCCTTCAGCAGGTGCTCTTTCCTTTGAGCCCTCACCTTCTTCACCTCCATCATCAGGAACTGAGTGAGGCCCTCAGGGCCTTCCTCATCTGGGGAGAGACAAAGGAAAACCCGTTCCTGGCTGCTGAAACGGGGTAACCCCAAGAAACAGATTTGCCCAGTGCTCTGTTTTCCACCAGGAAGTGACAAGTTCTCCTGCGGGTTTGCAGCCCTTGCTGTCCCAGGCTTATGGCACCACAGTCTGTCACACCTGTATACGTGGCCCCCTCCCCACCAGTTCCAGAGTACAGAACTGTCAGGACTCCTCTTACACCACCAGCATAAACACAGTTTTTACACGGGCATGTGAACTTGCATAAATTTCTGGCCCTTCCCATGCAAGCAGCAGCTGAAGAAAGAACAGAGCACCTGTTCCTACCCAGGATCATAGAGCAGCGCTGGGCTGGTTCCTTCCCTGTGAGCCGTGTGTACTGCTCTGGATAGTAAAACTCCAAGGATTCCAGGAAGGCTTCGTACCCTCGCTTTCCACGGCGCCGAAGGATGTCCATCAGGTAACCTGGAAGGACAGATAAAGAGCTAGGATGAATTCCCTGCAAAACAGAGAGAGTAGCCCCACTTCGTTATACGGAAGTAGCATCTCCATCAGTTCTACTTCCATCCACAAAAATGGGAGTGGCTAGAGGAGGGAACCAGGTGAGAGCACTGCCCTCGTCTGTGTGCAAGCACGGGGAGGCCCTGAGTACAGAGCAGCTCAGAGAACAACAAAGCCGAGGGAGCAGTGCAGTGGAGGTAGCATCCACTCTGTGTCAAAACCAGGTTATCCCCCCCAAACCAGGCCCACCCAGGTGCAGCTTGTGTCTTCTCCCACCTGTCTGGTTGCTCTTGCAAGGGAATCGGCACGAGTTCAGCACCTCCTCCTCATCCTGCTCGTCTATGACGCGGCACTGGCGCAGGTACGGGGTGAGCTTGGCTGGGTTCAGGGTGCGGGTCAGCTGGTGTCGTGCACTCTCAATCTTCTCCCAGATGGTGTCTTCTTCCTCCTCCTGCTCTGAGAGGCTGCTGGCTTGGAGAGGCACATTCTCCACGGCTGGAAGGATAAAAGGAAAGGATAAAATGATGAGGAATGATGGAGGAGCACAGGTATAAGGCATAAGTAGGCATGGGAGAATGTGAGTCGAGGTATGATCCTGCAAACAATCCATTAGTCTTGCAAATGAGACTCAGATACATTAGAAAACATTTTACATACAAATGGCATCAGCAGGATCTTGAGCATCCACCTAGAGCCTTAGATATGTAGAAGGCAAGTGGTGCATAAGGGAGTCAGAAGCTACACAGGAGGGAGTCTAGAGACTATCATCCTTAGATGATAGAGAGTCTATCATCCTTATCTCTCAAACATTCTTAAATCCCCCCAGCCATCACACACCTTCCTTCTGTCTCATCCCTGAGAATAGGAAACTCTCAGGACAGAGAGTTTTTACAGCTTGGGACATGCTTTCTCATACTTGGGGCTGGAAAGTATCCAGCAAATCAGTTCCTGGCACTGTGCACCAAGCACTGGTGCCCAGACAAGTTCCCAAGGGCACCATCCCACAAGAGAAGCTTGGCTACAGGTACTGGAATCAGTAAGGAATCACATGAGCATATCTTCCATTGTATCTTCCACACAGCTATATGGAGCCCTGAAAATACATAGCAGCCAGGCAAGCACTCTGCCGACCTGACAAAGCAAGAGAGAACCCCTCAAGGGAATGCACCAAAACCTCTCAGAGCCATGGTGAGCCTGCTTCACGAAGTCCTGCAAGCTGTGATGGAGCTGGTATGTGCAATGTGCTCTCTCTGCAGCTATGGAGCAACTCAAACAGTTGTTGTCTGTTTCCACTCGAGAAACGAAGCCTGCTTCACAGGCCAGCATAAATCCTTTTAGCTGTCAAGGCAAAGCACAGCAAAGATCTCCTGAGACTTAGAAGCCATTTCTCCTCCAACGTGTGCATGCTCTGGTGCTGGCATTAAGTCCAGCTTTGGTAGCACAGGCACACAAACATCCCCAGGCGCAGGGCAGAAGTTCACATTCCACGGAGGAAGGAAATGTCCTAGTCTTTTTTCCTTTTCTTTGGAAATTTGGGGGTGGAGTTCTGTTGGTTTTTGGGGTTTTTTTCCTTTCTTGTGGCGTAAATGATATCATGCTGTTGCAGACTGACAGCCAGCACAAGAAGAAGGATGGCTAGGAGAGCTGTGCAGAAGTTAATCTTCCAAATACAAACGCAGGAGGCTTGGGGTCTGATGGACGAAAGACAGCAGGAACAGAGAATTGTTGAAAACACAAAGGATTCCCAAGTGTCTCATTTTCTGCACCAAAGAGTTTAGGAGCCTAAATACAAGTACAGATATGGACTGTTCTAGGTTGAATAAAAATAGTGTTTCTTTCAGAAACTAAAGTCTCATTTGAGACTCGTGCCACACATGCACAAGCATGCTGGCGGAGGATTCATCAGCAGCTCACAGAAGCTGAGCTGTTTCAAGCTCCACAGCAGATTTATCCCTTTTAAGTCAAACTGCTTCTCCAAGAAACTCAAGCCGGCTGCGCCAGCCGCGACCAGCTCCTCTGCAGGCAGGCTCGGCAGAGCGGCAAAGGGAGAGGGAAGGAGAGAAGGAGAGGGGAGGGGTGGGCAGAAGGTTCCAGAGCGGGTAGCCCCGCTCCGCCCGGAGCGCCCCCCTTCCCGCCCGGGTACCCCTCCCGCGGCGGCGGAGGGAGCGCTTCCCTTTCGCCGGTCTGAAGGCGCTCCTCCAGAAATGCCGAGCCGGAGGCCATTCCTGACGAGGCGGCTGGGGAAGAGGAGAAGAAGCGCAGACATTCCTCCCCTCCCC
>VWZN01002329.1:82690-124351 GCA_013396955.1 Regulus satrapa | reverse complement strand
AGGATGGGGGTCTCCTCGGCAGGGCACGGCCCTCCGTGCTCTGCTGCAAATAAGAAATTCATAAGGAGAGCCTTCCTTTGGTTCCAGGGTGCCAGAAATTGTAGCCAGGCCACCCAAGTTGTGGGCCTGGTTCTGGATTGGGGGGGGAAGGGGGGGGGAGGGGAATCCAAGCAAGGGGGAAAAATTGTGAGTGCTGGAAAGATGCCTGATCCAGGCCAAGAAGAGATCCCACAGGCTAGATTTTGGCCCCAATCCTCAGCTGTGTTTGTGGGTGGAACTGGGCGTGGGGACACCCCAGGGCAATGTGATGGCGGATGTACTACAGGGCATGCAGGGGCTTGCAACCTGGGCCTGGCCCAGCCCTGAGTTGCCCGGGCCAGGAGTGGATGCTGGGAAGCCTTCCCCTGGTTCAAGTGGCCACAGCGATCCCAGGAGTGGACCTGTGTGTCCACACAGCATCCCAAAGAGTTTGCACAGAGTACCCTCCACTCCTGCCATGTACTCAGATACCCAAATATGCGCATGCCACTGGACAAAGAGGGCTCTGGGAGAGATGGAACTGGACATTGAGCCTCCCCCTTCAAGGCTAAGATGTTTTTAATTTTCTCTATTTCACTCTCATCTCATCACTCTCAGCTGTGACAGAGCTCAATAGGCAGGCTCTGTACAAGGAATTCCCAATGCGTTATCAAGCTCATAAGAAATGAGAATTCCCTGATTATTCTCCCCAGCCTTGGAGTCAGCCCACAGGGTAGTGCAGAGCAGT
Organism: Regulus satrapa; assembly: GCA_013396955.1. Classification (NCBI taxonomy): domain Eukaryota; kingdom Metazoa; phylum Chordata; class Aves; order Passeriformes; family Regulidae; genus Regulus; species Regulus satrapa. Next base: position 123,585 of record VWZN01002329.1, on the reverse strand, counting down.
GCTGTGCATCCCTCCAGGGCGCTGAACACAACACGAAGGAGCCCTGCACTGCTCCTGCCCCTGCCAACACACTCGGAAAAAGGAGGTGCCTTTAGCACCCCACCCCTGCAGCTTCTAGACCCCACCTCTGCGTGGAAATCTTCCTCTCCTCATTCCCATAAGTGAAGAAGCAGATGTATGAACTGGGACACCCTTTCCTAAAGAATTTCTTCTGCACCCAGCCTGAACATCTTCATTTGTTTCTCCTCCAGGGCCAATGGCAGGGCTCCTGCACCAGTTTCAGTAAGGTGATTTGAGGGAAGGGAGGCTTTCACGAGACCCCTTTCCCCATGCTGCTGCATTCTTTTCAAGACCAAGCACAACCACCACTTGGGAACCAAGAGTGCATCTGTGTGATGCACAGAGCACACAGCCTTTTTGCTGCAGAATATACACAAATGTTGAGCAAACTCCAGGCAGGTGCATGCACGTGGGTCTTTCAGCAAACTGCCCTTGGATGGCATCCATCCCAACAGGCACTGGTTGACACCCTGAGCACATGAACTTGTTGTTGACTCACCCTCCCTGGGAGGGGTCCCAACAGCTCCTTCCTCTCCCTTGTAAACACAGAGGGTGCATGGTGACCCAAGACCACCAGCAGTAGGGCACAGCTCCTATCTCCAGCCCTTACCCCCAGCTGGAGGCATCCAGCTGAGTGATGAAAAGTAAGTACAAGCAAGGCTGCCTGCTGGGAACCCCTTCTGACTCAGACCATGTCATTTTTTGCCTAGTTATTCTCTTGAAAACAACTCAGGTCTCTCTTCCTCTCTAGTGAAAAGATTTCCTGAGCTGGATATTATGTGGTGATAGAAGATAAGATCTCCACAATCCTGATAAAAGTCCTAAAGCAAGAGTTGGTTTCTCTCATTCACACAGAGACCAACTCAAGGCTGATGACAAAGAAATCCTCTTCCTCCACCCACCCTGACCCCACGGGCAGTGGCTGCACTGCTTTGTGACTCAGAGCACTCAGACATAGAACAGGTCCCACATCAAGAACAGCTAAAGAAATGTCTTCACCCTAGGTTGCCCACGGAAGAGTCTCAGACATCCAAGTCCAGGGAAAAATAAATAATTCAGTAATTGACTGGTACTGCAGTAAGGGCAGGTCCTTAGACTAAGTGACTAATTTCCTTATTTTTTTTTACAAGCTCCACTACCTGCTCTCACTCAAGGAGACTCTCTGAGCTTGGCAGGTACTCCACAAGCAAGAAGACCACCCCTGGCTCTGGGCTGGGTAACCGATCCCAACAGCTTCTGAGAAGAGCAATACATCCCATGCTTGTTTTTTGGCCAGAGTGTGAAGGCACAGGGATGCAAAGCTCATGCTCTGGAGGGAAGCTGCAGTTTTATAAGACAAGCCCAGTTTGCTGGAGATACACAGTCCCACAAGATTGTACATGCTCATAGCCAGGTATTACATTTCCAAAACAGCTTTACCAAAGCTTTACCACAAAAGCACTTGCTTTTGTGCTGACACACTTGAGTTCACACTAGGAATGACACTGGTGTGTTCAGGTGGTTTGTTTTGTTTTGTTTTGTTTTTTGGTTTTGCTTTTTTTGTTGTTCTTGTGTTGTTGGTTTGGTTTGTTGTGTTGTTTTGGGTTTTTTTTTCAAATCTTGACCAAAATAGTCACACTGGTAAAACTTTCCAAGCCACACAGGCTCACACAGGAAATCTATAACAGGCTAGCAAATGGTGAGCCATGTGTCCTTTCCACCGCCAGAGGAGGGCTTAGCACACATGGCCCCCAGAGTGTGGCAGGCTGCTGGGTTCTCTGCAGAACCTTGTGGTGTGGGGTTCAGACTGATGGCACTGAGAGGTCACAGGGATCCCTCTGAGGGGACTGAGTGCTGTGGAGAGCTGGCCTGGATATGCCTTAGCACTGCATTGTTTGCCCCTGCCTGGAAATAGCTTTAGGAAGGTCTGAGGTGGGGCAGGAATTCAATAAATTCCTGATTATGTGGCTAAAATGCCATTGGTACAAAGCTCAAGCTGTGGTTTGAGATGGTGAGCTGGATGCTGTAAAGTACTTTACTGTAAAGACTCTAAAGTCTTGCTCTGTGTTTTGGGAAGCACAGTAAATTTACAAAGCTGAAACTGCCTACTCACATAGTGTCCAGAATGACAGTGAGCCAGTCAGAACATCTTCAGCAATATATTTCTTGCTTGGTCCTTCTTTTTTTTTTTCTTTTTTTTTTTTTCCCCAATCAAAATAAGCTATTCTTCTTGCAGCCTGGTGATTTGTGGAGACATACAGCTTCTATTGGAGTTTTAGGGGGGAGGTTTGTTAAGGACTCCAGGGTGATCCCCCAAGTCAGGCTGAGGGAGTGAGTTTGAAATAATTCCCCTAATAATAAAAACTTCCACCCTGCAATAGCTGTCCCAACATGATTTGGTGTAAGGAAAAAAACTCTGTAGTTTCTGTTCCTGTGTGGAACAAAACAAATGCCAAAGATACAAAAGAACTTGTGAAACAGAATTATCAGCTCCAACCTGATCTAATTGGCTAATACGCTGCTTCACACTGGATTAGTTAACACACAGAGAAAAAATCCTTTTCTTAATGACACTCATCAAACTTAGCGTTTGCATTAACAGCCTTTGCAAGGATTTTGACTACCTGCTCTTTTGTCTGACACTTTTAAAAGCAGATGTTAGACTGCTGAAGCACAATGACAGTGGTTTATTCCCTTCACAGTAGTGGCTGCAGAAGGGAGGAGGAACGAGGTCTCCCCTCAAAAACCGAGTGGCCTTTATAGCAGGAAGGAAATGCGTGTATCTGTGTGGAGATAACAAAACAAGCAAATATTTCCTTCAGCATTCCTCCCCCTCACCAAACGCACACACCCATCGCCTGGAGCTACAGGAGGCAAAAGCATGTGGGAGCCTTTTGGCAAGGTGTTGGCAAGAAATCTGTGTCCTTCTTAGGGCACCAGAGGTGTGCAGGGTCACCGGGAAGACCTGAATTAGAGCAGAATGACAGCATTAGAGTCACTGGGATGAGTCACTCCAAGGCTGCCCATCTGCCCCTGGCAAAGGGACTTCAACTCAGCAATTGCTTTATTCTTAAACCATTATCCCAGTAGGATTAGCCCCCGTTTTTTTGCCCTCTCTCTCCAGAATATAAGGTAATCAAGGGTCCATCTCACTGGTCATTGGGAATCCAGTCCGGTTGGTCACCCTTTGTGAGAGAACCACTGAAGTCTGCCCTGGGCTGCATCAGAAGGCTCTGAACAGGGACAGCACAGAGGTTACAATGAATACAAGGGAGCAGTCTGCTCTCCCCAGAGATGACCCACTCTGTCTAGAAACTGGGAGAGAATTCAGCTCTCCAACGAAGGATATGCCTTTGTTTTTTATTGCCGTGTGTGCAAGCAGAATTTGTTACTCGGGGAGAAGAACCAAATGGACTGAGGGTGTACCCACAAAGAGTGGGTATCTGCTTGGAGAAGAAAACAACCTACAGTCTAAGAGGAGAGGTGGTGGGGCACGGAATCTAGAGAAGGAACAAACCCAAAGGCATTTCAGCTGCAGCAAGCAGCAGCTCACCAAAGCCAGCCCGTTTGCCTCAGTGCCTCCTTGCACGCCAAGGCTGCAGCCACCAGAGGTCAATGTGACCACATGAACCTCACCCCGCTGCTGGGCCCTGCACCCCTTTGAAACTGGGGCGTCAAACACAGGCATGAAATAGTGGTTTCCTCCTCTTAAGACAGAAGTTTGGGGCAGATGTGCATGTAAACCAACATTCAAAGCATTAATCACAATAGGATGTCAGCATTATCCCAGGAAAAATAGAGCTTAGGAATAACAGTCTCAAATTAGCATCCTGCAAGCTCACTGAATTGAGACTCTTACTTGGTTGTGGACCTCACAAGTGTTCCTGACACCAAGGCATGTCTCAATCCTGCTGGTTTCAGTGTCACTCAGGTATTCTCACCAATCCCAGCCTTGGTAGCAGAAAAGGGGTGGAAATGGGCAATCTGTCCTTCCCTGAGTCCCACTTGTGCTTTCTGGGATATAGGTCTGTCATAGTGAATGAGGCCAGCCCAAGATCCAGGCTGGCTGGATAAAACAAGTAGCTGGCCTGCAGCCAGTGAAAGGCAAATGGGTTAAATGAGGCAGAGTGATCAGTCTGGGTTAGAAGTCAGAGAGGGATGATGAGACTACAGAACAGAAATCAATATGTCTAGATAGCTCTGTAACAGTCTGCCATTCCTCTGCACTCCCACAGGCACCAGCTCTCCTCTCTATCTCCTCTACATCCTCCCCTAGACTTCCTCAAACAGTCTCCGAGAAGCCCTTTCCATCCTGGCCTCCCAACCCCTTCATCACCTATGTGAACACCCACCTAGCCAGAGCAAACAAAACACTCCTATTCCACCTCCAGCAGAGCTCCAGCCTCGTGGGATGGACAGGTTTCCCCAGACAGTACACATCATCTTCTCCAAGAAGATTCCACTGCACTGCAGGATCATCAGTGACCCCCTCCACAAGGCCAGCTGCCCAGACCAAGTGTGTTTCCACCATCTCCCAGAAACACTAGCTTAGGACGGGAGCAAAGAAGGACCAAGAGACAAACCCTGGCTTGTCTTTGCAGGGCAGATGAACACAGAGACACTGAGACAGTGAGAAGAACCAGCTCAGATGTCATCACAGAGAGGAGCAAACTGTCTGTAAGCAGTTTGAATTCAGAAGAACAAATTCTCACTAAGACATCAGCTGCTTACCTGGGAGGTCTGCTCACCCCACTTCAGAAATACTCTGTATGCTTCCACAAGAGGAAAGGAAGAAGCACAGATAAAAAACACCACTTCCATCTTCCCTTCCTCTTCTCTAAGATGATCCTGTATGAGTCCTGTATGGATCCTCTCCTGAGCTGTTACATGAACATGCCCCAGGGTGTTCAGCTGCCAGAGTCCCTGAGTCACTCTCAGGCTGAGACTGGCCAGATGCTGATGAAGGAGAGGCAGGAGGAGTGATACCATCCCATAACACTCATACTAAACATGTGCCATACCAGGGAAAGGGACAAGTCAGGACTATATCAGGACCTTTTCCTCTTGGCTGGAGAGCAAACCTGTCCAGGACATTAACTGGGAAAAGAGCTGAGTACATGTTCAGAGGACAAAGTCTCTGTAGAGAGGGCAGAGAGCAGCCAAGGGCTACCATCGCTTGTAACACTGCTCCAAAGCCATAGGGTGTCACCACCCCACCAGCCAACCCCTTGGGGAAGGAGGTGGCGGAGCAAAGCCCAAATGCTTGGGGTCAGCCTGGCCTTAAACTGCAGCCCTTGCAAAGGGAAGGATATGGGGAGCCAAGGGCTGTGCCTGTTCCTGCCCCACAGACCTGCCAGGGCTCCTTGCTTCTGACTGTGGGGCCCTTCCCAAGACCTTTTATGGAATGACAGAAAAACATCTTTAAAACGACGGAGAGGAGGTTTAGATTAGATATAGGTAGAAGTTCTTAACTGTGAGGGTGGTGAGGCAGCGGAACAGGTTGCCCAGAGAACCAGTGAATGCTCTATCCCTGGAAGTGCTCAAGGCCAGGTTGGATAGGGCTCTCAGCAACCTGGTCTAGTGGAAGGTGTCCCTGCCCTTGGCAAGGGGGTTGGAACTGGAAGAACTTTAAGGTCCCTTCCAACTCAAACACTTTAATTGTTCAGTGATTCTATGACCTACACTGCACCCAGCTATTCTTATCCTACAGCCTAGGCTTACTTGTGGGACTGCAAAGGGGCCATGACTCCCATCTGTTGCTGCTGTTAATGCTGCCTAATGATGTGTCCTCCAGGGTGGGCACCACAGATGGCACAGGGCATCCCTCAATCCATGCTCAGCATGAGCCAAGCACTACAAACCAAAGCTGAGATATGACAAATTCAGTACAGATGTGACCTAAGCCAGAACAGCATGATGCCAGAGGTGAAGAAAAGAGCACGGTATCTTGGACCTCATTTCCTCCTCCGCATACCACACCACGGCCACACCAGCTGCCCTGCAGGATGTGACCCTAGATAACATGGGAAGTCTCCAGCCCTTCTGGCGGCTGTAAGGGATCAGTTCTGGAGCCATCATGGCTGAACGGGCACCCTCCCATAAACGCTCCTCCATGCCTGGTATTCCCAGGCTCCCTATTCCTCTGTCCCAAAGCGAAAATACCTAGCTACCTCATTGTCTTGGCCTGAGTGGGTCTTTGCCCTCTAGACCATCCCACAGAGGCCAGCATCAGCTAGAGACAACCACGGGAGGAATCAAAGCCTGGCACGTAGCAGGAGCTGTCCCTCACTTCCCAGGAAGCTAACCACAGTCTCTCTCTTAGAAGAGAAGCTTCACAAGGCCCCAGAATGCAATCCTTGCCCTCCCTGGAGCTCAATGCCCATTTCCCCTGCAAAGAAGTCACACCCTGCCACATAGATGCAATCCCTGAGCCGAGAGTCACAGACAGTCGCTTGCTGGAGCCCGCCCAAGAGCAACGAGCTTTCCAAGTCCTTTCCCTTTCTTGGGGGTCTGATAGTCACATAAACAGGAAGAGCCTGGCTCTCTCGCTCCCCGTTCCAGGGCTCTGCCTCCCTCCCCTGCTCTGCAGCAGGCGCCGGCATGATGCAAGCCCCGGCGCTGGGCTGCCGGGCCCCCTCGGGAGGAGCTGCCGGCTGGCCCCTGACCTCCAGGCTCCGCATTTCCTGTGGCAGCCGAGGAGGGAGACGAGGCCCCTTCTTCCAGACGCTGGGGCTGGGCGTGAAGGGGCCTCTGTGGGCCAGCCTGCGGGGGGAAAAGGAAAGGTCGTGGCAGTCCCTTGCCTGCAGCAGCCCGAGGTCGGAGGAGGCAAAGATGCCAGCAGCCCCAGTGGAGGTGGGAGCATCGCTGGGACAGAGGCGTCCAGCCTAAATGACAGGGCGAGGGCCATGCTCCCACCCCCGCCCTGCAGCCGGCTCTCCAAACCCTTCTTTATCTCCTGGCATTTTATTTTTAAAAGCTTTGTGGCCTTCTCTCCCAAAACCAAAGGCAGCCACACCAGGTCTGGGCTGCTGCCCAGGAGGGAGCAGAGCCGGTGCCTGCAGGAGAAGGGCACGGCTGCAGAGCCCAGCGCTGTTAACCCTCAGCAAGCTAAACCCAGTTGCAGGAATAGGTGCCTGTCCTAAAAACAGTCAAAAAGATGGACTGTTGCCTAGGAGGGTGTTACCCCTTCCACCCCCCTAGGCAGGACTAAGCTGAGACAGGCATCCCGCACTCCTCCACACATCTCCCATGGGTCATGACAGGGAACAGGACTGAGATCTGCAGAGGGAACCAGGAATAAGGACAGAGCCTTGCTGAAGGCATTCAGTTTCAGAGGCATATTTGTCTCTGGGGTCCCCAACCACGCTTGGGCTCTGTGCAAGCCCTGGCTTCTAAAGGCCCAGGATGCTGACTGCATGTGATGCCCGCTCTTCACGACCTGGCAAGAGGTGCTGGATGCCTGGAGAGAGCAGGAAGGAGGGATGGCATCCCGAATGGAAACCTCTGGTATGCCTCTGCACTGATCTCCACTCTGCCCTGGAATGTGCCGGCCAGCAGCATGTGGGAAAGTGGAGGCAGCAGAGACCTTGGATGTGTCAGCTCCCCGGCTGAGTAAACAAGAGAAGCCCTGGCAAGCATTCAGCCCCAACTATCCAAGACCTTGAAAAAAGGGGGCTGGAAAAAAAAAGGGAGGTTCTTCTGTCCCCTTCTTGCTCAATCTTTGCAAAATATGTCCTAACCTCTCCTCTACCTCAGGTGCTAACACTACCTCCTCATACCCCTAGCAAGTCTGAAGAAGTGTGGGGAGTAACTCTCCCTGCGGAGTTTCCAGCACCATGCTGTTACATCTAACATCCAGGAGATACACAGCCTCAAAAGGAGGGTCTGGAGAAGAAAGAGGTAGGATAAAGGNCATGCCCCTTGGCAGTCTCCCAGACAGCAGGGAGCATGGAGGGAGCTTCCACCAATGCTGGCACTGCCTCGGGGAGCAGAGTGACAGCTGGGAGAGAGGCACAATGCAGCTGCTAGATAAATATCCTCCTGGCCCACCTGGGGACATTCCCACTGTGGGGTGCGAGCTCCAGCCACGCTCCAGGTTTCAGAGGCTCAGGAGAGGCTGACGGTACATTCCCCAGTGCTGGTTGGGAACGTGTTCCCACCGCTCTTCAGGTTGAACTTATTGCCTCCCTGGCCTCCCTGGCCTCCTCTATAAAGTGCAACCCCTGTGAGTCAGCCCCTCATCCCCTCTGCACCCAGGCACAAGAACCTGGGGAGAGGGATGGGCTGGGGAAGGTCCCCGTGCATCCCCCCAGTGGAGCCCATCATCTCCTGGGGGGGTGGAACTCCTGCCGCAGTGGCACTAGGAGGTTGTGCCTTCTGGCCACCATCCCGCGTCCCCTATCGCTCCTCGGCAGGCGCAGACTCCCAGAGAATGAGCCATTGTTCCCCAGCGCTGCAGCCTCTTCCTGTCCCTGTAGGGCTGTGAGACAAACAAAAGCAGAGCCAGACGCCATGGGGAGGAGGCTGGATCTGCTCCCCTCCTCCAGATCCTACAGCAACCCCACAGGCAGGCAGACGGATGCCCGCCTTGGGGGAATGGGCAGGGACACCCCTATTTTTAGCTGCTTCTGCATCCCCACCCCCTTCCTTCCGTGGGCCAAAAATACACGGGCTGGATGGACAGGCAAAATCATTAGGACGAAAGAGTTGTCCAGGCCTTGTGTCCAACAATTGCCCTGGCTTTCACCTCTTCCCTTTGAACAGAATGGGTTCCCCAAGCATGGTCTCCCACTCCCAACATGGATGACTTATCTCTTCATCCCCATTCCCTATATCCCCATATCCTCTCTCTGCACGCTGTGCCTTCCCTCACTCTGCGTGCCCTCCTTCCCCTCTGCATCCCTCCTATCCTCACCATCTCCTTCTTTCTCTCCCCACCCCAACAGCCAACATCCCAGCTCCCTCCAGCCTGCACGGGCTTTAAACTCTTGTAGATGTGTTCCCCTTCCTTGTCCTGCCAAGGGAACATATTTGAGGGAGGGCAAGGACAGATCCCCCTGCGCACAGAGAGCTGCTTCCCCAAGCACCAAATTTATATCTAAGCCCTCCCCCCCGTCCCTTCCTGCACTGACTTTTACAAGGCCTATGAAAAAGAACTGGAGAATCAAGTGTGGGGTTGTTCTGGGGAGACGTAGTCTACATACATAAATATACTTCTTTATATTTACATCTCCTTTCCCAGTGCGTGGAATCACAGAAGTGTTTCCAGGCCACAGGCAGCTGTTCCTGGATTACTTCTGGTTTATGCAACATCCTCCCTCCCCCTCCCAGCTGTGTCCCAAACCTACCTTCCCTCTCCTCTGAGCCCATGTAAAATTTGGAGGGAAAGCATAGATCAGGGTCTGTTCTGGGGCCTGTCCCTCCATCCTCACACCCAACAACACCCCACAACCCCCACAGCAGCCCTACAGCACCCCACATTCCTGGCCAGCACACTGGACTAGCATACCAGGAGCAAGCTGGGGAGTGTGGGGGGAGAAGGAAAGATGAAAATATTTGGGATAGGAGGAGATGGGCAGAGGGAGGGAGGCAGCCCGCCAACAAGCCTGGGAACTCATCCGTACCTCCTCCTGGGCTTTGGCAAACCCCAAGGCTTTGAGTTCCCAGCCCTGCTCCCAGGGGAAAAGCACACATTCCCCCCTTTGCAAATCCCACAAGCAGGATGTAGTCAGTCCCATTCCTTCGGCCTCCCAGTGCTCCAGGGGAGGGGAGGAGTTGGTAGGGGAAGTTAGAAAGGGATGTTTACAGGGTTATCCACCCCACTTCTAGCATGAGTGGGTCTAATCCAATGCTGTTGCCTGCCTGGTGGTTTGTGCTCAGCACAATCCCCCCACTTTCCCTCCCCAGTGCAAGGATTCTGGGAAGCAGACTGCTCCGAAAGTCTGGTTATCTCAAAGGCAACAGGCACAGTGTGGGGGACTCGCAGCACAGGCACAAACATGGGTTGAGCCTGGCCGAGCACATGTCTGGGGGTTCAGCCAGAGGAGAAATCAGCCCAGTGGAGAAGCGATAGGGTGTGAGGGATCCTACAGAGCCAGAGCTGGCATCAGACCAGGGATGCTCTTGGCAAGACGCTCGGTACTTACACCTATCCCTTGCCCCAGGGTTCCACCTCCTGCCACCACTCTGGCTTACTCACCCTAAAACCGGCTTTGCCTTCAGCTCATCCCCAGGGCAGCAAGACATGGACTGGAGGCAGCACCGAGGGCCAGGGGCTGGGAGCGGGGATCTGACAGCTCCAGGGTGAGGGGGAGCTGGATGAGGCTGTGGGGCAAGGCAGCTCTCTGCCCCCCCATCCCCATCGGGGCAGGGTTCTGTCCCCCACCCCACTGCTGGCAGTAATCCCCATACCCATGTGGTATGTGCCCTCACGGCCCCAAGAGAAGAATGGAAACATCTGGAAGTCACCTGCAAACAAGCAGTACTTTCAGTTAATGAGGAAATATGAGCCAGAGACCCTGGGCAGCAACAGGATATCTGCTTCTTGTGCACTGAGCAAGGCACCCCCTTCCCACCGAGCCCCCTGCCTGCCCTCCTTCTTCAGGAAGTTTCCAGCACTGTTGTGCTCTTGGAGCTCCATCCCTGAAAATTTCCCAGAGAAGGACAGCAGGTGGGAAAGCAGCTAACTGAAATGGCAAGGAATGTAAGCCCAGGGCTGAGCACCCTATCACAAGCTGGGATGCTCTCATCACCCTCCCTTGGCTTCTCCCGGGCACTGGGAGAAGGAGGATTTTTCTTTACAGGAGGGGAGTCCCGTATCAGCCTCCTTCGGGCATTCAGTCTGCGAGCAGAAGGCACTGCAAAGTGAGATAGGATGAAGGACTGAGCACCAGGAAGCGTGAGGCAGAGACCTCAGCCCCCTCACATCTGTCCATTCCTCTCTCCCTCCCCATCACACTCAGTCAGTCATCCACAAGACCTCAATCCTGGGTTGCAGGGATGAGTGCTGGGGAGATGAGGGGATGCAATTTGCACAGCCCTGTCTTTGATGTTGTGGTAGTCAAAGCAAATCCTCGTCTAGGAAAGCTGCTGGGCCACTTTTGCGCTCCATGATAAGCCCAGTGGCCGGTCTCTCTGTCATGGTGAGACTGGTACTGCTGCCTGAGGCTTAGGGTTACAGATGGGATGAAAGTTGGGGTGACTGAAGGTAAATGAAGTCGCTGGGCTGGGAGGGGTCTAGGGGTCCTGCCCAGGGCACCCATGGGTAGTACAGTGACTCTGCAGCACTGTCCAGCCTCACAGCCACCTCTCATTTACCAGCAGAGGTGGATAAATAAGCTGAGAAGCAGGGTTGTATGGATTGACTCTCCAGGCTGTTGTATATGAAAGAAGGGGCTGTAACCTAGCAGCCACAGGCCAGGGTGACAACTGAGACCCAGAGCTGGCACATACCCTGACCCTGGAGATCTCCAAAGCACTTCAGTGCTAGACCTAGAAATACAAAATCAGAGCTCGACTGGCATGGCCGCAAGATCGCAGGTTTGGGGAAAGATGCTGAAGAGAAGGCATTTCCAGATGCTTTCCTGGAAATGAAGCCCATCCTGGCCCAGAGCACAGGGATACTTGGAGCAGGAGGGAGGAGAAGGAGGCAGTGGAGAGCTGGCTGCCCTGCAAGAAGCAGAGCGTGGCCCCTATCCCATCTGGAAAAGATTTGTTCTGCATTCCCCAGTGGAGGTGGCTGCCGTCGCCCAGGGTCTGTTTCCTGACACAGCCTCTGCTGCAGGACACAGGGATGGGGGTGAGGGGGAGCCCCCCCCCAGCAGGGTGGGGGAAAATTCCCTGGCAGGCCAGGCTGAGGGAGGAGACCCAAAGAAAGGGTCTTTTCCTGCCTCTCCCACCACCCCCATTAGCTGTGACTGCGCAGGACCTAGGGGAAGGAATACCTACCATACCTCTGGCAAGCCATGAGGATGCATGTCATGATTTCTCCTCCTTTCCTCAGTGATGGCAGAGCTCATCTGAGCTAAGCCTCCATCTTCCTCCAAGACACAAACCCACTTAAAGTACCACCAACATGCACATATGGTCTTAATTCCTAATGGAGAAAACTTCCACAGAAGGCAGAAACTCCCAACTTCCATTTCGCAGAAGAGAAGCCAGAGAACAGTGCCAAACCCTACTACAACTGCTTAGCAAACCTCTGAGCCATAAGGTGCTCCTGCCTGGGCACCCCAGCACAAGCCACCCGAGCCCGGTGTACGGCCAGGCTCCATTTTGACATCTCCTCTGCAGACATCTTGTCGTCCTTCAGCCAAGCCCTACTTAACCCCAACAAGTCTTGTCTCGCCTTCACCAGCAGAGACACCTCCCTGCTTCTCAGCAGGGCTCTGAATAGGTGCATGTGCGTGGCCAAGTGGTCCCCAGCAGAGCCACCAAGCCAAGCCTGAAGGCTGTGAGGGTCACCAGTGGCACTGATGAAGCTACACCCACCAGCAGGCTTAGCACTGATAGGGTCTTCTGCCCTGTGACCATCAAACACACGATGCCAGAGGGATGCAGTGTCCCATGCGTGGGCAGAAACTCTCCCTGGTGCCACCAAAGAGCACCTCCTTGCATTTATCCGCTGCCACCACCCCCTCACCCCGGGCTGGCACGCTGTCGCTGGAATGACGCTTGTCCCGATGCCCTAACACTGGTCCTGGCCCTGTAACAAAGGCCAGCCTGGCCCACGTGGCTTTCAGGGAGGCTGGCATCCCGCTGATGCCCAGCCCAATGCCACCCGCGGGTCCCGGTACGGCCCCGCCCGCAGACCCCAGCCCTGACCGGGGCAGTGCTACACCGCCGGGAGCTTCCTATCCAGAACGGGACCAGGGAACCCTGCGTGTGACACCCGGGGCGTCACACACACTCAGGGCTCAAGGCCCTTTCCCCTGCCCTGCAGCCAGGCTCCTCTAACCGGGTTAGGCAGCAGCCTGGCCTCCCCCCTTCCCCCAAGCCCATGGAAGCAGGCACCCGGGAGCGGGAGGCAGCCAATGCCGGCAGACGGGAAATGGCACCGGGGAAGCGGGGAGGAGGGGAGCGGCAGAGAAGTTCCTGAAGTTTTCTGTCCTGGATAGTTGGAATAAATCTCATTTTCTCTGGTCTCCTTGCCGAGCCGAGGATTGGCTCAGCAGCGCTGCAGCCCGCCCTCCTCCTTCCCACGTCCCCTCCCCGCCAGCTTCGCTCCCTCTCTCCCGTGGCATCAGGGCGTCAGCCTGGGAGAGCCAGCCTGGGGGGGACAGCCGTGGGAAAAGGAGCGGGGCAATGCCTCCCCTTTCTCCCCCATTCCGTTCCGGAACGCAGCGCCAGTAACCCTTGGAAGAGCTTACTGCGGACAGTGCCTCCTCGCAACTTTTCGTCTGGAGGACGGGGAAAAACATAATAATCCTGGCTGGAAAGAGGTAAGTCCTGAAAGTTTTGATCGATCGGTTTGCGGAGCTGGGGGCGGGGGGGTGTTGGGACCGGAGGAAAAAGGGTGGAGAGGGTGTTTGGAGAGGGGAGAAGCGGGAGGGGTGGCAAGGCGATGAAGACGGGAAGGATGGTTAAAAAAAAGAAAGGGAGCAGAAGGCAGGAATGCAACAGGAAACTGTGAGTGAGGAGAGGGGACACAGGACAGAGGGGGGAGGCGGGAAGGAAAGGGAGTGAGAAGAGGGTCCCACGGATGGGGGAAGGCAGGAGGACGCTCGTCTCCAAAACCTTGCTCTGGATACCCCTCAAAGTCCCACAGGCTCTCCACACCTCGGTTTTGGGGGTGGAAAGGAGTTTTGGAGGAAGAAAGGGAGCACTTTTTCACAGCTGGGCAGGGAAGGGATGGCTGGAAACTGCCCACCTCCGTAGCTCCAGCCTCACTCTATGTCCTGGCATGTCTACTTGGAAAAAATATCCTTGTTATAGAGAAATATCACTTTGTATATATATATAGCAGCCAGCAGCACAGGAGTCAGATTTAGGCGTCTGCCCGGCACTGCTCCAGGAAAGCTGGAGGAGGCCCAACCCATCCAGCCCAGCCCCTTTCCCCCTTCCCCAAAAGCCTGTCCCTGCTGGCTTTCCTCATCCCAAAGCAGTCACCCAGTAGGGGAACTCTGCCTCCCTTCCTTCAGGGAAAGGGAGGTTTTTCATCACTCGGGAAGGCTGGGAAAGCTTTCCTGGCCACCCACAGCCGTTTCCACCCTCTCTTCCTGCTGTTGAGACCACCCCAAATTTCTCACCCTCTTTTGCAGTATGTCCCCTTTGGGGGAGGGAAGAGGCTGCTTTCAGCAGCTCTATCCAACTAGACATCTGGATTATTTTCCCCCCCTTTCTGGTTTCCGCTCTTCCCAGCAAGCAGAGCAACTCTGGCCATTCCCAGCTAGTGGAAAACCAGCTGAACTCAGGGGGAAACGGGGGAGGCCAGTCTGGGAGGAGGAGGAGGTGCTGGCAGTGGGTCTTTGAAGGCAGGGGGCTTCCCAGAAGAGGCAAGAAGAGAGCCAGAGAGAGTATTCCAGGGAAGGGGAGGTCATGGTGGGTTGTGGGCCTGCTGTGCCAGGAACTGGCAAACACCGGGGGGGGCTGCCAGATGGAAGCAGTGGCACTCGGACAGAGGGATGGCCAGGCAGAGGGGTCCCTTTGCCCAGTGGAGGAAAGGACAGCACACAGGTTACCCTTTGCCCGCAGAATCACGAGATTCCCTGGCGTGGAGGAGTCTGTTCGGGTGAAGGGAGGGCTCAAAGGGGCTGGGCGCCACACCAGGGGCAGAAGGAAAGAAGAGAAAGGGGGAGGTTGGAAGGAGGGAAAGCCCAACAGGCCTGCCTGCCATAAACCTGCCATCCAGGTAGGGCTGGGCACCAGCTGCTTCACTCCCTCCCTTCCCACTGCTTGCTGCCTGCCAGCGGGCAAGGAGAGCCAGGGGCCAGGAGCTGCTGGCTTGCTTCCCTGTGGTGACCACGAGACAAGGAAGGAGAAGGACATTCCTCCACCCCGCTCCCTCAGTCAATAGTTGTCCAGATACGGAACAAGGGGATGCTCTCCTCCCACATCCCCCCCCTTTTCCTTGCCTCCCCAGCCCCATCCCAGGTTGTGATGTCCCCATAGGGGTGTGCAGGGCAGTCGTGTTGTGTGGGGGACCTGGGGTCTGGTAGGATGGCCCCTGCTCATAGTAGCCCTAGCTGGTGCAGCACATGCTAAAGGGACCAGACCCCATTTTGGGTTTCTCAGGGGCTCCAATGTGCAGAGGAAAGGGAAAACCTTTCCCTTTTTAGGTGAGCTGTAGCACACCTAATCCCCTCTCCCAGGGTCACTGGCTTTCCTCGGAGATCATCAGGACAACTCAAAAATATGGTTGCATCTCTCTTCCTGTGGTCCCAAGACCCCAGTTGAGCTGCAGGGACCACCCTAGTAGTTTCCTTTGCACTCCAGGAGAGCCCTGACCCAATGGCTATGGGTGGGCTTCTGCCAGAGAAAGGAAATAGCTCCCCATTTGTCCCCTCACCCCAAATCTGCCGGTTTGTCCCGGCTGCAGGGCAGCCCGGCATGGCAGCACTGTGAGCAGGAGGTAGAAATGAGCTGCGTGCGCTGGGGGGCCAGCAGGAACCCAACCTGCCACCATTCTGTCCCTGCTGCCACCAGCCACTGCCACCCCAGGAGGCAATGCCACCCTGGGGAGGCAGCCAATGGTGCTGGGCGCTGCTGGGGGAGGTTTGTTTTCCCTTCCCCAGTCATTAACCCCTGGCAGATAAGAGGGGCCCCGGGTGAGCAAACAAGGCCGGGGCAAAGCAAAAATGCATCCAGCCAGCCAGGAAAGCAATTTCATGTCCAGGACTCCCCTTCACCAGAGCCTTTGCCATCCTGGCACTGCCTGGCTGCTCCAAGGTGATGCACGGACAAGCGGGAGAGGCAGGGAAGATGGCAGGGGAAGCCATGCAGCAGTGGGGGTCCCAGCACAGGGAGATCAAGAGATATGAGGCTCCTGCGTCACCTCTTGGCATGCTGTCCTCCACAGCCTGCCCTGCTGGAGGGACCCAGCTCTGTCCTAAAGCCCCAGGCCACTGACACTCTGAGATGCCCCACAACCGAATCCTCTCCTTTCCCCAACCCGCCCTCTCCCACTTGCTATGCACCCCAGCAGGGGATCTGCGGATCTGAGAGTCCTCCCCACGGACTGGGGAGGTCATCACCCTGCCGTGCATCCGGCTGCTGAGTCCTGCCTGCCCCTCAGCGCCTCTGGAACCTGCCTAAGTGCAGGGACCCACTCCACCTTCTCCTCCAGCCTCAGGCAATCACCTCCCTTGCCGTGTCTCAGTTTCCCCTGTCTGCAAAACTGCTCCCCTCCCCACACTGCCGACTCCCTGCTTCTCCAGCATGTCTGCCCAGCACCCGGGGACTCAGCCAGTGAAGGACAAACAAAGCAATATACAAATATTGCATTTTTGCTTCCCACCACTCCTCCAATAGAAGCACATGGGCCCCAGGCCTCACCCTTTCCTCAAGGGTTCATCTGAATAGCAAAAAGGAGGGAGAGGTTTCTCGCCCCAGGAGCTGAGGCAGCCAAGCAGGGCACTGCTCTGGGAGGAGGTTCTGCCTCAGAGGGAAATCCTCGGCCTGTGTTGTGGTGTGGGTCTGGCAAAGCTGCTTTGCAGACGGGAAACTAAGGCACACTGAGGTAGGTCAGCAGAGGGAGGGAGAGCACATGTTTTTGGAGGAAAGCCTTTTTTCTTCCTCCCCAAGAGAAGGGCCAGGTAAGGGGGCAGCCAGTAGCAACCTCACCGCTGCCTTATGCACTGCCTTTAACCTCCTTCGGGCAGTTCTGTGAAGATCCTGTCCAGGGCTTCACTGTTCCTCTTGCCTCGTTTAGGTGGCCAGCAAGGGGAGCAGTGCTCTTGCCCTGCCAGTCCACCCAAAGCTGTCTTCGTTGCCTGCTGCCCCATCCATGACTGGCTCCCGCTCACCCAGCGGTGGTAGAAGACAGCGGATTAACCTCTAAGTCCACAACCGGACACAGCTTCCATTGACCTCCGCAGAACAGGGGGTGACCCAGACACCCCCTGGGGACACCACCACTGTCCTCACCACTGAGGACGTACCCTCTGAGGGTGATTTCATGAGCGCGACGTAGCGCAGGGAAGCAGGAAACCTGCCGAAAGCCAAAGTGACACGGACTGTTACCCCAAGAGCATCCAAGCAGAAGCAATGGGGAGGCGGGGGATGTGACAGACCACCCCGGTGCTGGAAGCCTGGTGAGGGCTGATTTTTGGAGCTTTTTCGAAGGCAGGGTGAAGGGTGCAACATGAGCCTGGGGAAGCTGCCGGTGCTCAGCTGGGTGTCAGGCTCCCACGGCAAGCGGCGGCTGAAGTCGGAGCTGACGCCGGACATGATCAGCCCGCCGCTGGGCGACTTCCGGCACACCATGCACGTGGGGCGCGGCGGGGACGTCTTCGGGGACACCTCTTTCCTCAGCAACCACGGCGGGGCCGACACGGCCAAACCCAACAACTTCTTCGCCCGGACGCTGCGGCACGTCCGCCGGACACCGCTGAAGAGACGGGGCAGTGGGGACCAGGCGGGCGCCTCGCCCGCGCCCCCGACCATCTCGCCCATCATCAAGAACGCCGTCTCGCTGCCGCAGCTCAATGAGGGCACCTATGATGGAGGCAGCGGCGGCCGGGGCTTGACCAGCAAGTTCTCCTTCAAAAGTGCCTCCAACAGCTTCTCCAAAACACACCAGGCCTACGGTGAGTGAAGCGCGAGGCAGGGGCCGGTGCCCAGGTACTGAGCATCCTCGGCAGCCCTCCTCCATTGCTCCATGGCTCAGTTTCCTCCCCAGCGAGGGACTTAGGGTTTTAAGGAGAGATGGGATATTTAAGACTGCCCGGTCTTAAATCCCTCTAAGGAGATAATCCTAACCTTGCTCTGAACCGTGGTCCTTGCTCCTGCCCTTGGAGGGTCTCCTCCCAGGGTGTGCACAAAGTGGGGAAAGGATGGTTTCTCCATTTCTTCCCCAATCCTGTAGCCCCACACAGCTGACAGCCTGTGTGGAGCAGTTGTAAGGGAGCACCCTCCACCTGCCCTCAGCCCTACACCTTTCACTTAAGCAGCCTTCCGGAGGACACCAAAAAGGGGTGTCAGCTGGGACAGAGAAGCAATGCCCACTCCAAGGTTGTGAGGTCAAGGGGACCCACGGCCTTCCCCACTTCCACATGGATGCTCTAACCCTGTCCCTAGCTGTGCCAACCTCTACATCTCCATGTGCTGCTCCTTAGAGATTCCATCCACCCTTCTCCATCTCCCTTCACATCCCTCCCCGCCAGCCAGGGTGCCCTTTGTTGGTGTTGCCGCCCCAGGGTTGTGGGAAGGACAGGACAGGACATCTGTGTGGCTCCTCTCCAACCTCACAGCACAGGGCTGTGCTCAGCTTTTCCCCCAGGAGGGAGGTCTGGAGCAGAAGGTCTCAGGGAGCTGGATCTGGGGTGCCTGCAGCAGCCCGGGGAGGTGGCCAGGCTCAGAGGGAAAGGCAGGCTGAGGCAATGCTGCCATCTCCTGGTCTCACCTGCCTGGCTCAGCCCCCACTGCCATCTTAGCAAGCCCAGAGCCCACCTGGAGACCCTCTGCTGTAACTCTGGGCTTTGGAGATGTCCTTAGAGGACCTGTCCTTTAGAGGCCAGTGCCACTGACATGGCATGGAGCATGACCTGAGCCACTTTGGCAGCAGTGTCCCTTATCCCCTGCAGAAGTAGGTCAGGCTTCCTCCCTTGCCTCACCAGCCATACCTTCTGCCTCACAGGGCTGGAGTCTGGATTTTGTACCATCCCTCGTGTCCCTCGCTTGGAAAAGGCCCAAGAGAGCACCTACCCTGGGGAAGATGAGCTGGATCGCTCCGACTCACTGCTGTCCTTCCGCCTAGACCTGGGGCCCTCCCTGATGAGTGAGCTCCTCCAGGTGATGAGCTTCTCTGAAACCAATGGGAACGAGGTGGGGGAGGATGGCCCACACCTCCTGTGTGAAGCGGGGGCCAAGGACAGGGTCCCTCCAGCAGTGCGTGCATCCCAGGAAGAGGACAAGGCAGCATCCAGCTTCCGGGACCACTCCAGGCAGAGCAACCTGTCAGGGGCCAGCTCACTGCCGGGTCTGTCGGTCCATGCCAACGGAGAGGCACGTGCCATTGAAGGCGCTGGAGCGAACTCTGTCTGGGCTTCAGGGCCAGGGGCGGTGTCCAGAGGGTCCCCGTGGCAGGGCCACTGGAACGACTGCACCATTGAGGCCAGAGAATTTGACCGANCGGAGGGACCAGCACCCCACGGAGCTCGGAGAAGGGTGAGGGTCCCCGGCAGGCCCGGACACAGACCCTGTGGGAGAGCCCCAGCAGCAGCTTGTGGGGGTCGCAAGTGACAAGGGAGAGCCAGTCCCCCGAGGCCAGCTGGAGCCAAGGAGAGGAGGAGGAGAGCAAGCTCTCCAGCCTGCAGGAAAGCTACAGTGGTGCCCGAGGGTGCCGCAGCAATTCCTTCGAGTATGCCGATGAGGAGGAGGAAGAGGACGATGAAGTCAAGGTGTGAACAGCCATCCTTCCCATCACAGGCCCCACCAGAGACACTGGTGCCGGGGTCTTTGCCCTCCTCCCTGCGCCCCACCCGCTGGTGCCAGCGTCACCAGCAGACCCAGAGGGTGACCTCCTTGCCAAGGGGCGCCGGGCAGGCTGGGGAGGGCAGGAGGAGAGCCCATCTCCTGGGGGGCTCCCTGGGGCTGGGCCAGGCTGCTGCAGAGGGCCAGTGGGCACCGCAGAGCCCGGCATAGCACCCCTTCTCCAGCCTCACGGCCACTAGACATCAAAGGAACATTCCCACATGCCAAAGGAACCCCAAATCCTTCCTACCCCATCCCAATCTCCTCAACACTCTTTCTCAACCTCAGCCTGGTTCCACCAGCATGTCTGGGGACAAACCCCATCCTTCCACCGACGCCTCCAACCATCCTCTGCGATATGCAGTATGCATACATGCCTCCCCAGAGATATTTCCACTGACAGCTCTGGCACGTCGGTGATGGGGTCCCCCCATCTCCAACTGGTGCAAGACCCCTCAGTATAGCACATCTATCAACTGGGGAAGGTTGATAGTTGGGGTCCCAGGGCAGGCAAACCCCACAGAGCTGAGCTTTCTCTTTTCCCCTGCCCTCCCTGTGTGCTCCATGTTCAGGAGGTGAGAGCATGCACAGAAATAATCAGGAATCTTTCCACTTGCCTCCTGCTGCTGGGCATCACTTAGGACAGCTTCCTTCCTGACCCCTGCTCTTCTCAGCAATTGAGAGAGGAGAAACTTCTTGGCTGACTGGTGGCAAAGGCAGGTTGTCAGGTCACCAAGTTCTGCAGTTCAGGCCCTAAAAATACCTTATTTTCCCCCTGCTTCAGTCTCCTCTGTAGCCACTCAGTTTGTACCACCACCCTTGTGGTGATGGCACGGTTTGTGTCTCCATCCTTGTCCCCCTCCCCACACACATGCCCCTCTTTGCAGCGCACCCCTTCCCAAGGGTAATGTGGACCATGGCTAATGTCCCTCGCCAAGTGGCCCTGGGTGACACAGCCACCCTGGAATGAGCTGCCCCCCACGCCAGCCCGTGTGCAAACTGGCCCTCACAGAAGCGCCTTTGTGCCATGGTGTCATGTGCCAACATGCTCGGGGGCTGAGGTCACCAGAGGGACCCTCACAGGACCCCCTTGTTGTCTGGGACAGGAGGGGGTGTGCAGTGGGAGGAGATGCTGGGCCATGGCTGCAGGGCTCTGCTCCACACAGCTCACCCGCCACCCAGCTGCTTTTGCCAGGAAGCCCTTCAGAGCAGGATAAAGAGCTGCAGGGTGTGCACATACTGCATGTGGAAGTGCCACTTGCAGCCAGGCCACCAAGCTTAAGGGCAAGCCCATACTCCCCAGCCTCCCCAAAGGAGCTGCCTCATGCCAGCCACCAGCAGCAAACCAGGGCAGGCACCAGAAGTCCCCAGGTGTGGCCACTGGCACCCAGCAGGATCAGCCTTATTCTCCCTTGCGCCTTCTAGGGTGGGGACCTGGGCTCTTAAGGATGAGCTCTCCTCTGCCCTCTGCTTCCCAGATCATAACACAAGACCAAAGACCCATATCTACGGAATTATCCTTTCTGCCTCCCCTCTGTGTCCCATGCACTTATTATTGTCCTTATTAAAACAATTTTGATACTAACTTCTCTGGTGCGTCCCCTTGGCTGCTGAGACTTTATTGTCTTCCTTGCTGTGTCTGCTGGAACCCCAGCCATCAATCTCTCCACCTTGGGCAGTGAGGAGGTGGAGAGGGAGGGCGGGACACTGCCACCTTGCCTTGCACCAGGCTGTCTGTAAGATGCTCCCCTACTCTGCTCTCCTCCCACCCAGTCCCAATGTTTGCTGTCACACATCAGTCTCACTTTTGGGCTGGCAAGACACTTTTCAATTAGAGCAGCAGCATGTATTGAATTTTGAAATAGGGACTATTTGCCTGTAGTCCTGTGCAAGGAGGTACTGAGCCACAGAACTCAGCCCAAATCCCACTGCCTCCCCTGCATCATTTTCGATGAGTAGGATGCACTAGTGGAAATGTCAGAATTATGGCTAACCAGACTGGAATGTGCCAGCAGATAAGTGAGGTGAGGTAAAAGGAAAAGTTTGAGACAATCCCTTATCTCTTAATATACCTTAACACACCTGTGCTGTTATCCCCATGCCACCTTTTAATGATACACTTCTATAGCACGAAATGCCACATCAAAGGCCACTTCTTTTACATTTATGCCTTCCTTTCCATTTCACCACCCCCCTTCCCAAGAGCTCGGCTGCAGGAAGAAATGGAGCATTGTGAAAAGCAATCATAGTGTCCTCATCCTGAACCCCATCTACAGCCTGCTTTGGCCTACCTACTATCCCTTCAACCCCACAGCCTGTTCTGACCTGGAAGCTACGTGGAATTATCCAACAACGGCTTCTTTCCTATTGGTGGGAGAACCTTGGGCTTTTGTCAGTGGCTTGCACAGGGCTCTCACAGAAGACAGCAGCTGGAACAAACAGTCTTCCACTTGGGTTTTTATTAGACCTGGGAAGTGGTGCCCATCAGGTCAGCTTGAAGGAGATTGTCTTGAAGCCTCCCATGATGCCTACATAGTTGATCTTGCTGTAGTTGTGCCGGTTGGGGAAGTACACTTCATGACCATCCGGCAGTTTCACACGGAATTTCTCTGGCAGCATTTCAATGAAGAACTGGGAGAAAGAAGAGAAAGAAGCATAGGAATCAGAGGCAGACATTCAGAGGTCAGCATTTAGGCAAAAGGCCTGACTGTTACATAGGAGGGCCAGACCTGTCCACTACAAACCTAAGCAATGTGCTGGGGGTTGAGGTGACAGTGATTCAGGAAATGAGCAGTTAATATCAAGGGTCTAAGCAGGAATACAGACTATGGTTGGGGACAGGATCTCTCCTGAGGCTGTTTCAGCTACTCAGACTGTAAACTCAGAGCAGCTAAACCCAAGTATTTCTTTACATGTCTTCATGGAGCATATGGAATATGTACACCACTGTTCTGCTCTGAACAGGGCAGAGTAAACCTGACCCCCCCAATGCCCTCAGCAGCTCACCAGGACTCTGAAAAAGGAGCTTTGCTGATAAACATGCACAAGCAGACAGGACAAGAATGCATCACTGGTCAGTGCAAGCTAAAGGGAATGTTCCCCAAAGCCATCACCTCACTACCCCTTCCCCAAGAACCAGTTCTGTCTGAGGAAACAAGCTTTCTCTCCACAGTTACAGGAACAGGACTACTCCTAAATGCAGCCCTGTTAATGATTTGGGACATCAGATAAGGTGAGGCAGTAACTAGGGCAGCATCCCTGGCAGGAAGAGAGAAAGGACAGATTGGCAGTGTGAATCCAGGAGTAATAAGGACAGAAGAGTTGAATGAAGGGAGAGGCTTTTCAACATTGCTCCAAACTCTGGATTGCCTTAAAGCCTGTGTTTACACAGGAGGAAGGGAGAGAAATAAGGTAAACAGCAGCAAGATCCTGCTTCTTGGAGACTCCCTTTACTTTCATACATGCCCCAGCAACACACACCTGCTGGGCAGATGGAGAGGCCAGGAGGCACTTACAAAGCGTGAGACAGACAGGACTCAAATAAAATTCCCAGAAACATCATTGCAATTTTGAACAAGGAGTGGAAATGGCAATCAGGACCAAAAGCCTGGAAGATAAGGGGCCACTGTGAGGGAGCAGGAGGTACCGGGTGGGAACAGGAAAAGGTTGGTATGGGAATCTGCTAACCAGGGGCTTCCCCTCACCACACATTCCCCACATACCCCATATCAACCCCCACCACACACACTCCATAACCCCATGCTGGCACAGACCCCTCACCTTGACTGTGGAGCCCCTGAAGAAAGGGAGGTGGTTGCTACGTTGTTCTGTCTCCCAGGAATTGGAGCACTTGGAGTTGAAGACGATGACAGACTCATTGAAGCGGGGATTGAAGTGAAGTGCCAGATCTCTTGAGCCGCGGCCAAGATTGATGGAGAAGCTGTACATGAGCATGAGAAAAATCATATGTATGGACAGGAGAGGGTCTTAGAAGATTTGAGATCCAATACACATCTCTGAACCCAGTTCCTCCATCAGAGGTGCAGGTAGCATAGCAATGTGCTATTTTGTATCTGGCAACCTTGGAAAACCACCTTCCTCTACAACCCACCTTCAACCCTGGCATGCCAAGGTGGTTTCCTTGTACTTACCCAGCAGTATCAGCAGATATTTTCCCCTTTACCTTCAGGGTGTTCCCAGGCTTCATATCCAGGTGTAAGATTTCAATATTTCCCTAAGGCAGAGAAAAATAGTCTGTGGGGCTCCTTCAGCCATTACTCCTGATTTTCAACTGAGAGGGTGCTGCTTGGAGACATCCCACCCAGGATATTGCTCTCAGCTGGTGTTCCTCTCGTGACCTCCACACTGCAGGTCTTGCATGAACTTCTCATTCAGTGAGAGAAGAGTGGGCTGAGTGAAGCCCGCAAGAGAGGAGACATCAGAGAGAGAGGGGGGGGGAAGTGAAAACAGGCATGTCCTCAGAAGAAGGAAAAGAAAGCTGGACAGCAGAGATACAAAGAGGGTTAAAGCAGAGGGGCACTGCCCAGGGTTTGGTGCAAAGCCAATGCTGCCCAGGAAATGCAAATGGTGAGAGTGGCTATGACTTGCCAGTCTCACTCAGCTTTGCTGAGCTGAGGACCCTGGGGGACAGAGGACAGGAGCAGCAGTCCTTACAGGCATCTTCCTCAGAGGGCAGAGTAACCAGGCAGGGAGACACCAGCAGTTCAGCTCAGAAACGCTTTGCTCGTAACACCTTATAGCTTTAACTTCCCTGTGGCTTACACATTAACATAACCCCTGCCTCTGCAAAGGTCTGCTGTAAAGCCAGAAGACTTTGATACAAGGAAAAAGCTTTCATGTGTCTATGTCTCACTAGGGATTCCAGGAAATGGAAGCAATTCCCAGCCTCCTTGGTGGGCTCCCAGTGGAAGGACTATCAAACACAGCCCTTAGGGCTGCTACTTTAGACATGACACAGGACAAACATCTTCCCAGCTGGCCAAGGAGGTGTGACCACCAGGTTCACTTCTTTCCTGCATGTAACAGCTCACCCGAAAGAACACCCCAGCTCCTTCCTTTCATGGCAAGGGGCAGCTCCAAAATCCACACCAGCACACAAAAATGGTCTCCACCATCCTTCCCCAGACTGCTCCGAGGAAGGTCTCAAAGGGGCTTGGAGGAGAGGACAACAAACGTGTCCCCTCCAGATGGCAGGAGTTATGGAGTGTCCTTTGCAGGAATGGCATAGTGGCATCCAAGCTCATTCTCTTCTTGTGGTTCTAGATTCAGCTGTGTGGATTGCAGTATCCGTATGTGGGAGCTCTCTGCAACCTCCATCCATCTCCATCTAGACCCAAACCTTTTAGCTTGAGGAGCCAGACATCAGGCCACATCAGGTTCAATAGTCCCATCCTCCAATACCCTTAGATATGGGAATGTTGTCCTCACAGGGGAGTATCACCCCTGCTGTCTTCTTCCCAGGGAAGAGCTGCAGTGTAAATCAGTCGACAGTGTCCCTGATTTGTAAGACTCCTAAAGTCAAGTGGAAAAGGGAGGAGGAGGTCAAGGTCTAGGAGACCAGTAGTCCCTCTCCCAAGCCCTGCAGAGAGCACTTGAGTGCAGTGATCTTGCTGCTGCACAGACAGCTGGGAGACAGCTTCTGCCCTTCCCTAAAACATCCTGAAGAAAGGAGAAGTGCTGATAAGCATTCCTTCCCTGGAGGTGTTTCCTACAGGCAAGGGTTAAAGTTCATCAGGGTTGGGAAATTTGTTTGCTGTGGAGTATACTGAAACTGTTGGTGAAACCTCCATGGGCTGAGTATGGAACCAGCAGGAACCAGTGCTGGGGATGGTGTTTTATGGCACTGAGTCTCTTCCCCCACACCTGCTGTGTCCATGGCACACCTGTACACACCTTCACATCACACTGCTCCCCTGCAGCCATCCCAGGGATCATACAGAGCTCAGCGTCCCCTTCTCAAATACTGGAGAAAAACTGAATGGCTGGCTAAATTGCACTCGCTTTTTATCTGGGGAGTAAGGATTTGATATCTGAAGGGTATCCTGGGTATTCCAGTCTTAGTAAATACACTCATGAGAAGGAGGTCTACAGATTTAGGCAAAAGCAAACAAGCAGTAATTGCTTATTTTCATTAAGTATAATCACATTAGACCAAGGTATATCTTTCCAACACAGTTTATAAATGCCATACTCATTAACCTTCATTACTAGGTTAAATTTGTAAACAAAATTTAACAGATATATACACAAATTAAAACACCCAAAACGTAGTATGCACAAAAGCTAAAAACTCCCCTGTGGATGGAATAGGAGAACCCTCAGCTCTAGGTGCAGTTTCTAATACACAAGATACTTATAACCTGGAAAAAACATAAAAGAGAGTCACTCAGTTTCTGTCTAACCAGTGCACAGTGGGTTAACAGGAGGGCATTATCCATCTGACAATAATTAGACAGATTTTTCCAGAACTATCTTTCACTTCCCAAGCATAACACAGAGAACTACTTCTGTCACCACCCTATCAATACCTGCAGCAGCGGGTATTGTTAACTTAATCATATCCTGGTTTAAATTTAGGCTTTGCTGTGCTAGTATAAATTTCATAGACTCACCAGGGGGGTTCAGATGACTTCCCAGAGGTTGCTCCAGCCCATCCCATATGGCACCCATAATTCCCTATTTCCTGGGCGAATTCATCCCAGGTAGGTATATTAATTTGGTCTATAGGTGGTTGTGCCACTGCTGCCGTAATATTCATGGTGCCATCCATTTGTATGTGATCCTAGGCATTTGATAGAGACATTTTCAGCCTATCTAGAAGGCCATGAAGAAAGGAGTTCATCTAGCTGGGCTGAACAGGAGCTACCATCAGTAATCACCTAAGCTGATGTCTTTCATACATTGCTTAAATAACTGCTGCCTTTTGCAGAGATTGCCAGATGTGAGAATGCTGTAGTTTTAAGCAGCAGCAGCAGGCTTTCCTGTGTCCTGTGGGTCTATGCCCCCACCCCAATAGGCAACTCAGGTAGCCCATGAGTTGTTACCTGGGGTAGTAGTTAAAAATACTCTATGTCACCAGAATCTTTCTGCCTCTTCCTCACTCAGCAAGATCTGACCTCTGTCCATAAGGAAAACTTGTATTCAGTTTTGTATTCCCCTGAACATCTAGAATGTTCTCCCAGCAATTTGTCTTACTCTGCGGGGAACAGTAGCATAGGTTTCTCCACCCCTCTCACCTGCAGTTTCAGTTTCAATTAAAGGCTGAACTTTTTCTGGTTTTCAGGTAGGATCAAAGTCTGCCTCTAAATCATTACCATTGTACCAAATGTCCCCATTCCGTGTTTCAGGATCCTCCTAATACACCACCCTATAGATGTGCTGGACTGAATTAGAGGATGATTCATGTGATATTTTATCAAGTAATTTACCTATATTTTTCTGCATCTGTTTTTCTCATCTTTCAGCTGCAGACTGTAGTTTTTCTAATTGCTCATTTTTAATTAAAAGAATATCTACTAGTTCTTACGATTTCTCCTGTGTCTCTTTCTGAAAAGACAATGCTGTTCTAAGAACCTCATTTTCTGACTTCAAAGTCATAAATTTTACATCTGCAACCCTTTTCAGGTAGCAGGAAGCTTTTGATTTCCTCTTGCATGCAAAATAAACAATCTCTCAAAACTGCACAAATAACTTACCTTCTTACCTTTAATGGACAACTTACCTTTTCCTCCCATCCCATTTTTTCATTTGACCTGCAAACTAGTAATGTGATCAGCTATTGCCTGTACATGATCACAATTAGTTTATGCCCATTTCAACGCTGGAGCAGAGAGGCAGCTACCAAAGTTCTCCAGGAGAGAGTAACTAACACTTTAGCTTTACACTGGTCACCCTTGGTAACCATTTTTCCTTCAGTTTCCCTCAGAGGGAGACAACCTGTGCATGCCAGGCAGGAGAAAGCTGCCACCACAGAGGGACAGCAAAAATAACAGTCAAAGTTTGGTCAGTCTCCCTGAGAGGGTCAAACTCCCACCAGGCGGGAAGTAAAGGTGCAGAACTATTAAACAGCACTTCAGGTCAGAAAATTGTGATGCCAGTTACAATGTTATGATTAGCCATTGAAGTCCTCTGCCCAAATTAAGGTGCAAAGGAGACTAAATGCCAGTTCAACAACGCCACATTACAAAATTAATCTTATATGGAAAAGAGAAAGGGAAAAGAGAAAGAGGGAGAGAGCGAGTATTCGGTAGTCACCTCCATGGATCGATCTAGCAGCCTCCCATTGGTATTTCTGTGCCTTGGGCTTCTTGATGCTGCGGTCTCACACAGTTCACTTTATTTCCTGAATAATTCTTATGCAGTCCCTTACTTGGGTAAAAAATTGAGGTAGAAGGACTTATTATATTCGTTATTAGCACGTGAGGCAAGAGTAGGCATGGTTCTGCCATCGCACATACACAGATCTTAATTTGATGGTCACCAAGGGGTCCATTCTGGGGATTGTGTGAGACAAATACCTCAAAAAACAAGTGTCCTATTTGTGACCCCACTTCTTGCACTTGCACAGTAGTTTACTTCTTATCTAACACACCACAGCTGAACTTTGACCTGAACTGCAAAGCCAAAACTGAACCCTTGCTTCACCACCAAGCACTTGTTTAAGGCATATACCGTAAATTAGTAACCCTTTCCTCACAGCTGCCTGAGAGGGAGAGCAGGATGTGTCTCTTACTTTGTCCAGTTCTGGCCTCCTCAGTAGTACAAGGTCCAGGAGAGGGCTACAGAGATGATGAAGGGCCTGGAGAATCTCTCTTATGAGGAAATGCTGAAGGAGCTGGGCCTCTTCAGCCTCAAGAAGAGACAACTGAGAAGGGACCTCACCAATGTCTATCAGTATCTGAAGGGAGGGTGTCAAAAGGATGGAGCCAGGCTCTTCTCAGTGGTACCAAGCAATAGGACAAGAGGCGACGGGCAGAAACTGATACACAGGAAGTTGCACCCGAACGTGATGAAGTGCAGGTGAGTGCACAGTGGAACAGATTGCCCAGAGAAGTTGTGGAGTCTTCCCTCACTGGAGATAGTCCAGAACCATCAGTATGCAGTCCTGTGCAATGTGCTCTGGGATGATCCTGCTAGAGCAGGGAGCTTGGGCCAGATGACCCCTTGTGGGCCCTTCCAACCTGACCCATTCTGTGATTCTGTCTGAGGGATGAGTAGAACTACCCGTGCAGAGAGGTGAGTGCAGGCCCACAAGTACCACAGATATGAGAATAAACAGAGAGGGAGATGAGCAGGAAAGAGACATGCGCTGCTCAGAGAGGGGCCATGAGATTTTATCCAGATAACACTTACCCCCTCCTACAATGCTCAGCAGGGGCGTTCACCCCCCTTTTATTTGCCACTGGAAACAATAGTGGGAAGCCAGGCAGCAACTCTGCCAGCACTGGCGACTTCCTTTGTCTG
Organism: Regulus satrapa; assembly: GCA_013396955.1. Classification (NCBI taxonomy): domain Eukaryota; kingdom Metazoa; phylum Chordata; class Aves; order Passeriformes; family Regulidae; genus Regulus; species Regulus satrapa. Next base: position 94,434 of record VWZN01002329.1, on the reverse strand, counting down.
CAGAGCTGAGCCTCCATATGGTCAGACACCAGCCCTGTGCAGATCTCATACCCTCATGCAAGGGTATGTGCTCCCCACATCAGAAAAGGATTAGACTTTAGGGACCCCAGAAGAGTCAAAATTCTCTACTGCAGATGGAGAATTTTGGAGGTGGCGGTTGGGATGATGAAAGGAGGGTGACAGGGGCAGGTTGATATTTCCCTGCTGACACTGCAAAGCAGAAAGCCTGGGGAAACAATGATAGCATGGGAATGTAAATCCCAAAGAAAGAGGAAATCCGGCTAAAGAGCATCTGCAAAAGAGTTGGAGGACCTGTGCAGTAAGGAAAACATAAACAATAGCTGTGGAAGCTGGCAGCCACTGGTGCAAAGAATCCAGGAACCCTTCCCTCCCCAGAGAGATGGTCCTATAATAGGATACCTGATTGGGAGTACCCCTCCAGGGCCCCCAAGCCAGAGAGCAGTTTTACCCAGGCCAGAGAGCAGTTGGTTTGTACTGGTATGGGACATCCATGTTCACGTCACTGTGACCAGAGGAGCATTTGCTGCATTCCCAGAGGAATAGCAAAGGCCCAACAAGTAGTCACTTTGTGTGACGATGGGAGCCACATGCAACCCAAGGGCAGGGTGAGCTTCCAATAGGGAGCAGTCAGGCCTGCAATTTTTTCATGGAGAAAACCAAATCACCCCAAACATATTTTAAGGAGGGAAGAGCCTAATGCAAGCATGTTGGCTTTCAGCCAGAAGGATGGCAGCCTGCTTTCACCCCATCAAATGAAGCAGGGCTATTCGCAGATGTCCCACATGGTAGATGTTTGGGTCAACAATCTTTCCCAGCCTTTCTGCTAATCCTGAGGCAATCTCAGGCCACTAGGAGCACCAACAGGATCTCTGGACCCTTCAGATGCCTCCAGACAGCAGCACCTGATGTACCATAGCCTGGAGCTGCCACCTCTACCACAGGGCACCCACACAGCTGTTGAGAACAGACTGAATGCCACTCTCCCCAGCAGGCTGTCAAGATCCTCAGCAGCAGCATTGCTGGCAGCAGTATTTATTTTGTTTTCTTATTTGGGCAGGAGATAAGCCAGCTAGGTGTGAAGCCCTGAGGAAAACCACAGACTTCCCCACTTCCCAGCCAAGGTAGACTCAGCGGTAAGAGGATTCTCTGGGGCTCTGTGGCAGATACAGCCCCCAGAATCCACACCATCCCCACCATCTTTGACAAAAGTATTCTGAGGAAGGGCTGCAAACGGCTCAGAGGAGAGGGCAGCCAACGCATTCTCTCTAGACAATGTGAGCTATGAACAGTCCCCTGCAGGACTGACTCAGGTCACCACCGGGGATAATGCTCAATCCAGAAGGCATGAGGAAGATAGAGGAAAGCAAGGCATGCTGGATATGCATGGATAGATGCCAGCCACTGTCCCCACATCAACCCAAGCTCTGCAAGAAGCCTTTAGTACCCTCATGGTACTCTTTTGGTGCTAACTAGGCACCAAAGAAGTGGCACTGGAGAACAACACTGCAGCGTGGATAAGGTGCCTGTCCCATATTGCACTCCAGGCACCACGGGAGCCTGTGCCTCGGACCAGGCATCAATGTCTGCTCAAGGCAAAGGGAGCTGAAAAGACCAACCATGCATTCTTTCTCGGAGTAGCAGCTGCTTACTCTGCTATTATTTCCTACTGCTTCATATAATTTGTACTCCACAGCAAGCTATTGTCCCTTTCCGCTGGCTATTTATTTCCTTGAATAGCCTCTGGGGAAAGATTTCAGTGCGAGAGTAAAGAAAAAAGAAAAACTCCACACAATAAATCTCAAGCAGTGACCTGATTTAAACCGTGTTCTCTGACCTCATCTGGGCCCTGGTTGCGGTTCCTCATGGCAGTTTTGATTAAGCCCTGTTTCTGCTTTGATTTCCTCCCTTCATTAACCCTAGGGGGGAATGACCCCTGCCTTAGAGGGCTGTGGGTTGGATTTTCAGAGGCCAGGGCTCAGGATACAGCTGAGAAGGAGCTTCCACCACCTCCTAATGGAGATGCTCACTCCTCCACCTGCCAGCACAAAAATTCCTGAGTAGGACTGGCTTCCCCTTTAGTCAAGAGGTGTTGGTTGGCCTCTCAGCAGAGAATGCTGCAACCTACACCTAACTGATCCCTGAGCCCTGAAAACCAGCCAGCTTCCTAACAGAGGAGGACCGAAAGAACAAAGTGTACTTTCTTCAGCCAAACACTGAGGTAAGCAAGAAACTGGGTAAGCAGGTCTGTGGATCTGAAGGGTGTGTACAGGAGAGAATTGTCCAGGAGATGCAGGAGAAGCCAAAGCATCTCCTTTAAAGCAAGGATGAGCACAAGGAAAAAGTGCCCAGGAGCACTAAGCTCCTGCTTAAGATGTCACCCAGAATGGGATGCAATTTCTCCTCCTTAGGATGTGGGGGAAAGGAAGAGGAAGGACAAAGATAGCTGAAGAACTAAAATGTGGGGGAAAACCCACACCTTTCTTCAGGGCTAGGGGCAGAAGTGAGAGAGGGAATCTATGTCAAGCAGTGGAGCAGATCAAGAGCACAAGGGAACAAGTACAGCCTCAGACTCCATCTCTCTCCCTCCTCTATCAGAAGGGCGGTGGTACATCTCCCATCTCCATGAGAGCTCTCCATCAGAGAGCCCTTGTACCTTTGCAGGGGATGTCTCTCTCAAGCAGCTGTGAAGTCTCTGGAGACATTTTTGGTCCGAGATGCACACAGGGAAGGGGAGAAAGGTGGTTCATTTACAAGGAAGTTGGTTCTTAAGGGGTCATTTTTATCAACCCGAGCAGACAGATGAGTCATGTCTTCTGGGTCCCCAGCCTGGCTGAGGGGCAGGAGAATGAACACAAGTGGCAGAGGGTGGAGAAGGGAGCTCAGAGGACTGGTGACATGCTACCCAGTTCCATTTCCAGACTGCATTTCTCTAATTCTTTCACTCTTGGGTGCATGCCAGGAATGCGGGTTGTGGGAAAGGCTTTCAAAAATATGCCTGGAGATAAAAATTCACTTGTGTTGAAAGCTTCCTTACTGGAAAAGAGAAGATGTATAGAAAGCTCACAGATTCCCTCTCTCTGGGACTTTTGGGATCACCCAACTTTACCTATATCTTCTGGATGAGATATTATTAGCTTAATGGGAAAAGCATCTTCCAAAGAGCCCTCCACGAAGGATAGACTTCATGAGGTCTTACTGTCCACATGCACCTTCCACCTACATCTATGTCTACATCTATTAACATCTACAAGAGTTTAATCTTACCATTGAGCAAGGAAGATGGCAGCTCCCTCACATGAGGAAACTGAGATACAGACATCCAAGTTCACATCCAAAAACCAACTCCTCCTGTTTGGATTCTCATCTTAAAGTTTCCACAGCCACAAAATCAAAATCAAATCAAATCATTTTGCAAACCTGTGCAAAAAGCTGAAAGGAAGCTGTGCTCCCCTAGCTAATACAGCTGGAGTATCAAAGATGCTGATCTCTCATCACACCATCTACTATCAACCTCCTCTGTTCAGGAGGTACCGAGGCATCCTGTGCCTCTGGAAAAAATCAGCCCTTGGGTGGATCCAATTAAGTCTGAAAACCAGAGGCATTTAAAGAATAGAAGCCTTCCTGCAGTGGAAGCCATGGGTCTTCCAAGAGGCCCCAAGCCCAACTTTGCTGACTTCAAAGGGGCCCATTTCCCACAAAACAGACAGCATGAGACCAGCTGGCTGGAACTAGAAAAAGCAAAAAAGAAATGCAAAATTGCACCATTATACAAAAGGTCCTTGGGGACCTCCCTCCACAGAGCAACCATCCTGGATTCAACCCCACAGCACGGCAAGGGCAAGAAGTGAGAGTGACTGACGAGTCTCCATCCAGTACAGGGACAATTAGGCTGTAGGAGTCACTTTCAGGGTGTTTCTCACGGCTTTCAGTGCTGAGCTCAGGCAGGTTGGACAACTCTGAGGACTTGCAGGAATCTTTCAGACAAGCAGAATCCATCTGAGTCACACGCACGAGGCACAATGCCAAGGGTGGCTCATCCACTGGAAAGAAAAGAAAAGAAAAGAAAAGGAAAGAAAAGGAGAGGAGAGGAGAGGAGAGGAGAAGAGAGGAGAGGAGAGGAGAGGAGAAGAGAGGAGAGGAGAGGAGAGGAGAAGAGAGGAGAGGAGAGGAGAGGAGAAGAGAGGAGAGGAGAGGAGAGGAGAAGAGAGGAGAGGAGAGGAGAGGAGAAGAGAGGAGAGGAGAGGAGAGGAGAAGAGAGGAGAGGAGAGGAGAGGAGAAGAGAGGAGAGGAGAGGAGAGGAGAAGAGAGGAGAGGAGAGGAGAGGAGAAGAGAGGAGAGGAGAGGAGAGGAGAGGAAGTTTTGAAAAGGCACAAGAATTAACAGCTCATTTCCAGCTCAAGGCTGGAAAGAAGGGGAGCAAAAAGAAGTCTGTTCTCCCATGCTCAAGTCACTAAAGCCAAGTATCCTTCATCCCCACTGGGAAGCAGCAAGCCACCTTACCACGCATTAGCTTTGAGAGCATCCAGAGGGGCAACCCACCCTGGATCTAAGGCCATGACTGAGGTCTGCAGAGGAAGGAGTTGTCAAGTCAAAACTATCTGTTGCTGCAAAATCAGCTTGAACAAACTCCCTTTGATGGCACTGCAAAATGAAACAGTAAAAACCAAACCAGATGAACATGGGAAAGAAAAGTTGCCAAAAAAAAGGGAGTCCAAATCCCCAAATGACTGACTCAGTGCAGGAAATGGGCATCTAAAGAGGGAACTGCAGGCATCTGAAGGAGATCTAAGAAAAGATCAGGCCCACACAAATGACCCTCCATATTCCTCTTCTCCCATTTTCCAGAGGGAAGGGCGGCAGAAATACCTGAACCCATAGACCTTCAGAGTGAGGCACAGGGAAGGAGCTGGGCCACAGCACTGCCCTGAGATATTTCATCTCCACAAGATACTCCAGGATGCAGGGCGCTGACTGCTTTACACTGATGGGACACCTAGTCACCCTTTTCAGCACTACACAGGGCACTAAGGGACACCCTGTCCCATACAGGCATCCTGTTCATTATCTGGACTGCACCCATAAGCCTCTACTCTTATTTCTGACCCACATAGCCAGTAGCACATAAGCCCTCTCTTGAGCACAGTGGATGTTTATTTTGCATTCCCAGCAGTCATGCCAAGCTCTTTGTTCTCTCTGGCTCTCTTTCCCTTCCTTCCAGTTTGTGCCTTTTCCTGCTGTCCTTTTTTTCCTCACCACTGGCAACATGCAGGGGCCAGAACCTGGCTGTGGTGCTCGAGCTGCCCCCAAGTTTTATGGTGCTGCTCCTCTCCCAGAGAGCCCCCAGCAGCAAAACAAACACCAGGCTTTAATTGCAGTCAGATTCCTGGACGGAGGAGGCTCCCTCCAGAGAGGGGAAAAGAGTATTCAAAATTAAATGCCTTCAGTGCGACTCACCCCAGACTAATCTTATCATATCCCAGGCTGAATAGCCTCAAACACGTTGCCAACAAACAGACTCAAACAGACTTCCCAAGCTAGGAGATCAGATAAGCACAATGTGAGTAGGACAGGTGGCTTCGACTGCCAGGCAAGTTCCCATCTGCACGAAGATAGCTTATCTCTTCTGTCAGGATGGGACACACATCCACATCTGCTGCACAACAGCAGGGAGAAGCCAGTGGAGACCTGCTTTCTGGTCCTGAACATGCACGTAGCACTGCTTACAACACCATCCCTGAGGAACATCTCTATTATTCACTCGGCCTCGGTAGGAAAGGGGTGGGAATCTTTCCTGAACAGCTCTGTCAGAGACACAGCTTCCCTGAGGGACAGCTCAGGATGAGCTGACCAGTGCCTCACACTAGCTCTGGACAGCAGCAGGAGAAGCACAGAGGGAAGAAGTCTCACAGCCCACTCTTGAATCGTGCTGTGACACCACAGCTTTTAACCCTATCAAATACCAGCACGCAGGATCCTGAAATTCAGCCGGAGCACCGCTGCTGGGAACCAGGCTACTCTAGGTGCAAAGCTGCTCTGTTTGAGGAGGAACAGCCTCTTCTAGGAACATCCCCCCCCACCCAAGATCAGGGGGCTTGGGCTGCACATCAGGGACAGCAAAAGTGCAACATGGTTGCAAGCAAGATCCAGAACGTGGACACTGCCTTTGAAAAGCCTGCAGAGCCGAGGGCAACAGTGAGTTGCTTGAACATAGCCCCTCCAAGTGGAGATAAGGCAGAGGCTGGTCAAATGCATCTGCTCCTTCTTCTGGCTGGGGGACACGTCTGCCAGCAGCCCATTAAATGTGGGATACATGAGCTCTGCCCCTGTTCTGCTCTCTCTCTGAGTTTCCAAACCTGATGTAGCCTGGGGTGGCAGGGGAAATAGGACACAGGTGTGTGTGCACAGGAAGTTCTTGCAGAAGCATGTGCTCCATGGGCTCCTTGTTCTGCCACTGTCAGGCAGGAGAGAGAGAGGGGCAAATTCAATGTGTTTGTGTGCCCCGGCCTGTCTGATCCCTGCATCCAGGAGCAGGCCCCCACACTGACCTCCTTTGCTTGGACAACATTTTCTCCTGGTATCTCACCCACCCCACATGGCAGAAAGTCAAATGCAGCCAGTGATGCATAGCATGGAGTATTGGACACTGAGTCACAACCCACAGTTCAGCCATACCCAGCAGAGAGAGCATTTCCCAGTTTCAGTCTGGCACACGCACTCCCGTCCCACACACTCACCCAACGACCTGTTGCATTCGTTCCCCAGTCTTCAAGGAGGGAAACGCTGCAAAATTAGGGGATAAATATACAGGCTGCAGGTGGTTGCACTTCAGAAACCTGCCTTCTGCAGGACCTGGGCTTACAGGGAGTAGCTGTTTCACCCTTGGCCCCAAAAGCCAAGGAGCAGAACACAGCTCCCATCCATGAGGTTAAAAACAGGGCAACAAGGCTCTGTCGGGAACAGTCCCCAGCCCACCCTGTCCCCACAGCCATGCCTGTGGCACTGCTCCAGACCAAGGTAGGGGGGTTGCTAACAGCTGCACAGCATGAGCTATCATCCTGAGGCAATGCTCAGGCCCAGCCCCGCTCCTGTTGCACTCAGTAAGACAGATGAAGCCAGAGGGACTAGAAAGGAGCCTGTGAAAAGCCAGGTCCACCCTTGGGAAATTGGCACATGCAGACTCAGCGTCTCCCTGCCCCTCCTCTCGGGTCACAGCTTTCTTTTTGTGCCTAGCTCCATGCCTCAGCGCTGGGATCGCTCTGCCCCACTGCTCCTCACCATCACCGGCAGCGGGGCAGAAGGCGGCTGTAGGGCCAAGTGGCAGAGGCTGAGCAGCCAGCGTGGAGGGAGGGTGCCGCCGGCCTGCCTCCTCCTGCAGTTCCACAGCCCGCACCTAAGCCAGCACTGGAGTTTCCCAGGGAACCTGAGGCAGCTGCAGCCAAAAGGGGATTGCTGGAAACAGGGCATTTTCATGCCTGGGCCAAAACCCATCTATTCAAGCTCCTCATGCCACACTTGAGCCAGCCGCACAGCTGTATTCGGGGCACTCTGGAGCGGGAATGCCTCCCCCCTGAGCCGCCTTGGAAAAGAGAGGCTGAACACGACTGCATCCCTGAGCTCCCCGGGCGGCTGCTACATTAAACATCCCCAGCAAACGCTTCACTAATTCACACTTCATCGTCGCCGCAATGCGGGGATGTGTTCATCATCCAGGCTTGGGGATTTGCTGCAGCTGGGCTCCCAGATTTGCTTCAGGACGCCTAGCTTCATGTTGCCGGTTTCTGCTCAGACCACGCTTGGGTGTCCGTGAAAAACACCTTTGCAACAGAGTTTTTCTCCGGCTCCCTCCCGCTGCTCTTTGCAGCCAAACTGTATCTCAGCAAAATCCAGGCTCTTGAACTACTTTCCCCTCTGCCTCAATACTTGTGCTCTCTAATCATGCCCCTTCTATCTGCCAGCTGCAACTCTGCAAGCAAGGGGAAAAGCAGGAGTGGGTCAACCTGTTCACGTTTCCCGGTGCCTCTGCCCACTCCTGAGCACAGGGTGCACAGCATTGGTCGTGGATCTGTTCCAGTCTGGAGCTGATCTCATCAGTTCTGCTGTGAATTACTCCATCGAGGCTCCCCCTTGCGGGCTCAGGGCCCTCAGTGCTTACTTACTTCAGCCCCATAAATTCAAGCAGCTCTCTTTAACCTGGCAGGTCTTCCTGTTTAGCTTCCAGCTACTAAACCTGCCAGCCCCCAAGCCACAGCTAGAAGGAGGGTTTCTGTCCCATCAGTTTTATTTCATCTTTGCCTGCTGCAGACATAGCTCCTCAGCAGCAAGAGCATTCCCATATTCTCAGAGCACACCCCAAACGCCCCGGACTCTGTTGGAAAGAAGCTATCAGCAAACCCGTTTGAGCCTTCCCCAGGGTGTAAGGAGATGCTTTCACTCCCCATGCTGTGCAGAAGGGCACTGCTGCCTGCTCAGTCAAGGGATCAAGACAACCCCTGAGCTGGGAAGCAAGGCTTGCACACAAGGGAGCAGGGAGCTGCACGGCTCACCTCTAACTCTGGTATTTGCTTCTCTCACTTGTCTCGCTGAGCCAGTTGCTCTAATGACAGAACCTGTGCGGAAAGGAAAATTGGTATACAGAGGTCAAGGCACGTCCCCAAAGGAAGAAAATTAAATTATACCCCCATGCTAAGGACCAGGGAAACTGAGGCAGAGAGGCTAGCTGAGTATTTCCCTGAGTCTTGCTTCAAGGCATGCTTAATTGCAGAGATCTAGCCAGCAGGTTTTCTGATCCCTTATCCAGCATCCTGTTTCCTCATTCTGCTCCTGTAGCTGCAGAAGGATGCCTTTGATCACCGGGGGCAGGTCTTCCTACAGCTGAAAGGGAAACTGCTGAAAGAAATGGAAGGGAGCAATCCTGGTGGATGATTGCATACAACAAGAAAGTGCTGCATATGAAAGGGAAGGAGACATTTCCTATTAGATTAAAGGAGCTCAAACCTGCTCTCCCTCTAGAGAAGTATGCAACTCTATACTTGCCTCTCTAATTGCAACCCTCTGCTGGGAAAGGTGCTTAAAAGTATTGCAAAAGGAAGGAGATTAGCCAAGGTCAGGGAATGGCAAGGCTGCAGATCCAGAGGATTGCAAAAAGAGGTGCATGGTCCCAGCTGATGTCAGGAGAGGTGCTGCCAGCTTGTTTCGAGAGAAAGTAGCAGAGTAATAACTGAGCCAACCCCCCAGGAGCTGGCTGCTGGAGTCAGCTAGAGTAGGAAAACCAACAAAAACCCTAAGCAAAAAAGGAACAAAAGACCACAGTACCAAGCTTCAGGAAAGTGAAAGGTCTCTGGCAAAAGATCTTGCCAAAGAAAGAGGAATGTGATGGGGAAAGGGAAGCTCACGTCCTGGGCCAGAGCTGACGACCCAGGAGGAAGCGCACACAAGCACATCTGAAAAACATCGCAGGCTTCACATAAACACACTCGTCAGAGAAACCAAACAAGCATTAGGACAGAGAGGGGGTGTCAGGGTGGTTCTGGCCGGCAGAAGACGACCTGGTGGGTGGAAAACCCCTCTCCCAGGAGGACCGGCCACTCTTGTGAAGCCTTTCCGTCCCGGTGGAGAGGGACTTGGCCGGTTTGGGATTCACCTCCAGTGCACAAGCAGCAGGAGCGCTCGCAGAGCCCGGGCTGCTCAGGCAGGCGCTCCCCAGCCTGCTGGTGCCCTCTGCGGGCGGCTGCTGCGGGGCCTGACAACCACGGACTGCTCCTGTGCCAAACCCGGGACTGCTCCTGTGTTAAACCTGGGACTGCTCCTGTGTTAAACCTGGGACTGCTCCTGTGCCAAACCTGGGACTGCACCCCTGTGCCAGCCTGGGACTGCTCCTGTGCCAAACCTGGGACTGCTCCCTGTGCTGATCACAGGCCATTCTCTGACCCCATGAGCTGTGCTCATCCGGGCCTCTGGCTTGCACGCCATCACTTTCCCCCACAGCTGGCTACAAGCTAATTATAGCTCCAGTACTTTCCGTCTAGAGCGGTGTTAATTACAACTTGGAGCGCCTCACTCCGTCCAAACCTAGCTTAAAATTCCAGCTGTCGGTAAAAATAAATCGAGGGGAGAAAGGCTGCTCCTCACACATCATCTAGCCGCTCTTACAGGGAGCAAGCATCCAGATTCCGATCTCTTTTTCCATTGGCTGCACTTTGGGTCCTTGTTACACGGAAAGCAGATGTACCAAAGGGTGAAAGAGACTCCTAAATCTGTGAGAAATAAGAGCAAGGTCGCCGCGGTCAGGACTGCTATGCACGAGTTCACCAGCCATTGTTTGCAACCAGCCGAAAAGAGGTGCAACCTTCCATTTATTCATTCATTCACTCGCTAACCACTGGGCGTTGCCAAAGAAAGGAAGAAACAAGCAAGCTCGAGACTCAGACAGACCGAAACCCGAGCGAAAAGGGGGCTGTGAAAAACGCCAGCCCGCAAAAGCTCTCCCTCCTCAGCGGCATCGCCGTGGGGGACGGAGCGATGCGTGCCCTCCATGCAGATCGTACATGACCCGGAGGGCTCCTGGAGATGACTTCAGCATTCTCAGAAAAATCAAAAGGGATGGTGTCAGGCAGGGCTGACTCATGAGATTAAAATAACCTGTGTAGAACGCGCCCGAACACAGCAAAGGGAAGGATGTTGCAATTTTCTGTGAAAGGCGCTTTAAAAGGGCTTTGTGATGCAAGGCGGTAACAGTTAAAAAAAGAACCACATTCAGGCGCCAAAAAGAGCTTTTTAATGACCAAAAAGCCCTTACCGAAACAATGGCTATCCATCAGGAAAAGCCATTAGGCGTGACAAGCAGGGCAGTTCCCTCGCCAGCCGTGGGATTAGCGCTGTAAATGAGTAACGCAGCACGGGAGCGCTGGGCTCAGACGCCTGCGTGCCCAGCACAGCCCGGAGGGGCTGCACGGTGCTCTCATCGCCCGGGCTCCGGACAGCCCCACGCCCTCACCGCGCTCCCCTCACACCACACAGGCTCCCCGAGATCTGAAAAGCGGGAAAGCAAACTGCGAAAGCAGCGAGCCCGGGAGAAGCCGTGCTGCTCCACGTGTGCAGTGCAGGTTCTCCGGTTTATTTTTATTTTTGTTTTTGTTTTTGTTTTTATTTTTATTTATTTATTACTGGCCGACAGCCGACCCCAGCTCCACGCCCCGGCCGAGGCGGGCGCGCACGGCGCATGCGCCGCACCGGCGGGCCCGTGTCCTTTTAAAGGACACGCCGCTCGCCGGAAGTGCCAGGTCTCCCGTACCGGAAGTGGCTTCAGCTGCCAGCAACACCGGTTCGTTCCGGGAGGGGCCGGGCCGGCCCGCCCGGTTTCCGCAAGGCCGCTGCTTTCCGGCTCTCTGCCCCGCCCCGCCCCGCGCTCGCCTGCCCTCTGTGTCCCTTCTCCGGGAGTGCCTTCCGCTTCCTTCCGCCCCCCGCGCCTCTCCTTGCCCCTGCGCCGTGAGGTGGAGCGGGAGGGCGGGCCAGCAGGGGGCGCGCTGGCAGNGGGCCGAGCCGCAGGCAGGGGTCAGCGGGGAGGAGGGGGCGGGAGGCTGTGCACAGGGCTGCCGTGGGAAGGGGCGAGGGGACACGAGCGTGTTCCTCATCCCACGCCGTCCCCTGCTGCTGCACCCGCTGGAGTTGGCTGGGAGGGAGTGGAGTGGCAGGGGGGGGCAGCGATGGGCCTCCCCAGGCTGGGG
>VWZN01002329.1:60418-74272 GCA_013396955.1 Regulus satrapa | reverse complement strand
TATTCTCCACATGGCCGGGCAAGGGCCAGAGGGAGCGTGCCTCAAGGAGGAGAGCAGAGATGCCAGGAGATGTTCATCTCACAAGACTAGAAGTGGAGTGGAAAGCTTCATGTGTGTGAACAGTTGCCTTCCCTGCTCTTCTGAAGGTGACACTCCCTCCCCAGTCTGTCCAGCTTCTCTTCTAACCCTGCCTTCCTGCTTTAGGTGCATAGGGGAACAAGGACGGGGAGCTTTAACAATCTCAGCCCAGGGCAAGGCCTACAAAGGAAGATCCTTTTCCTTGTCTGCCCCCTCTGCACTTCTCAGCCCTTCAGCTACTTCATGCTCTATGGTGCTCTCTCTTGTCTCCCTTGCCCCCCCCCCTCAGAGCTGGGCCCCGGTGATTCCATCTGCTGGGATCACACTGGAGCTGATGAGGAACAAGGCTGGGCAGAGCCTAGGTATCTCTCCAGCACCAGAGAGCAGACAGCTGTCCTTGCTTTTGCCAGGGGGAGGTCAGGGGGGCCTGATCATCACATATCTCTGTCCTAGCTGCTTACAAAGCTGTTGGTGAGAGGTGGACCCCGAGGTGGGGCCTCAGGAGCTGGGAAGGCTCTGGGCTTTCCCAGCCCCTTCAGCTGGCGTTCTGAACCCCTGCAGCAGGGAAGCCTGCACCATTCCCACAGGCTTTATCTATCATAGCAAGCTTTGGGAACGGTGGCCGGAGAGGGGCACGCTGTGGGGGGTTGAGTCTCCCTGCAGCCTCCTACCAGATGGGAAGAGGAAGCAGCAGTTAGACTTCCTTTCCCCAGCTGGGCTGGAGAGCCTGGTGGGGCGGGGGCTTTTCTCAGCGCTGCAGTGTCCTCTCACAGAGGGGTGAGTGACGGGCTGGGAGATGGGAGCTCAGCTCATCACCACAAAGCTCTGCGCTGGGGTGCGGGGGGGTTCAGCTGTGCCTTGTGTACCTTTGCTGCAGCTGAGGGTGGGCCTGGCTCCCCGCGGCGGGGAGGGGCTCGCCCCAGCCGCCTGATCACTGTGACACAAGAGCTGGGATCTGCGGGCACAGAGGAGACTGAGGGTAGCACATCCCAAGCAATCCCCGACCCCATGGGACTTAGGACCGCCATGGGAGCTGCTTCCCATCCCTAAGCTGGTTCGGAGAGGGCCTGATCAAAAGAGGAGAGGCAAGCTGTGCTCTGCATTTGTTTGCTGGAGGTAGAAGGAAGCATATGTGAGATGGAGACGAGCGGAGCGCCTCGCACTCCTGGCTCGGGGCAGCAAAGGTGACTTGTCTCAAAGCTGGGCACAGCGAGAAGTAAAGGAGGGGGAAGCAAGGTCTTTGTGCTGGGATTCTGCTGTGTCTTACTTCCCTTTCCCATCTCTTCAGGGTTTTGTATGGGTTTTTTCTTTGCAGATCTTGTTTGGTTCTTGAATAGACTTGTATATATTTTCAGTGCAAAATTCTGTAAATGGAAGAAAACAACCATTTAAAATGAGACGCCCGGCGCGAAGAATCTGCTGTATTTATGGGAAATAAAAGAGTTCTTTCCTGATCTTGCTCCTCTGTCTTTCGACCCAAGGAATGCATTTTCCCCCTTATTTCCCAGACCCCTGAGGAGCTTCTCTGCACCCTGCCCCTTCAGTCCTGTAGTTCATCACTCAGTCACTCAGGCCCTTGCCTCAATGATTTCCCTGCTCCCATGAGCAGGGATGGTGGAATTCCCCTGGCAGTTCTCAATTCCTTTTTTGAGAGCAGTCACTTCCAGGCTGTGAACTGGGTGCTGCCCACTTCCCTCGTGCCCCATGGAGAGGCAGTGGGCAGGAATCTGCCTGACAGCCACGGGAAGCAGGGCTTGAGCTTGCTCCCATGCCCCACATGACTGCAGCTTCTCCACTGCTGGGAGCAGCACTTGGGAGCAGCTCCATGAGGCAGTTTTATTTCAGGGGTACAAAGGGGGATCTCCTCTGGCCAGCAGCGGCCCAGGCCTGGGAGCAGCTCTGGTACTGCATATGAGGAATGGCCTAGCCACCGCTTGATGCAGCCAGCGAGGATCGGGGGGGACTTTGCTGCATCTTTGCAACAGGTGCTTGAAGGGCTCGCTGGTGGGAGAGCAGGGGGACGCTGCCGCAGGTGTAGGACTGGTTTGGGCAGGGGGAGGGCGGTGCTTTGTCACCTCATAGCCACCTGAAAACAGCTGCCAGCACCTCTTTGCTACAGTTAACTGGAGGCTTGTCCCTTGCCAAGAAACAAAGTCTAGCAGCCCTCACATTTTTGCTCCTCTGCCTTCAGGGCACAGATGGAGTGGCCCTTCGACCTCATTTTCCTCTGCTGCTTGCCTCTTCTGCCCACGACCTGACCGCTTCTCATTTCGGCTTGGATTGCCGCTTCCTTTACCAACCCTGTAACCCCACCAAGAGCAACCTTTGCTCTCTCTTAGAGCAGGTGGAGAGTCTTATCTGCAGATGGCCAGGAACAAGGTAAGATTTACACGTCACAGAGTCCTGGTGGTGTGAAGTTGATGTTTCTCGACAAAAAGAGGAAAAAAAAAAAAAAAGAGAGAGAGAGATGAGCTCTGGTGCAGCTCTGCAGAGAGCAGGCAGCAGCCGAGCCTGAGAGCGGGGAGTTTGCGGTCCCTGTGCAACTGCGGGCGTCCTGCCCCTGCTCGGAGGAACTCTGCTAGCGGGGGGAGGGACCTCCCCAATGCACAGGGCAACAGCCTTGGGCGGCCGCAGCTTCGCGGCGGTTCCGGAGAGCATCGGCGGCGGCAGAGAGGGAAAGCGGGGTGAGGGCTGCAGGGAGGGGGGCTCCGCTGCTTGTGCTGTGCCGCTTTTGTCACAAGCAGCGAGTATGTCGCAGGGGAAGAGGGTGCAGCCGCAGCCCTGAGCACGGAAAGGTGCCTGAGGTGCGCTGGCAGAGTTGGGTGGCCAGGTAGGGCAGAGGGTGTGCGTCGGGCGCCCCGTGTAGCTGCAGCTTGCACCGGCACGGCTGCTGGTGGGCCCGGGCAGGAAGGGGAACCACCCCAGCTGAGACAGAGAGCAAGAGAGAGCGTGGGCCCTTCACTCGGGCTCGGCAGCGGCATGTGCTTGTCCTGCCTTGCTATGTGTGTGCTGTAATAAAATTTCCCTTTAAGGCTGGGCTGAAGTTATTTTTACTTGCGGGGTGGTGACAGGAACACAGAACGGAGCAGGAGCTCTGAACTGCTCTTACCTGATCTGCGGCGGAGGGGCGGACAGAGGAGGAAGGAAGCTCAGAAAAAAGGAGAGGGAGCGAAAGAAGGGAGCCCAAGGGAGGGGAAGAGAAAGCAGGCAGGGCATCCCCAGGGAGGGACTAAGGAGGGGACCAGCTGGGTAAACTGAAAAAGAGGGAAGAAGGGAAGGAAGAAGAGGAGTAAGGAGGGAGAGGTCCTCTGGGAAAAGCAAAGTGGCTCCGAGGAGAAGAGCAGCTGCAGGCGTCCAATGCCAAGCCTTACCGGGGGGAGCTGAGCAGGTACAGCCAAGCAGAGCAGCTTTTGTGGTCTCCTCCCGACTCTCAAGATGATGAAAAGGCAGTTTAATCGAATGCGCCAGCAGCTGTCCCATCCCAACAGCACCATCAGGTAAGGACTTCGCTACCTGCGCCGGAGGGAGCGGGACACGGGTCCTGCGGGGCTTGCACTGGGGTTGGACTGACCTCCCAGTGCTGGTGGCCTAGGGAAAGGGGAAAGGGGGGGAACTTAAGGGTTTAGAGCATCTTCAGCATAAGCTGAGGGGCTGTGGGAAGGCTGCATTGGTGCTGCTCAGCTGTGAATGATCCTCAAGCCCAGCTACCCGGGGCCCGCAGGTACTGGAAGGAAACAGGGCTTTCCCAAGCTTGGCTTTGCCAGGATGTGGGGCAGTGGGGCAATGGGGAGGGACCTTCCAGCCACGTGTCCCTGGCTGTGCAATGACCAGGAGAGTGATCAGGCTGGGACCTGCCTTCCCTGCTGATTCTGGGGTTCCCCACAGGAGCCAAATGCCCTGCGTAGCTCTAGCCAGCCCAGCAGCGTGAGCAGCCCAGAATGCCCTTTGAGGAGAGAACCAGGGGTCCTCGGACAGACCCATAGAGGACTTACAGCTTCACACAAACCCCTCTGTTCCTGTCCTACCTCTGCAATTTCCTTCTTTTTCTCTTTGGCTTTCCAAAGCTCTCCCCTTGCAAAATCCAGAACTGAAATTACAGGGCTGGGCCCTCCCTGCCCAGCCCCCTCACTCCCTTTCCTACTGCCACCTCTGCAGGTTCCCAGCACTGGGTGGCTAAGTGGGACCGAGTGTGTCCCCTGAACCACTGAGGTCCTTTAGCCAGCCCAGCAAATCAACCACAGGGAAGCAACTCCTGCTGGTGGCCTCTTGCTCTCCTTGCATTCCCTGGAAGGGAGCATGATGCCCCTTCCCATCTCTCTTCCCTCGAGATTTTTTCATCTCCATGACAGATGCACCTCCCTTTTGCTTAATGCCAGGCAGGCAAGTCTCAAGCAGTTTGTGAAGACCAAGAGCAAGCTCTTCACCTGCTGCAGAGCCTCTCCTCTGTGGTCCATGACCCCACGTGATCTTGCTTGCCTTCAACCAAACCACCCACATTTCCTGCAGCTCCACATCCTCGTCCCGCATTGGCTTTGGCAGGCAGTGAAAAGAGAGAAATGTGAACTGGGGAAAAAGCAGCAGCAGATGGAAATCAAGTGGGGCTCCTGGGACATAGCAATGATAGCAGGCTGTGAAACAAGGCTTCCTCTGTGGGAGGTATCAGGGAGGTTTTAGGGTCATGGCGGCTGGTGGGTTTTTAATTTGGTTTTGAGCAGAACCACAAAAAGCTGGGTTTGTTGTAGGCATTTCTGGAGGTGCTGGTGTTGGTCTTGGATCCTAGTTTGGCCACAAGGACATAGCTTTGTATTTGGTGGTCCAGGCTATAGCCTGTGTCTCCTGCTCCCAGGAGCCCAAAGGGAGGTGGGTGGGATGCGTAAGGACTTGCCTTCCCAAGGAAGCTGGGTGGAGATCATCCCCGTTTGCTGATGGTTCCTTCTCCTTCCTCTGCAGAGCCCAAGAAGCAACTGAGCTCCTGTCAGAAGATCTGCTGCAGGTGAGGCGTGGGCTGGGCTGGCAGGCGTGTGTCTGCTTGTGCTTGGGCGTGGGAACCTGCCCCGCTCCTGCCTGCCATTCACCCTGCCAGCACGCCCAAGCCATGGGGCTGGCATCTGCCCGCCTGCCGCGGGTGATTTCAGGACCATGGCGTTAAAGGGACTGGCAGGCTCCTGCTGCCAGGAAGGGCTTTCCCAGCTGCTCACACAGGGATGAATTCTGACCAGGAGTTGAGCTCCCTTTTCACTGGACCAGATGCTCCGTGGCAGGATGCTGGGCAGCTGTTGTGGTTTGACACTGGCCAAGTACCATGCACCCATGAAAGTTGCTTGCTCACCCTTCCCTGCCACAGCTGGGCAGAGGAGAGAAAAAAAATTATTGAAGGATTCATAAGTTGAGATAACGACCAGGAGAAAACACTCCAAGGGCAAAACAGATTCAACTTAGAGGTACAAAGTGAATTTATTACTAACAAAACCAAAGGATGATAATAAGAAGTAAAATAAGCCCTTAAAAAGACCTTTTCTTCCCCAAACCCTTCCCTCCTTCCCACTGACAGTACAGGGGACAGGGCATGGGGGTTTTGGTCAGTTCATCACCCAAGACCTTCCACTGCTCAGGGAGAGGATCTCATCCTTCTGCTGCACCACGGGGCCCTCGTACAGGAGACAGTTCTCAATGAACTGCTCTGGCACGGCTCCAAATCTCATGAGCAGCAGTCCTCCCAAAACTCTGCAACGTGAGTCCCTCCNCCTTCCCTCCTTCCCACTGACAGTACAGGGGACAGGGCATGGGGGTTTTGGTCAGTTCATCACCCAAGATCTTCCACTGCTCAGGGAGAGGATCTCATCCTTCTGCTGCACCATGGGGCCCCCCTACAGGAGACAGTTCTCGATGAACTTCTCTGGCACGGCTCCAAATCTCATGAGCAGCAGTCCTCCCAAAACTCTGCAACGTGAGTCCCTCCCACTGGCAACAGTCCTCCCAAAACTGCTGCAGCATGGGTCACCCACGGGGTGCAGCCCTCCAAGGACAGGCTGCTCCAGCCTGGCAGCAGGGCCCTCTCTCCTCTGGGTCTCCCAGTGGATCACAGCATCCTCCAGGCATCCACTCGCCCTGGCATGGGCACCTCCCCCACGGGCTGTGGGTGGATCTCCATCCCCTGTGGATCCTCAGGGGCTGTGGGTGGATCTCTGCATTCCCCTGTGGATCCCCAGGGGCTGTGGGTGTATCTCTGCATCCCTCGTGGATCCCACGGGCTGCAGGGGCTCAGCTGCTTCACCCTGCTCTCACCATGACCTGCAGAGGAATCTTGGCTCTGGTGCCTGCAGCACCTCCTGCCCTTCCTTCACAGCCCTTGGTGTCTCCATGTTGTTTCCCTCACATGTTCTCACCTCCTTCTCTTCTCTGGCTAGAAAAACACTGTGTCCCCACTTTGTTTTTATTTTCTTCTTAAATATGTTTTTACAGAGGTGTTACCACAATCTTTGATTGGCCCAGCTTTGGCCAGTGGCATGTCCATCTTCAGAGCCATCAGGGACTGGCTCTGCTGGACATGCTGGGAAGCTTCTGGCAGCTTCTCACAGAAGCCACTTCTGTGGCCCCCCTGCTACCACAAACCAGCCCGTGCAAAACCAACAGAGCAGGCCATCCTCACCCAGAGCTGGGCAGTGGCCTCGAGGTGCCTATGGTTGATAAAATGGCTTCCCCAGTCCCGCTTTTCTGCCCCCAGATCGAGCAGAGGATTGAGCCCGCAAAGCGAGCAGCTCACAGTGTGTCCAAGAGGCTCCAAGCCTGCCTGCAGGGACAATGTGGCTCCGAGATGGACAAGAGAGTGGTGAGAAAAACCTCCCCAGTGCAGCCTGTGCTGACCCCAGCTCTGTCCCTTGCCAGCAACGGGGATGCCAGGCCCCTGCTTTGCCAGCTTTGCTGAAGGGCCCAAAAGCTGTGCCAAGCCCAGGTCCCGTTGTCGGCAGTGGCCTCCAGCATGTGCCTGGGATGAGCAGAGCAGGGCGACCCTCTCAACCATCACTAATTCGGGGCACTCCTGAAAAAGAGACAGTGTCTGCATTGAATAACCCTCCAATGCCCTTGTTGTCTATGTTCCTTCCCAAACCCCCGTGAACTCTGGCACCCGTGGTGCCCTGTGGTGAGGAGCACCACAGTGTGGCCAGGCACAGTGGTGTCACCACTTCCCTCCCAAATCTTTGGCTCTGTGCAGAAGAAGCTGCCCTTGATGGCTCTGTCCATGGCGATGGCTGAGAGCTTCAAGGAACTGGACACGGAGTCCAGCCTTGGGTAAGTACTGCTGGGAGAAAGTGCCAGGGTGACCCCAAAAGATGGCAGATCCTGGCAGTGACACTGTCATGGCTCAGGGCTGCCATGGCTCAAACCATGTCCCCAAAGCAAGCACTGGGGTTGCACTGGGAGAAAGGACAGCCAGCACCTTCAGCCTGCCACTGTAGAGTCAGGCCAGAGGCTGGCTCAGGGCCCTCCATACCCACCTCCGTCCCCCACAGGTACAGTGGGGATGTTGGGTCAGAGAGGGGCATGGCTCCAGCCCGCAGTCATTTCCTCTGTCCCACGCAGGAAAGCCCTGGAGATGGGTTGCTGCATACAGAGCTCACTGGCCAAAATCGTGGCCGAGTTTGAGATTGCCCTGGAGCACTACGTCCTGCAGCCACTCAACAAGCTCAGTGAGGTAGTCCTGGCTGCCCTACTGGCGCCACTCTCCAATCTCACCACTCCTTCCTGTGTCCCCAGGGCTCCCCCACTCATTCTGGCTTCTCTCCCCCCCAGGAAGAGCTCCCCACCATCCTGAAGCGCAAGAAGACCCTCCAGAAGCTGATTTCTGACTGGAACACAATCAAGAGCCGGTATGGGACAGCCCTGGGAGGCCAGGACATAGAGAGCACAGTCCCCAGACAGGCTGGGGGAGAGAGGAGGGTAGCTGCCCTGGGGATCAATTTCCAATTGCTCTACAGGAGCACCCACCTAGCTCCTCTCTGTAGGTGCCTCTTGCTCTGGGTTCAGATGCTGATTCCATAGCACCAGAGAGAAGGGCAGCTCTGCTTCTAAAGACAGCAAAGTGCCCCAGTGCTGCTTGGTACACTGAGATTACCTCGTTCCAGCTCTTGCCAGTGGTAGCCCTTGCTTACAGATTTCTCTGTAAGACTGCACACCTGTTCCACCCAGCGTTCCTGGCACTGAGTCCATAAATGTGCCTTTTCATTCCCACCCCAAAGGCTGAACCAAGCTGCCAAGAGCTCCAGTAACAGCACTGGAGCTGGTGCTGGCTCAGGGGCATCTTCTGCTGCAAACAAACTGGAAATCTTGAAGGAAGAAGAGGAGGAGGTTAAGAAGAAGGTGGAGCAGTGCAAGGTGAGATGGTCACTTGCTCTCCCCTGTGGATCAGCTCCTGCTCCCCTCCACCAGTCTGTCTGAGGTGACCCCACACTGACATGGATTGCAGCCAGCCAGCATGTCCTATCCTCTAAAAGCAAATGGGCTCCTCAAGCAGAAATAGGGAGATGCCCCAAGCCCATGGAAGAAAAAGAGCAAAGGAATTCAAAGTGCAAGCTGCTGCAGAGTGGAGGCTGCAGGGGGTAAATCAGGGAGCATATGGGGTCCCCTCAGGCTGGGAGCCAGCTGAGATAGGGTCTGCCGTGGGTGGCAGGAAGTTTCACATCAACTTTCTCCACTTCTGCTCTGTTTCTCTGAAAAGCCCAGCACTTTGTCTGGCAGAGCTCGTGAGCTCACTGCAGCTGAAGGTGCACAGACCTCTTGTTCCTGAACCACTTGTGCCAGGACCTTGATCAGGGGGCAGGTTGCTGCCACTACCCAAACACAACTAATGGAAGCAAAGAGAAACCCCACTGCACCCAGAGACCCTGTTTAGACCACTCACAGACCAGATGAAAGGGCTTCATGAAGGTGTCCTCTCTTCCTTGGGTGCAGGGAGGGGATGGAAGATTGCTCTTCTTTGTCTCCCTTCCCAGGATGAGTACATGGCTGACCTCTACCACTTCTCCACCAAAGAGGACATCTATGCCAGCTACTTCATCAAAGTAAGTCCTCTGTCTCACTTCTCCCCAGTGTGTGAACACTGACTAAAATGTGTCTGAGCCCAGCCTTGCCCCCATACACACCAAGTGTCCCCAGGCAGGGCAGGGGACAGATCAAGGCATCAGCAGATGCCTATCTCCAGGCCTTGCTCCAGGCACTGCAGGTTAATGCCCCCACTAGCACCAAATGCAAACAAACACCATGCCTTGATACCCTTCTCCAATTTGCCCACTACCCCTTACTTGGGACATAGTCCCATGGACCCCAGGTGAACTCCCCGTGCAGCTCCCTCTTTGCCCTGTCTTCGTGTGGGTGCAATGTCCTGGGAATGGGCACCTCTCTGAGAGGGACTGGTGCCAACTGAATGCTGTCTGCCTGTCCTCTGTCTGGCAGCTACTGGAAATCCAAGCGCAGTACCACCGGCAGTCACTGGAATCTCTGGAGTCGGCTCTAGCGGAGCTGAGGGAAAGCCACAGACAGACAGGTACCCTCTGGCTCTCCATGCAGCCTGGCAAGGGCTGCAGCTGAGCCCAGGGGATACAAGTGTGGCCAGCAAAGCTGGAAAAGGCTTGTGTTCTCTCCATACACTTGTTGCTTGCCTACCATGCTGGGTTGGTGGGCTGGGGACCGCAGCTTGTCGTGGGCTGGGGATGCTGCCTGTCCTGCCTCTGCTCTTCCTGTAGCCAGCTTGGAGCAGGATGTTGCCATGGCCAAATGCTCAATGGTCCCAGTGTCCACCATCCCTCATGACATTTTCCTACCTCTTCCAGAGCCTTCAACAGACACCCCAGTGGCAGGGTACTATGGTGTGTCCCTAGAGACACACCTCAGGAGCTTGGGCCGGGAGATTGCACTTCCCATTGAAGCCTGTGTAATGATGCTGTTGGCTTCCGGCATGAAGGAGGAGGTAGGGAGTGTTCCAGACCTCCTCATCACCCTTCTCCCCACAGATGCACTCCTCCCAAACTCAAAATGTATCCCTTCCCTGTCCATCCCATCCCCAGGGACTGTTCCGGCTGGCAGCGGGTGCCTCAGTGCTGAGGAAGCTGAAGAGCAGCTTGGCCAGCGGCTCCAATGCCCTGGAAGAGTTTTACTCAGACCCTCACGCTGTGGCTGGTGAGTGCCGGCAGGCAGGGTGGGGGGCAGTTCCTGCCATCCCTCAGCTGCCATCAGCTCCACTCCTGCCCCTCTCCTCCCAGGTGCACTGAAATCCTACCTGCGGGAGCTGCCCCAGCCCTTGATGACCTTTGAACTCTATGATGAATGGGTCAAAGTGGCCAGGTGGGTCCAGGCACTGGAGTGGAAATCCCTGGCAGGTCTCCAGAAGCCCCCAGTCAACCCCCTCCATCCTCCAGAGCAGGGGTGGTCTGTCTCATTTGGGGAGATACGAACACAGTGCCTCTGTGCATGCCTGCCTTCACTGCCCAATGAAGCAGGACATCTCCATCTCCCAGGCTATGGCCTGCGTGGGACAGCCAACACTGGTCTTCCTCCACTGTGTCCCTCTCTGCCACAGGGAACAGGCCGAGCTCTCTGCTCCTCCTTCTCTCTTACAGCTTAAAGGACGCTGATAGCCGCGTGCAGAGCTTGCGAGACACCTGCAGCCGCCTGCCCCGGGACAGCTACAACAATCTGAGGTGTTTTGTCAGAACAGGGCTTCTTCAGCCCCAAGCAATCACCAGGGGTAGCCATTCCCTCCTCGAATCCCAACCTACTCAACCCTTGCTCTCCTTTCACCCCACAGGTATCTGATCAAGTTTTTAGCCAAGCTGGCTGAACACGAGGAGGTGAATAAAATGACCCCCAGCAACATTGCCATTGTGCTGGGCCCAAACCTGCTGTGGTCGCAGCAGAGCACAGGGTAAGGTCTGGTTCAAAGGGGTGGGAGGCAGCTCCCTAGCCCCAGCTGGGGTGCTCTGAAGGAAAATGCCATGGCAAAAGCTGATCCAGCAGCCTTCAGGCTGGTCTAAAGCACTCACGCATCTTCCATCCTCAAGTCCTGTCCCTTGTTCCCATGCTCCCCAGGTTGCAAGTTCCCTGACCAAGCATATATCCTCTTTAGCCAATCTGCAAAGTAGTAGAGGTAGGGGCTGAGACCCAAATTACTTGTGACATGAGTGGCTTTCAACAGCACTGGCCTCCAACACCAAACCAGGGTCCCCAGGACAGGGAAAAAGTCCCACAATGCCATGGCCCTTGGCTGGGCTGCCTTCTCTTCAAACCCTGAGCCCTGTGGAATGAACACAAAAACCCATTTGAGGTTAATTCCCCCGAACCCATTATCTGACGCCTCTCCCATCCCTGTCTCTCAGAGACCCCATGCAACTGGACTTGGCCTCGGTCTCCTCCATCCAGGCTGTGGTGGAAGCCCTCATCCAGAACGTGGACACTCTCTTCCCTGGAGGTAGGGCCAGGGCATCACTTGGTGGGCTGCAGCAGAGAGTGCCAGGGAGAGGAGCATTTCTCCCTCTCTAGGAGGAGAGAAGCGGGAGGCTGCTCTGGCTCCCTGCTGTGGGAACATTGCTCTGGGTGGCACAGAGAATGATCCTTCCTCACAGGATCTCCTCTTTTCTCTTCACCCAGAGGTGGATTTCAACGTCTCGGGCATGTTCACACCACCCACAAACACCGGACTTTGCAAGGCTGCCCCAGTGGAAGAGCCAACTCCTGTGACCCCTCCAGCCAGCACTCCACTTTTGGATGGAGAGGCGTAAGTCTGATGGGAGCTAGAGGCTCTGGTTGTCCCAGCTCTCCCCATGTCCTCCCTCCCTCCCACCCCACGCCAGGGCCGTACCCTCACAGGTGGCTCAAGGTGCCTTGCAGGCAGGACCACCGTGCCCAACCAGAGCCTGACACCCCATTCTCTGCGCAGCACGTCCAGGGACGCCGAGGCCAGGTCCCAGCCGGCATCCCCAGCACTGCCCAGGTCATCTTCTGAAGCTGCAGGGCTACCCGCTCCGATGATGACTGACAACACCACCCGCAAAGGTTAGGGAGACCCAGGTGCTTGGGAAATCACACCCCCCAATGCCACCCCCTGTGGTTTAGTCATCGTCCTGCTGTTCCCCACACAAGTGGGCACTGGGGACGTCCTTGACACCAAATGAAGGGAGAGGTCTCTGGGTACAGCAACATGGCCAGGATCCAGCCAAGATGGGACTGGGGGATGGATGCAGTATGTCCTCCAGTGCTGGGCTGATCACCTCTGGTAAAGAGGTGTCAAAACTAACGGCCTTTGTGAAGGGAAGAGGGAAAGCCCCCCAGAAAAGCTGGTGTGTGCTTGTGTCTTCAAGACAGGAGGTGGACGAGGGGCAATTTGTCTGACCACCTGTCTGCAGCCCCCTCTGCCCTTTGGAGAGACCCGAGGGGAGAGGACTCCAGCCCACCTCAGCTTGTTTTTCAGGCAAACGCCCGGCTCCGGCCCGACCCACAGTGCCACCCGTGCCTGTGGCACAGCCCCGGAGCACGGCTCCTGCCCAGGCAGCCAGCCCCAAAGCCCTGCCACGACGGACACCACCCGGCCGAGCCCCCTCCGTCCCACCTCCGCTCCCTCCGCAGCCAGCGCCCCGCCAGAGCCGAGATGCCCCGCCATCCCCCAAGCCTTCCACTGGTGAGGCTGACACAGCCATAGACTGTGTGCTGGGAACCACACAGGAGGGGCAGCCACTGCCTGCAGGAGAAAGCGTCCTGGCAACATCAGCTCCAGAAGGACAGCCCACAGAGAACTGGACGGGGTGAGGGGCATGGGGGAACCACAGGTCGGGGAGATGGGATCTGGGCACCTCCCTGGGCCCCAGCAGCTGCTGTGGAAGTACCAGGGTGGCCTGAGGGACAGCATCTCTTGATCCTCCACCTTGTTCTTTTGGCTCACACCACCTGGCATGCTTTGCCTGCCTTCTCTCACTCTCCCATCTCACTGTCCACCTCCCCACACCACCAAGGCCCTGCCAGAGCCCAGCCGCCAGTGAGGGCCCAGATCCCTGCCCAGATTCCCCCACTGCAGGCCCAGACACCTCCTGCAGCTTTCGGGCCAGCGCGGGCAGCTTGGCCCCATGGGGTCATTTGTGGATGCTTAGCCGTGATCCCAGCCCCATTTTTGCCTTAAAATTCATTGCCCCAGGAACACACAGATGGATATATATAAATACATATATGGAATATATGTATAAATACATATGGAAATATATAAATCGATATCTATCTATTTGTAGTGCATGTTCTGTTAGGAGTGGCTGAGGGAGCTGGGGTTGTTTGGCCTGTAGAAAAGGAGGCTCAGGGGTGTCCTGATCACTCTCTACACCTCCCCGAAAGGAGGCTGAAGCCAGGCAGAGACCGACCTCTTCTCCCAGGCAACAAGAGGACACAGTCACAAACTGCGCCAGGGGAGGAGAGTAGGAGGGATTTTTTCAGAGGAAGTGATTAGACGCTGGAACCAGGGAGGTGCTGGAGTCACCGTCCCCGGAGGTGTTTGAGGAAAGCCTGGCCATGGCACTCAGTGCCGTTATCTGATCGACCTGGCGGCGTTCGGCCATAGGCCGGACTCCATGATGTTAGAAGGCTTTTCCAGTCTAAGCGGTTCTGTGATATTCTGCCAGTATTTGAGCAGAGCACACTCCCAGGCGCTGCGGGGCGCAGCCCGGTGCCCTCAGCGGGGAGCAAAGGAGGCGGGTCGGGGCCGGGCCGTAATGGCGGCCGCGCTGCCTCGGGCCCTGCCGCCCG